>CM040400.1:41984103-42299103 GCA_022702515.1 Ilyophis sp. 1 JC-2022 | reverse complement strand
CTCACTGGGATTAAACTGAGCGAGGAAGCCCTCGCTTTGTGACCTGAGAAAGACCTCTCGCACTTACTGTTGTCTTATGGAAATGGAGCATATTGCAATATGCAGAAAATATATATACTTTTTGAATGATAAAATAAATATATTTCAATACAGTGTATTTAAAAAATAAACATTGCAATATCCAAAAGTGCCATTGATTTATAATTTCTAAAGTGTATATTCATATACTGTATATATTGACTGTATATGTGTTGTAATATTTTTATAACATATTTTCAATATACAGTATTTTCAGAATATTGTATTTCTGCAAGGGGGGGTTCAACCTACCGCTAGACAAAATTGAAAATCATAACCCCTTTCAGCAGTGATATTCTAGGGGAGGGTGTGTCACAGCAAATACTGTATTTCAATGGCCCCTGAGGCATTAAATCAGCGGAACGTCTGTGCCTAACGCGCGCTGCTGAAACATGCAGAGGACCGCACTCTGACACGGAAATTACAAGAAAATTACATATAAATTACAGGGAAATTAAGTTTGGAATCATTGACTGCTGAGTGCTTCAAAGGATTCCTGAACTGTGCTCCACTGCTATTAAATTAATCCAGCTGGCTACTGGGTATCGGGTTCTGGGTATCTGGGAAAGCAATTGGGTTCTGGGTGTTATGTTCTGAGTTCTGTCTGTTTTCATTTTCATTCATGTATTTATTTTCCATATAATCATCACATTCCCCTCTGTTCGTGGGTTGTCTGAGTCTCATCTGTCTGTCTTTGTTTTGTGTTCCCCGAGATTCCACTCCCTGTCTTTGTCATTGCACTATTCGGATGCTTTTGGTACATTCGGGTTTCCTCTGTATTTCATATCTAGTTTTCTTCCTTCCGACTTAATTACTATTTATATATTATATTAACATATTAATCATACTGTTAGATTAGACTTAATACTAACCTACTAAGAAACTAACATGTACATAACACTAAACAATTTAGAATTTTCTACTAACATTACTAATTTATCTTGAGTTTCTACCTGCAGCTGTCATTCTCCCTCATTATCCTATCCCTGTATCTTCCGTGTTCCTCCCCTTCGAGCTGTGCACTTGTTACCTGTTAACTCCGGTTCTGTTGTTATCATTGTGTTTACGTGAGATCCAGTCCGTGTTTTACGTCTACCCTCGCTATTGTTTTATTGGTCCTTGTTACCCTCATTGTTCTCACCTGTGAGCTATCTCCCCCTCCCCGCCTCTGCACACCTTATTCCCATTATGTCTGTCTCCCTCTGTGTATTTAACCCAGTCTTCCTAGTCATTCTTCGCAAGTTCCTCACCATTGGTAATTAATTTTTTTCTTTTTTCTCCTTCCACGTGATCAGTGTGCGAGTCATCTGTTCCTAGTTTCTGTTAGTTTTGTTTGTTTGTTTTCCTTGTCCGTTCCTTGTTGTTTGTTTTTTCTGTTTCCATGAGATTTCCTGGTTTTGACTTCTGCCTGTGTTCTCGCAACCCTGAGTTTGGACTTTGTTTTTGTACCTCTGCTGTGCCTTCCCGGTTCCGACCTCTGCCTGTTTTGTAACCACTCTTTGGACCGTTGACCCCATCATTAAACTTCGGTTTTTTGTACTCCCTGCCTGCTACTGGGTCCCTCTTTCCACCCGACCTTACACTGGGTATCTGGGGGAGCAGTCGGGTTGTGGGTGTCTGGGGGAGCAGTCGGGTTGTGGGTGTCTGGGGGAGCAGTCGGGTTGTGGGTGTCTGGGGGAGCAGTCGGATTGTGGGCTTCTGGGGGAGCAGTCGGGTTGTGGGCGTCTGGGGGAGCAGTCGGGTTGTGGGCTTCTGGCGGAACAGTCGGGTTGTGGGCGTCTGGGGGAGCAGTCGGGTTGTGGGCGTCTGGGGGAGCAGTCGGGTTGTGGGCGTCTGGGGGAGCAGTCGGGTTGTGGGCGTCTGGGGGAGCAGTCGGGTTGTGGGCGTCTGGGGGAGCAGTCGGGTTGTGGGAGTCTGGGGGAGCAGTCGGGTTGTGGGCGTCTGGGGGAGCAGTCGGGTTGTGGGCGTCTGGCGGAGCAGTCGGGTTGTGGGCGTCTGGCGGAGCAGTCGGGTTGTGGGCGTCTGGGGGAGCAGTCGGGTTGTGGGCGTCTGGGGGAGCAGTCGGGTTGTGGGCGTCTGGGGGAGCAGTCGGGTTGTGGGCGTCTGGGGGAGCAGTCGGGTTGTGGGCGTCTGGGGGAGCAGTCGGGTTGTGGGTGTCATATCAATGCTCCAATTTGGTACATTACAGAAATAAAAAATTGTAAAGATGGAAAAATAAACAGAAAAACCATTATTCTCTGACAACATATTCCCTACACTTCAGTTAGTCTAGAAGTTTCATTTCCGAACCTTCAACATGCACCTGACCCACACCTGAAGGGAAAAGCAAGTTCAGGTCCACCTGTGTTTGTTTCTCGGGAGACACATCACACATGGAGGTTATGAAGGCCATGGAGACACATCACATGTGGAGGTTATAAAGGCCATGGAGACACTTCACATGTGGAGGTTATGAAGGCCATGGAGACACATCACATATGGAGGTTATGAAGGCCATGGAGACACATCACGTGTGGAGGTTATGAAGGCCGCATTTCAGAAGGCTCAGGACAGGAGTCCCTCTTTCTCTGCGTTACCGTATCATCGCCGCACTGGGCACGTGCAAAGCTCCCTGAACTCGGATCATTCCGGAATTACCTCATCCTGCTCTGTCAAGGCCACAAAACTGCCAACACTTCCTGACTGAGGTTAGAAACAGGTCAACATTTTATGTGAACATTTTCTGATTAAACCAAATCTGAGTATGTATATTTTTAATTGTGCCAGGGTGGCCAAATATCATCCTGCACAAAAGCATATATATAAAAAAGATTTAACCTGTAAAGATGATCTCATTGGAAAACTAAACATCGAGTTTACACAGCTTTTTTTATTAGACACATAAACCAAATCAATTACACACTACAGCCAGAAGTCATTCAAAACAGCTCATCTTTAATCCTCAGAGTATTTTCTTTTATTTTCTGACACGGTTAACATTGGTGACATGACAACAAAACTATTTTCCAGACGGATCAGTCATCATTTAAAATATATGTCATCATTGAATTAGTCTTGCATTGTAGTGGAGTCCAAATGCTTAGTGTTTAGAAAGACAAACCTGGTCCTCCCCTCCCCTCACCAGACCATGCTTGGTACAAGCTTTACTGTGATTGGATAAAACATGACTAAATGTGGATTTGATTGGGGCTTCAGATAAAAAGAGACCAATTAATATAAGAAATGGGGGTAATACGTGCAGCTTGAATTACACCATTAAACAGCAGTCTATTGTCTCTTATCCCAGCTCTACACAACTGCAGTCTCCTAACTGACAATAAGCAGCCAGTTAGCAGCCAGTTACACATTATATGCCTAAATCTCAACTGTGCCACTATCGTTTGAACACGTGGCCATTGGTTTTCAAGATATGGAACAAAGACATGCAGCCAAGACATCCTAACATTCCACATTATAAAATTCACTCTATGTCCTAAATTTTTTTTTTAGGACTGAAAGGGATATTCACAGAAAGCAAGATTGTTGGAGCAAGAGACGGTATTGATGGTTATTTTATCTGTGAATAAATAGCCCCTTCTGTCCAGTCAATGAGAAAGATGCCCAAGCGCATGCAGGGGCGTGTCTAGAACATTTTGAATGGGGGGGCCAGGCTGGGGCACAGACCCAGAGGAGGGGGGCCAGCCATCAAGGCTTACCATTTTTTTTTTTTGCCGCGTACAGCCACACACATTTATCCGACCAAACCTTAAACTAGCCCCCTACTTAACCCCCTAGTTTTTTTTTTTTTTTTACTGCCCTGATTTTAGGTATATCATATATTTTCTCTTCTATGACAATCTTTTTCATTTTTTTGTTTGCTTGACAGCTCAAGATATGTTTGTTTTTTCAATTTTTGTTCAGTTTCTACACTACACAAGTTGCTCTATAATGTCAAAGTAAAATAATTTTTTTGATTTTATCACTATTACCAGAGAGCTTTTTTTTTTTTTTTACAGCAAAGGGTTGTTTTTTTTTTTTACTTTTTTTTTATTTACTTTTTGTTACTGATTGAGTAGTAAAAAAAAAAGTCTTGAAAAATTTAATTTGAGCTTTCAAACATAGCACATTTGAAAAAAAAATTTTGGGGGTTTGAACTTTCCAAAAGGCATATAACATATATTAATTAATATATTTAATAATTGTTGAAAAATATTATAAAATTGCCCCTCTGAATTTCCAATTGTATTTTTTTTTCTTGTTTCACTTCTCTTTCTTTATTCTTCTATATTCTACATCATAATAAGTTTATATATACCCTATTTATATTAAGTTATTTGTTTTTTTTTTACTTATGTCCCCTTATTTGTTGTCAAGTTTCTCTAGTCATGCAAATATATTGATACCCAATTAGTATAGAGTAAGATTATAAATAAAAAATTATGTTAATAAAAAAATGTAAAGTCTAAATAAATCTTTACACCATTATAGCTAACTTACATAAGCTATAACTAATAACACCATTATAGTGGCGACAATAAATAATATTAATATAAATTATAAAAATATAATGCATTAATATAAATGCTAAAGAATGACCCTAAAATAAAATCAGAATTAGAATTAACATTAAATATTAAATAACCAGAATATTTAATAACATAAATAAAAAAAAAAACAAATAAATAATATTAATAAAAATAAAATAAAAATAAAAATAATAAAAAAAGCAAAATAAAAAATATAGTCACAGTATAAGTTACACAAACAGTAACAACAAGTTTTTTTGTACAAAAAAATATAAAATAAAAAAAATGAAAAAAAAACAAAAATATAAAAAATACAGTAAAAAAAAAAAACAACAAAAACACACCAAAAGGAATTGTGTGGGGGGGATTGGCTCCAAATATATGAAAATAAAAAATTTTTTTTTTATTTTTTTGCCATTTATTTTTTTGCATTTTTCGGGGCTTTAAAGGATAAGGTAAGGGAAATGAAAAAAATAAAAAAAAGATAAGTGCGGCGAAAAAAAAAAATGCGAAACCAAACATGCGCGAAAACAAAAAAAAAAAAAAAACGTGTACAAAATGCGAAAAAAAAAGCAATAAAAATGGATTATTATTGCGAACGAAAATGAAAACAATGCAAAAATGAAATCAAAAATCACGATACGAAAGTGTATTTTTTTTTTCCGTGCGAATAAAAAAAAACAGAGATGTTTAAAAAACATTGGCAAAATATTGAACCGGCGGGCTTATGTTGAACTTTACTTATGCAAAGTTTTTTTTTACTTTTGTCGTTTTTTTTTATTAAAGCCTTTTTTTTCCTTCTATTTACACCTTTGCCTCTCTCTTTCTCCTCTTTTTTAATTATTAACCACCCACACTAAATACATCAAACCACACTATATACATCTTTCACAAAAATTTCAGTAAACTATACATAATAGCAACTTCATCAGTCTGATAAAAGTGTAGTCACTACAAAACACAAAAAGAGTTCAACTCAAGTTTACACTCCAAAAAATAAAACGTTGTTCAGCTAACGTCAGTTCCTCGTCTTTTTAAGTAACTTTTTTCTAACACAAGTCGGAATAATACAAGAGGACAACTATTTGTTTGAATAAAAAAATTACAACACTGCTTAACAGAAAACATACAGACAAACACCCTTTGCTACACATACAAACAACACAGGCCCTTTCTCCTCCTCCTTGGCAACCTGGCACCCTGGTTAGACTCTTTCCCTAGCCCCTTTCCCCTTCTATCCAGCGGAATTCCTCTATCTCGTCCGAAACAATAACAAATATTATCGTGTCCATTTCATATCCAATCCCTTTACCACAGGTAGGCAAACAACCCCACCCACGTAGCAAAAATAAAAAAAATAAATAGGCCTACGTACAAAAAATAAATTTACCTACGTATCTTGTAAATACAGCCCAACAACTCGCTTACTTTGTTTTGTGTGTAAATGTTAACTGTTATGTCTAGCTGTTTAGTCATCTTATACGTATTTAGCACTAAAGGTAAATCTAAAAATAGCTATTGCTATCAATAGGGACGTTGCTAAGCTTTTAATTCTAACGTTAGGTGTGGCATGGTATAGACCTTAGCTATAAACAACCCAGCCTTATGCGTATATTTTAGCCAATAGCTTATTAACTTCTAAAATTATTTTTTTAAAGTATGTTTTTTACACACTGTTTGCGTTTTCTTTGATCAATAAGTTGTGTGTTTTGTTGGCAAAATTTTAAACAAAACCCCTTTGGTAACTTTACTTTGAACTTTGGCACTTTTATTTCCTTCATGGGTCCTTCTTATCGTTGGGTGTATTTATTGATTCCGTTATGGCCTTCTGGTGGGGTTGTCACTATGGTATTCAAATCGGTTTTTCAGGGGGGGCCAGCAGGGGCCCCCGCCCTACAGCGCATGTCCAAAGCGTTTCCTTTCAAAGTCACTGCTCCAGACTACACAGCCAGATCTCTCTCTCTCTCTCCTCTCTCTCCTCTCTCTCTCTGCCTCTCTCTCTCTCCCTCTCTCCCTCCCTCTCTCCAGGAGGAACAATGACCTCTTTCTGTCCCCGCACTCCCTCCCTGCGCTCCCTCTTTAATTTTAGCAGTGCAGAAACTTTACCTCAGCACTGAGGGCCTTGCCCGGATCTGTACAAAGAAAACATCTTACATGACATCTCTCGTTTTCTCCCCCTCTCTCCCCCTCCCCTGCTCTCAAGCTTGCTCAGATGAGACATAGATGAGACACAGCTGCTACAACCTTGAATAAATCGCTTGATACTTAATTTCTGAAGGATCGCCCAGCGGAATAAATAGGCAATTAAAGCAGAAGTGCTGGTGTCCAGTCAAGTCAAGTTTACTTTTTAAAAATGACTATGTAAACCAAAGTGCTGTTCAATTAACAACCGGCTTCAGCAAATGCCCGGGTCCCTGTTAGCCGAGGAACAGAAAGCAACAATTGTGTGGAGGACCTCAGTGACCTGGGCCTGGAATAATGTCTGTCTGTCTGTTAAATAATAAATACATAAACTATGCAAAAGCTGAGTCTATGACACTGATAATTCAACAGCAAAACGGACAGATGGGAAATTCCCATTCCTATATTCCAGCAACCCCAGTCCCGGCATCTGGCAATGCATGCTGGACTCTATGAAAGCTGCTGATTGCAATAAGATCACACAGTGCACTCACTCACTCATCTCAGCTCATCTGCTGAAAGCGAAAGCCAGCAGAGCCCACGGCTCTTTCAGGACCCAGATTTACCTGGTTGGAAATGGACACAGAATTCCCGTCTTGGCCCTATAAAAAGTGAAACACGGACACTCCAGACAGATCCATCGCTCTTCCCCCATCTGAGGACGCCCTGCGTCCAACTGTAAGATAAAGGCCTAGCGAGAATCCTGCTAGCTGGGTTCAGTACTGTGGAATGTTTTAAGCACATTACCGCTGATAATTAATTTGCCATTCACAGCAGAGTTTGAGTGCAGTGAGCATTGCTCCAATCTGCATTACAGGAGGATGCTCTAAAAACATAATGTTTTTATGGAGAGTTTTAAAGTGTATATTTGCTAGGCAGGGTCCCAAGCAGAGGCTGGCTGAACCCAGGAAGCCGTTTTTCCATGTTGGTTCCATGTCCATTTGGCTGCCTGTGACACGTGCTCATGCATTGCTTGCATACTACAGAACAATGCAGTCTAGTGGCCATTACTTTACACTTATATTGTTGTCTTTGGTGAAAACAAATAGAAAAAAGAAAAAACAAAACAAAAACCTGTATTTTTGTATTTCTCAGTGAAAGAAGAATCGCATTAAAATGAAATGCGTGGCTATAATGCAATACTGAATAAACTCAGGGTGAAATACATAAGAAATACACACTGGGCCGAGGTTATTAAAACACTCGCGCCTTTGCGGTGCTGGTGGAACGCCTGTTAAAATGACTGATAGCAGCGGCAATAACACCACTGACCTGCTCATATAAAGGCCTCACAGCTGGGAAAGAGGGGATTCAGCTCAACAGTCAGGCTGTCTGAACACAGTGGACTTTACAGGTACCTCAACAATGCAGGATTACACGCTATCAGCAACGATGGCGACGACAATGATGATGATGGTGAAGTTTTTGGTGATGGTGATGAAGATTATAGTGATGGTGGTGATTATGATGATGATGAAGATTATAGTGATGATGGTGATTATGATGACGATGATGATGGTGAAGTTTTTGGTGATGGTGATGAAGAGTATGGTGATGATGGTGATTATGATGACGATGGTGAAGTTTTTGGTGATGGTGTGAAGAGTATGGTGATGATGGTGATTATGATGATGATGGAGAAGTTTTTGGTGATGGTGATGAAGAGTATGGTGATGATGGTGATTACGATGATGATGGTGAAGTTTTTGGTGATGGTGATGAATAGTATGGTGATGATGGTGATGACGATGACGATGATGATGGTGAAGTTTTTGGTGATGGTGATGAAGAGTATGGTGATGATGGTGATGCCGATGACGATAATGATGGTAAAGTTTTTGGTGATGAAGAGTATGGTGATGATGGTGATGACGATGACGATAATGATGGTGAAGTTTTTGGTGATGGTGATGAAGAGTATGGTGATGATGGTGATGACGATGACGATAATGATGGTGAAGTTTTTGGTGATGGTGATGAAGAGTATGGTGATGATGGTGATTACGATGACGATGATGATGGTGAAGTTTTTGGTGATGGTGATGAAGAGTATGGTGATGATGGTGATGCCGATGACGATAATGATGGTAAAGTTTTTGGTGATGAAGAGTATGGTGATGATGGTGATGACGATGACGATAATGATGGTGAAGTTTTTGGTGATGGTGATGAAGAGTATGGTGATGATGGTGATGACGATGACGATAATGATGGTGAAGTTTTTGGTGATGGTGATGAAGAGTATGGTGATGATGGTGATGACGATGACGATAATGATGGTGAAGTTTTTGGTGATGGTGATGAAGAGTATGGTGATGATGGTGATTACAATGACGATGATGATGGTGAAGTTTTTGGTGATGGTGATGAAGAGTATGGTGATGATGGTGATGTCGATGATGATAATGATGGTGAAGTTTTTGGTGATGGTGATGAAGAGTATGGTGATGAATGTGATTGTGATGAAGTACATGCAGTCTAACACTGCTTTGGAAAGAAGATCACTACCTGAACTGCTACGAATGTCTGGGTATGGACCGTGCATGTACAAAATCCAATCCCAGATTCATGTGTGGGATGAACAGCACAGGAATACCTGTACCTGATGACTGACTGTATGGGACAGCATTACGGGCAGTAACAGTTACGTGTGAAACATGCACATCTGTACACTGCAGTGCCTTTCATCAGCTTGCTATCTTACAGCTTCAGTGGTGGAAAACATTCTGCTGCTCCAATTAAATACAATTCATTTTAGCAATTATATAAACCGTAATAAATTTTTAAAAATGAATTCACAAAAATAATTTGATCCCGACATGCACCTAACATAGATTAGTGTACATATACACTTGGCCATTTTTAATTCATAAAAATAATCAAAACTGGGACGAAAATAAAGACCAGAGACTATAATGTTTTAAAATACTGGTGTGCATCCAAACTTTTGGATTGACTAGTCTTTAAAGAAAGTCCATAAAGTGTACAGTCTCAGCCCAATTCTCCATTGCATGATTGATGATTTCAATGGCAGCAGGGCATAGTTTTGTGTGTTTGACAGGAAGCAAGGAAGGTGGCCTGAAATGAATTGCTTTAGACAAACATCTACAATAACTTAAAACTTTTAACATTTATGTTACAAGCTGTCTAGCGTGGCAAAACGAACATGTTACATGTACTTATTTAAGATACATGTCCTGTACGCAGCATCTCTATAGTTATTCTTTTTTCTTCCAGACCAATCATATTTCAGAATGATGAGGGCTTAATTTGCATAGCAAAGATAGCCACAGCCAATCACCACGTTCATTTTTATATCAACTGTGGCAGCAAGACTGATCTCAGAAGACATAGTGAAACAAGTTTTATAAAATGTTCTACTTCTTTTCAAACAATACACCAATGAAGAGAGTTCAAATATTCACATCTGGAAAAAAATCGGCTTTAGACACTCACAAAACTGCTTCTGCCACCTTTCTAGATAACAGATGGTCCTTTTATAAAAGTTCTCCTACTCAATAAAATGTACAAAGCAAAATGTAAAATAAACTCTGATGGAGTACTTTTAACACTGTCAGAGCTGCTTTAACACTATCAGAGCTGATTTAACAGTGTCAAAGCTGATTTAACACTGTCAGAGTTAATTTAACACCATCAGAGCTGATTTAACACTGTCAAAGCTGATTTAACACTGTCAGAGCTGATTTAACACTGTCAGACCTGATTCAACACTGTCAGAGCTGATTTAGCACTGTCAAAGCTGATTAAACACTATCAGAGCTGATTTAACACTGTCTGAACTGATTTAACACTGACTGTCAGAGCTGATTTAACAATGTAAGAGTTGATTTAACCCTATGGATTTGCTGTGTAACACTACCATAAATAACCCACAACGAGTGGAGAAAGGCTAAAGGAGGAAGTTTAATTTACACTTTACATTACAGAAAAAAGAGCAATTAATTTAATTTTAACACAGTAATTCATTTTCCCTTTTGGCAGTTGAATGGAGTGGAGGCAATCAGCTTCCAATCAAAGCTATCCCAGAGTGCACTGGGAATACATCCTGTAGGCACACTCCTGTCACTGCTTTACGTCTCTGTAGAGCAGAAGCACCGCAAGCCTTTCCTCACACCAGCATTTTAAATAAAGCCTTTTGCAATTCATTATATCAGCAGGCTTGTGCTTCAGATATATCCAAGCAGACTGCAAAGAGCCGTAATGGAGAGCAACATCTGTGTGCTTTACTGAATGAAATAGACATTCATAAAATATCCACAAAACACTCACAATCTTTCCAGTGCATAGAGACCAGTGAAGGACCCATTCTTCAATTCTTCAATGTTATTGTTGCTTAAAATCCTGTGGAAGGGGGGGGAAAAAAAAGTGAAACGCTGCAAGGGATTTTCAATTGAGCCGATATAAATTTTGTGTAAAAAAATAGCACTGCTTTGACTATACATTTGTACAGAAGTGTGTTCCATAGCAATCCCAAAATTTACCCTACAACAAAAGGCCTGTCACCCAAGCATTTACCATCACATTCCTGTTTAGATTTTTTCAAATACAAAAACCGCCGCTTTTGTTTAGAATCACAAAGAGTGTGCAGATATTTCTGGATATCACTCAGAGAAAGATACTTTTGCAGCAGAAACACTCACCACCCCCTCCCCCCACCACAGTCTCAGTAAAGCTGTGATCACCAGTGCGTGCCTCAAAAGTGCACATCTCAGTGACCTAACAACATGACATGAAAAACACACCCTTACAAAACCCTCAGATTGCGGTCCTGTTCACTCTGAAGTCAGCCATGGTTTCACACCATTACATGGAGCATCAGTGTGACAAGCTGAAGCTGCACAGGCACTGGTGAAATAAGAGCCACGTTTACTGCATTACATCGCTGACAATCATGCTTTTGTGCACCAGTCTGTGATCAGATCCAAATACAGCCATCTGCAGTAACATTTCCCTTGTAACATGTAGTCCCTGTACAATCTTGCATGTGGATTGAACACCACATTTTTAAAAAGTATTAAATGCACACCTGGGAAAAGTCTCACAGGTGCACAGGTGCAGCACAAGCTGAAGTGAATGAGTATCACTTCGAGATACTCGCAAAAATACTTTTATTGAGAGCAGTCACATAGACCTTCGTCAGGCAAGGTTGAAGCCCACATGACATGGTAAAGGTTCCGTGGTGTCATGGTTAGCGCTCTGGAATCCAGCGATCTAAGTTCAAATCTCGGTGGAACCTGAAATTTATGATACCTGCAAAAAAACTGAGAACATCCCATTTAACCAATTCAGTGACTGAAAAAAAAGTTATACGTTAAATAGCTATAAAAAAAGTTGTAACAATAGTATCCTCTACCACACAAAATGCACTTTTATAAGTGGCTTTGGCTAAAAGCATTTGCCAAAAGACCCAATTGTAAATTGTGAAATGATCTTGGCTGGCTGGCAAAAGTGATTGGGGTGAATCATAAGGTTATATGGCTGAGTGAGATGATTAGCTGAATTAGATGGGCACATGCCTGGCTGGGTGAGATGATTGGCTGAATTAGATGGTCACATGCCTGGCTGGGTGAGATGATTGGCTGAATTAGATGGTCACATGCCTGGCTGGGTGAGATGATTGGCTGAATTAGATGGTCACATGCCTGGCTGGGTGAGATGATTGGCAAATGTGTTGTTTAAATGTGTTCATTGAAATTGCTTATTTTTACTCCTTGCATCCTTTCCTTGCGTCCTTTCCTCACTCCTTAGCTCTGCCCAATGGAGGACGCGAGAAAAGGTTGCAAGGATCAGCGGCTAGGAATGTCCTTAAAAATAGCAAACCTCGATCGATTTCCGGGTCAGGCGAGGACCGAGGAGAAGAGGATGGATAAAATAAGCGATTGGAATCCACCCTGTGATTCTTTGGGCCCAGGGTCAAAGAAAAAATAACAAAAAGACCTAGTGAATAATCATTTCTGACCTTGTGACTCTGTTTGTCCAAATAAATATCATTGAGCAGGATCCTTCAGATAAGAGTTTATTATTTTGAAAACAGGAGAAAAGAGACATTGAGAAACACTGAGGAAATATCTTAATTTTTCTAACTCCATGCTAAAATCCAGTGTAAAAAAAATATTAAATGTTCCAGACGTCATGTAAAATTTGTGACTCGGTGTTGAACATTCACAGAGTAATATTTACGTACAGCACAGATTTTTACATGTCCTTTAATGCTTTTCATCTGTGACCAGCATGGCCCAGTGACACAATGGCACGTGGTCTATACAATGTAGGAAATACGAGGGACAGGAGAGCTTAATGTGGAACGGTTGGCTGTAAAAATATACAGTCACAATGTCTCTCTGTCTTATAGTAACCAAAGACTGCAACGCTTGTCCACAGAAGCTACAGTGAGCTGAGGCCTACATTGACTCTCTGGAGAAGTTCTTTGTAATTCTTAGACTGTTCAATGGTACATTGTAAAAATACATTTCTGAATAGGTTACATTTGTCAATGTTTGCAAAAGCCAGGGTTTCTTGCTGTTCAAACTTTGGCCTCTGTATATACGAGTTTCATTTTTGGAAAGCTCCTTCAGGCAAATGTTGTGGAACATTTTTATTTTTTTATTTATCCTATGTTTATCCAGGTGAGACCCATTTTCAGTGCTCAATCCTTTGTTAATCTCACGGAGTGTAGAATCAGTGTCACGCAAAACCTGTTATGATCAAAAAAAGTTATTTACAGAAAAATTTAAAAAATTTAAAGTTTACTAACACAATAATACCGCTTAACCACAAGGAGTTTTGGAATTACTTTATATTCGTTGTTGAATTATTAGGTTTGCCCAGTACGTCTAAATGAAAACTTATAATGTGTAAAGAAAGCACGTGTTCTTGGCTGTGGCGATTTTTCTAGTGAATTTGTCACATAGTGTGTCAATCGATGAGTGTCAGGACACCGTTTAAAAGCTGGCTTCCTCTAGACGCAACTAAACTCCAACAAAAATACCAACATAAACGGTGGGAAAAAAAGACCATTAAACTATCTGTTTCCCACCGGCCAACTAAATTAACTACTCAATGACAGCTTTGTGTGACACATTTGAAATAAACTTAATTCTGACACTGTTCTGCAATTTTATTTTTCCTGGAATGTCACATGAGATAAACGGAATATAAAACTATGCAGCCATGACAAATTCCACAGCCAAAAGCTCTACAGAGTTTTTCCATTCATGAGGAAGAAACTGTCTTCAAATAAATTCAACCTGGAACTAAAAGTCAAGTCTTTTTGAAAATTACATTTTAACAAGATTGTGTGGGCGGATGATATGGTACTGTTAAAAGGCACAGGAAATGTGAGAAAGAGGATATGCTTTGGCTCAAACAACCTTCCACTCTAAAGCCCTACCCAGTATGCCAATAAAATGTCAGTCCTGTCCAACAAAGACAGATGCCTAGTCCTGGTCAAGAGGGCTGTTTAAGTCCTTGGTGCAGCCTGGAGAGGCAGGTTGTTCCAAGTGTCAGCAATCCGCCTTGAACCATGACAGTTTACGGCACTCAACTGTATAATCCAGTTAAACTCCAATCCAGTGCCAGACCAACACTTTGACTCAACTCTCTGCCAACTTCCTCTCTCTCTCCATCTCTTTCCTTCTCTCTCCTCTTTCTCTCTCTCTCTCTCCATTTCTATCCATCTCTTTCCCATCTCTCTTTTCTCTCTTTCTCTCTCTCCCTTGTTCTTTTTCTCTCCCCCTTTGCTCTGCACCATTTCTAATTTAAAATGTAAATGTATTCATTTAACAGATGCCGTGCTCCAGAGAGGCCTACTGTAAGTGCATGGAGCTAAGGTGGGTGAGACACATATCACAATCCCTGCAATAAAACCTTTACTGGGATAATGGCTGCTAGCAGGGTTAAGTGCCCACAACCAGTGATGTTCCGCCGTCCCTCTCTGTCCACCTGGTCTGCTCAACTTTGGCCCTTGGACAGTTAGCAGTTTCATTAGCATTCAACGCATCTGATAAAAATGTTTAAAAAAGCTACCAGGATATTTTAGGACCTAGAAAATTGAATTGCATTATTGAACAAAACATTAACATTTAGTTTGAAACAGCAGCCTCAATGTTACAGGTTAGGGTTAGGGCCAGATACGAACAAAACTTTTGTTCACTCCAACCACTTAAATACATTGATTTCTATCAAGCACTTTTAACCCGGAGCTGTCATGTGAGCAACGTGAAATTCAATTCAGTTTTATTTGATTTGTGTGGTGCATTTTACAGAGACACAGTCAGGAAAACAGGAAATTGGAAAATTGGGGACTAAGACCCAGCCTTAAACCCCAGAAACATGACTATGTATGGGAAGAAGCACTGGTGAGAAGACTCTTGGGGTAGAAATAGCAGCTATAGAGGGAGAGTCTCTATAACGATAGGCTCAATGGCAACAGGGAGGTCATTGGGAATCTACCAGAGCAAATAATCACGTGTCAATATGTGCTCAAGCAAACCTAATTAAAAGAGAAGTGGCTGGAACTAAAAGCAACATGCACCGTATTTCCCCCAGGACTAGTGTAGGAGAAACACAGTTGTGTTCTGCTGATGAATGTACTCCTTAAAGGCAGCGTCCCAATATTCTTCACGCACCACCTCCTTTCCTCCACTCCCCCACTCCCACTCCTCTCCTACCTGGAAGAATGCAAAACTGCCTGAATGTTTCAAGTATTTGCATGTACAGTATACAATGTACCTGGCATTGCAGTTTGCATCGAGACATTCATTAATATGTAACCATTAATGCGTAATTAATGCGTAAATCAGCAACATTAGTTTAAAACACAAAGATCCATTTCCGGGGCACGGGGGGGAGGAGGTGGTAGTGGAGGACAGGAGGTGGCAGTGGAGGAAAGGAAGGTGCATTTTTCGATTATTGGGGTGCACCCAAAGTGTATGGACGGGGGGAGGAAGCCATTTAGTTCTGTGGTCAGGGGTTGATTGGCAACAGGGTCCCTGCATGGGGTAACCCACCCCTGGTCCCACCCCAAAACAGAAGGATTATTGGGGTCATGACCCCTGGCGATCTAAAGAACCAATGGGAGGGCTGCTCTTGTTAAGGGCAATTAATTGTCAACCAATGGCGACTCTCGAATGAGTTCTGCATTTCACGACAGTTATTTTATTGGTTTAATCTTCTGTTCTGAAAACCCTGAAAGACAGCAGAGGTGGAAAAAGGCAGACTCACACTGCTAAATTACCTCCATTCTTGCAAGTGGCAAAACTTTTCAAACAAAAAAAGAGTAGTCTAATGTTTTGACTGCGCAGAAAAATCATTTATCATTCCTAATGCAGCATGACAATTTCTTAACAAAAGCATGGTGAAAAACAGCTCTAAACACGTCACTGAGCAACCATTCACAGTTCTTCTAATAAAACACCTCTACCATTCAGGCATAACAGAAAACACTCACATGTGTTCTCCTAATGAAACGCCTCTACCATTCAGGCATAACAGAAAACACTCACATTTGGGTATTTTGTGGGGTCTTCATAAAATGGTTAACTTGACAGGAGATTAAAAGGCCTCAAAATAAGAGAAATAAATAAATAAAATCACAGGCCCTAGACTTTCAGAAGGGTCTAAGAGGCACCTTTGAGTTTATTTGGAATGTTTGCCCCCCCTAAATTCTAAGTCAGTGTTCTAGAACGCCATTGATTGCTACATAATAACTATGGTATTATAGTTCAGTTAAAAACACTAAAGTTTCTGTTCAAATTAGACCAATAAAAGACCTGAAGGCACAAACTAAGTGGAGAAGTAATATCCAATGTAAAGCCAGCTGGTAGTCAGAAACCTCTGTCTACATAGCCTAATCTTTACTGCACATAAAAAACTGTCTGGGCCAATCAAAACTATACACAGAAATAAAAAAAAATAATACAAAATGATAATAAAATGGAGCTATGCCTTTTTGAACAGCAAACTCTTCAGCGTAAATCAACTCTGATAGAGAACTTTAAACTCTTAATAGAGTACATTTTGGCCCTAATGGAGTCATAAACACTATACCCTCCACATCTTTTATTAGAGCAAGTATGAAAAAAAAAAAAATCACAAAGTTGTATGCCCTGCATCAGCCGCAGTTTCCCTGAACACTCTGATATGTTATGTGTTATTGGCAGTTTTGTAGAGTAGGCTACTCACAAAGTCATCGTTGTGTTCGGAAACGAGTCCGGAGGCAACGTCTCACGGAGTTCAATGTTGCTGCAAACCACCTTCCGCGCTACCTTTGACGTTTTCCCAGCATTTTTTGGACGTTCATCATATAATTTACAATCTGACGATAATGACGCTATTGAACGGCTCCTGGGAAGGAACAATGCAATAAAATGCACAATGTATGGCGCAATGATCTTCATTTCCAAATGGACAGGCTACAGTAAGCGAAAAAAATAAAGAAATATATTTTAATATATGCTAAAGACTAACAAAAAACAACAACCTACGATTTAATTATAGCCTGCGTTTAACGTCTATTGCATTCGGATCAAAATCCAAATGTAATTTTGCCAGGACTCAGTCCCCAGTGATGCTGCTTTCTTGGTGCATTTTTTGCAGATACTACATTTGAAGATACTTTACTTAATGTACAGTAGGCTACTTTGAGTCTGTTGGAAATACTGTTCCCTTTACATCCTTTGTTAGCCAGTCAGTTAGCATTATTCCATCGCTTTTTAGGCGAATACTCCCTGGTCCAGAGTAACGATTATTATAACTGTCTCCGGTGCTGGTAAACACGGTTATTGATTATTCCTTGTTTCCACATACATCTACTATCTTGCTAACGCCAAAAACAGCACTCAGAAGAAGTTCTTCTTTAAACTTTGTAGACATATTTCTTTGATGCAGTTTCGAGCGCGTGCTTCGTATTCATTTCCAGTCTTTGGGGAAAACAAAGTTAATCTATCAGACCAAGTCAGAGAATCAAATTACTTCTGTGCGCTCGCTTTTTTGGCAAGCGACCCCACTTTACTGCAAGTAGGACTCACGAGCTTCCCATTGAGAATTCCACTACCCTTCGCTCCATGTTGGAATTCCACCCGCTGACGTCACCACCGCCTCCCTGCAGTGTCATTTTAGTTCATTTTATTTAAAATTCAAAATCCCCTTTTTTGTCAAAGCCATAGAGGCTACATGTACAAACTGTATAGTTTCTGTGCGTATTAAATTACGAAATTACTCAAATTTGTATTCGTAAAAAACAAGTTTTCCATCATTGAGCATACAGATAGGCTACTAGCTCATTACCTGCATGGTGTATTTTACATAGTCTTCGCTCACCTTTATCAAGGGTGTGAATAATTTTAATAATAAACATAAATTGTTAAGTGCGAAATTCTGAGTAGACTACATGTGATCCCGTCCGAGCTTAAATAAACTCTTGTAGTTGAATCAACGGTTAAAACGGACTGTGTAGGCTAGCTGTAGGCTAATTGTAAAAATCAGAGGTCATCATGACGTGAAAACTAAAGTCGTATCAAACATACAGCGCTGTCACATTGTAAATGGGACCGCGCTGCATTAACAATGCCAAACACCAGACTTATTCTCTCCATGTCATATAATCCACTTCCAGTAGTGCTTATTGACTGCCTTTTCGAGGGGTCAGAGAATAATATGCTACCTTTTCTCTTCTTCAAAACGACCTCACATTTAATAGTTTTTCCTTTTCTCCTTTGTTTTTATTTCATTGCTTTTTTCAGTGCTTGGTGGTCATTTCATTGTCAAAAATGGACGGGTTTAGCTCTTCGGCTCATAGGTGTAATTCCTTCTGAAGACAGTTATACCAGGTAGACCTTCAGAGCTTTCAGTGAAAATTAATCCTGGTAGAGAACTTTTAACTCAATCAGAGTGGTCCCTGTGCCCTGTGGGCTCATAATAATCTATTTTAGAGTTGATTTAGCACTGAGAACTCATAATGTAGGCCAGCACCATCTTTTATTTATAGATTATTTAAACATTCTCAAGTGCATAATTCCTGAGATCTTTATGATTAATCTTCCTCTATTTGTGATCACTTCAATGCTGCACAGATGAAAAAAGCAGGCACATAATTTTAATGTAGCCACATTGAACTGGAAACGTTGCAGACCCAGTTTAGCTAAAGCAGACTCGAGCTATCCCAATTTTCTAAAATTACTGAGGACAACTTCTTTCAAAAAATATTTTTGAAAAGAAGAAAACTTTTTAGTTCCAGTTACCAGTGTAACAAAATGACTAAAAAAACCATCCTTTCATATTCTGTGTGTTATGATTGGTGACATTAAGCCGATTTATCAGAGTAGTAGCCTATCAGGTCATGGTACCCTCGTGCATTTCACGTCTAGGATATGTGGCCTTCACCTACATTAGTCTCTGACCCAGTTATTCAGTTCAGGAGGGTTTTCTGTACTTTCTGCCTCTTTGAAATGTTTGTCTGAGGCAGAAAATAGAACACTTATTAAATTGGGTTGCAGTCGTTTAAAAATAATTAAGTTGTGTGCAGAGCAATAGGAATCCACACAATTTGACTTAAATGTAAAATAGCCGAGCCTACTCCATGAAACACTGAACCCAAAATCCAATCAGCCTTTGCTTCTATGATTCTACGAGAGTACTGGCCTACACACAACCAGGGATGTGAATTTTTTGGTTGTTCCTGTCAGCGTCTCTCTATTAACACGTCAGCCGAATAAGACATCTGTAGCGCAAGCTACTCGTTTTTTTTTCTTCCCACAGAATAAACTGGTCGATGCTTCCCCACCGAGGCAGTTTATATAAGCAACAGGAGCCAGAGAATCAAGCCATGCATCAAAGGTTAAAAAGATAGAGGATTATAACGGAGGAGCATGATGTAGCGGCGGTTTTTTGTCGCGGATAGATGAAAACGGAGGAGTTGCGGCGGGAGGGGGCTCACGAAAACAACATTTATCAAACGTTCAGACCTGCGCCGCCGCCAACGGCCATTTCTGCGCGAGCGCTACTAATGAAGACAAACCTCACTGTTCTGCCCTGTGGTAAAATGAAGGGCCTTTATGCAGCTGGCCAGCTGTGGAAGAGATAAATATCTTGCGGAAGGCGCGGAATACCGATTTTTTTCCCCCTGCAACGTAGCCTATCTGCATTTGCAGATGCATGACAGGTGATTTATTTATTTTAGTGAAGTAGCACAATCAATAAGGGTAAGTATGAGTTTATAAAGATAAGACAGACATCTTTTGGAAAAAGGTGATTATTCTCAACCAATGGGGTGCTGATACAAAACCATACTGCTGAGGGTTTACCTCCTAAAAACTAAAAACAGTCGTTTCATTTTCAATTGTCGTAGTTGGAGCATGAAATTAACTTTGGGTTTTGTGAAAAAGAAAATTACTTTGTGAAAATGAAGACCAGAGATTCCTGATTGATTCCGTTGGTAAAGGCGCTCACTGGTCGTACCCTGCATTACATTGCGTTGTGTTACATTAGCCTATACTATTAGCAGTTGGCATTATGCTCTCATCCAGAACAACTTACACAGGGGAAAACATCAGTTATCATAAGAAGACAGACTGGTGTGAGATCCTGTTGTGAAAATTGTTGTGCAGAAGTCCCGTTTAGTTCAACTGCACTGCCCTCTTGTGGTACACTAATATATTGCAGCCGCTCTTCATACAGGGCCAGTCCAGATTCTGAGCGAGAGGAATGTACACATACAATACACCACACGATTGCCAGTAAATATGAGAGGGTTCCCACTTTAGTTGTCTGAAACTTGTCTAATGTACGGGAGGAATTTAAGTGCTTTTTACACACTCCCAATTATGCGAGAATCATGCGCATCAGAGGTTTGTGTATTCTGACCGGATACAACAATTAGCTGTGCCTGACACACACACAAATTATAAAATAGTTGGCAAGATATTAATTCAAACTGGATTATTTTCTGCAGCCCAGTTCCTCAGATTACCAATTTAAAATAGCAGAAAAACACACACACAGACACACACACACACACACACACACACACACACACACACACACACACACACACACACACACACACACACACACAAACAGAGAGAGACAGAGAGAGAGGCAGAGTTTGGGGCAGTGCAGATAAGTACACACTCTCTTCTGAAAAATGTGATGTCAAGGCACCAATTGAACTCACACAGAGATTACATTAACAGATACCAGACGGTGGGGTCCATCTACACACTGGAACAGAGCCTTAACAGATACCAGACCATGGGGTCCATCCACACACTGGAACAGAGCCTTAACAGATACCAGACCATGGGGCCCATCCACACACTGGAACATAGCCTTAACAGATACCAGACCATGGGGTCCATCCACACACTGGAACATAGCCTCAACAGATACCAGACCATGGGGCCCATCCACACACTGGAACAGAGCCTTAAAAGATACCAGACTGTGGGGCACATCCACACACTGGAACAGTGCCTGAACAGATACCAGACCATGGGGCCCATCCACTCACTGGAACAGTGCCTTAAGAGATACCAGACTGTGGAGCCCATCCACACACTGGAACAGAGCCTTAACAGATACCAGACAGTGTGGCCCATCCACACACTGAAACAGAGCCTTAACAGATACCAGACCGTATGGCCCATCCACACACTGGAACAGAGCCTTAACAGATACCAGACCATGGGGCCCATCCACACACTGGAACCAAGCCTTAAAAAATACCAGACCATAGGGCCCATCCACACACTGGAACAGGGCCTTAACAGATACCAGACTGTAGGGCCCATCCACACACTGGAACAGAACCTTAACAGATACCAGACCATGGGCCCATCCACACACTGGAACAGTGCCTTAACAGATACCAGACCGTAAGGCCCATCCACACACTGGAACAGAGCCTTAACAGGACAAGCCACGCAGCAGGCCCCTTTGCTGAGATATTAGCAATTTTGCTGATGATACACTTTATGAAAATATACTTCATTGACCCCAACGACTAATAATCTAAAGTTAAACAACACATTAGTACTGCAACATACTTTGTGTTGTTGCTCACAAAGCAAGCTACTGTATGTCAGACTAAACATATAGTCGATATGGTATCATCCTGCATCCATTAAACTAGTGGGAAAAGACACAAGTGGCTGTATTAATGATTTAGAACAATATGTGCTGATTGTGACTTATTCCAGCAGAACGCTAATGAACATTTTAATGGGCCACCAGAGCAGTTTTAATAACCAGAGGAATATTACACTTTCATTAATTACGGGACTTTATTCTGATTAGGCTACGGTGTACAATATAAAAGTTGAAAGCCACTTTTGACAGTGCTTTCCAATTAAACCGCAGATATATCACGCAGGTAGATAAGTTGGTTCTGACAATGAATTAGTAAGTTTAATTATACCGCTCAATCACGCTCACCCCAGGGGCCTACGCAGAAGGTCCCACACAGACTTTAGCATGAGAAGCACATTCGCCACTGACCAGACTTAACTTGTTATATTTTGACAAGCCTCCACAAAATATTCAAGACAAGAGAACCAATTTAAATAATGTAAATTAATTCAACAATGTAGCCAGTAATTAACTGTCTCCATTATAAATGATAAAAATCTAAGCTGGGATTTTGATGTAGTGCTCACAGGTACAGATCCACTGACTTGGCAGATAATTACCTTTGCTATTTACCGATTACCCTCGTATGCAAATTCCTGGAAGACGGGGTGTAATTAAACATTTCTTTCCAATGTAGCGCATCTTATTAATACGAACACTCTGGAAACAACTTGTCCTCAACTCTTTTTTATTCTCAGTCATGTCCAAAATCACCCAGATATTAGACATTCACACTCCCCCTCCTGGAGCCCCATCACACAGATATAGGTGCTTTAAGCAGTAAAAGTCTCCATATTGAAGCTGTTCTAACTCATACATACTGTATGAGTAAGCACTGTAACATTGGGGCTCATTTGTGCTTCAGCACCATTTGTAATACAATGATTTCTATTTTTTAAGAGCATGATCAGGTACCCCTGGGACTGGGTTACACAGAATGAATTATAGGGCAGACTGAGCAGGTTCAGCCCGAAGAACCTTCTTTCGTCCACTAGAGGGAGCTCTACCAATATACAGTGCCCTCCAGAATTATTGGCACCCCTGATAAAGATGAGTGAAAAGGGTTATAAAGAATTCACCTTTTGGTGAAATAGCTTAATCTTACAATCTGGTTTTGTTAAAAATAATTATTTCTTGATGAGGGATTTTTTTTTTCTCAGAATAAATTTACTTCAATTAAAGGTTGTATTTTTCTCTTTTTTTCAGTGTGAGATTAAGCTAACTCACCAAACGGTGGATTTTTTATAACCCTTTTTACTCATCTTTACCAGGGGTGCCAATAATTGTGGAGGGCACTGTAGGCCCAGCGCCGTTTTTTAAATGATGAAAGGAATGACAGGAGAAGAAGCCTATGATTTTTGCACAGTGGGGGAGATCTAGAGGAGTGTCCTTTCAATCAACAAAACATCCAAAAAGAGAACTAGCAGCAAAATGGAAACATGTATCTATTCAAAAGTGCCACCCAAACCGGGGCTGTATATATCCAATCTGGAATGTCCGACTGTCTGCAACCGCAGTCACGTTCCATGTGTGAACCACCCTGCCAATTCGGGAGAGCTGGGACACCCACAGTTGTCCTCCAAAACACTTTGTGTCAACAGCTACTTCTTTGAATTCGCAGAGTGGAATTGTAGATATTTTTAAAAAACAGGCGTGCATTCTGCCCTTAGCAGGTAACAAAAGCAAGTATAAATTACCTTTCAACATCATCCGGCATCTTCCCCAGAGACTCAAAATTTGAAAAACAAGGACTAGACCATCTTTTGATAGTGTTCTGCAGAATTGCGGATGTTCCTTTTGAAACTTTGTACTGTCCACGACAGTGTTTTCCTGCATAATTTCAAAGCGACTACTGAGGTACTTCTTTGACACAACAGGCGAGATGTTAACCAGAACTGTAGGCTGGATAAGGACTTCTGCCAAGCAAGCGAATGACAAAATACAACTGAAAAAAAACCCAATGCAATTACGCACTATTGTACAGATTCCTTATGAGTCTACCGCCAGGAGTTTGTGCTCTGAACAGAATTACCATGGCGACGACAGCTTGAGGTCCTGTTCCAATAAACTGCAGCCGAAACAGAAAGGAACCCATGAATAATTTTGGAGATGCAATATCCATTTTTATGTTTGTGTAAATGTATCCACATAAGCCTTATCGCATAGTTTAAGAAACTACTACATGTACAACAGCGTAACACTTTACTTCACCTGTGTATCATAAAACCTACATAACACTGCTATAAGCATATCATGCTATAAGCAGTCGTCAGTGCATCAATACAAGGTTTTTAATGCTTTCATAATTTATGCACTGAATAAATAAAAAAAACTAAATTAACGGTAAGACTTTATTTTAAGGTTCCATTGTAAAGATTTTGTAAACCAAACTGATAAGTTTCTTATAATAAGTAATTATTAGAAAATACTTTATAAATGGTTAATAGATCATTTAATAATGGTTGATCTTAACGGGATCTTAAAATAAAGCGTTACCAAAATAACAAAATTGAGAGCTACATACATTATGAGTTTTCTCTGCCATGAGTTGTAGGTTTTACATAGGGGTTATATAGGCATTATGGAGGTCTCATAGCGGTGATACGCATTACGTACAGTTCAAGTTGTCTTACCAAACACTTTTTTATAACGCTGTTGTTCCACACTTTTTTTAACTGCACAATAAGGCTTTGGATTGGTTTATGAAAGTGAAAAGTGTGACATATGCCCTGCGGCTCTTCCTTCCCCAGCCATTATCCGCTGCCCTGCGGCCCTTCCTTCCCCAGCCATTATCCGCTGCCCTGCGGCTCTTCCTTCCCCAGCCATTATCCGCTGCCCTGCGGCCCTTCCTTCCCCAGCCATTATCCGCTGCCCTGCGGCTCTTCCTTCCTCAGCCATTATCCGCTGCCCTGCGGCTCTTCCTTCCTCAGCCATTATCCGCTGCCCTGCGGCTCTTCCTTCCCCAGCCATTATCCGCTGCCCTGCGGCTCTTCCTTCCCCAGCCATTATCCGCTGCCCTGCGGCCCTTCCTTCCCCAGCCATTATCCGCTGCCCTGCGGCTCTTCCTTCCCCAGCCATTATCCGCTGCCCTGCGGCTCTTCCTTCCTCAGCCATTATCCGCTGCTCTGCGGCTCTTCCTTCCCCAGCCATTATCCGCTGCCCTGCGGCTCTTCCTTCCCCAGCCATTATCCGCTGCCCTGCGGCTCTTCCTTCCCCAGCCATTATCCGCTGCCCTGCGGCTCTTCCTTCCTCAGCCATTATCCGCTGCCCTGCGGCTCTTCCTTCCCCAGCCATTATCCGCTGCCCTGCGGCTCTTCCTTCCCCAGCCATTATCCGCTGCCCAGCGGCTCTTCCTTCCCCAGCCATTATCCGCTGCCCAGCGGCTCTTCCTTCCCCAGCCATTATCCGCTGCCCTGCGGCTCTTCCTTCCCCAGCCATTATCCGCTCTTCCTGTAGAAGAATAGAAACTGCAGGATGACACTTTGCATTTGTCTCAAGCGAGCGGGAGCGTGAACCTATTCTGCCTTTAAGTTGATTATTCTCCCCTCAGTAAGTCTGCTGCTCTGCGCTGCTCTGGCTTATCCCTAATTCAATCCCTTTCTCAGCCAGGCTCAGGGAATACACAGCAGACCAGAGTTCATGGGTGTCTCAAAATAGCTTTTTCTTGCTGCTTTTCGGCCTTTTATCATGGTGATTCTGCGAGAAAGCAGAACAGCGTTTGCATTATAAATGTGTTAAGGGGTCTCCCCGGGGCTGCTCTCCTAAATAAATAACTGCTCTTCTTGCCTTACCGTTTACACTTAACATGAATACCTGTTTGGATCTTAAAGTTCATTTTGACTTCCATGAAGAAGGAGAAGAAAGTTGAGAAAGCAAGCAGACGAGTGTGTAAAGCACAGCGCAGGCCAGTGAAGCTCACTTGGTCCAGGTGTTTGATTGTCGACAGTGTGAGTGGCAGGTGTGTGAGAAGGTAAGTGGAGGTCCACGGTGATGATGTCAGCATGCTTGGGGCTGACCTACAAGGTGCCGAACAAAGAACATGGAAACCCCCCCACACGCACACACACCCGCGCACGCATGCCAGCCCACCCGCGCGCACACACACACACGCGCGCGCGCACGCCCACCCACATGCATGCTCACACACGCGCATGTGACACTTATGTTCCGCTAAGCTTTGATAGCCTCTAAATTGATTACATATCATGAATCCTCCTGGTCAAGGCACATGTAGCTATAGCTTAAAAGCCATATGAAATTAGCTAGATCTTAAAATCGAAATTTAATTAGCTCTAGCTTAAAAGCCAATATTAATATTATTATTATACTTATTTAGAAGTAAATTCAGTATAACTACTGTGACACACATTGTACTTATAATTGAGGAAGAAAGTTAACAAAGTAATACACATCAGAGCAAGATCGGCAGTCAATGACATTGTATTCAGAAAAAAAACTGAAAGAAAGATGAAATGAGAAACACAGTGCCTTGTTGAAGTCAGGATCCTAACTTTAAGAATAAGAAGCTCCACAGCTAGAGCAGTGAGACATTTCTGAAACACAGTGCCTTGTTGAAGTCAGGATCCTAACTTTAAGAATAAGAAGCTCCACAGCTAGAGCAGTGAGACATTTCTGAAACACAGTGCCTTGTTGAAGTCAGGATCCTAACTTTAAGAATAAGAAGCTCCACAGCTAGAGCAGTGAGACATTTCTGAAACACAGTGCCTTGTTGAAGTCAGGATCCTAACTTTAAGAATAAGAAGCTCCACAGCTGAAGCAGTGAGACATTTCTGAAACACAGTGCCTTGTTGAAGTCAGGATCCTAACTTTAAGAATAAGAAGCTCCACAGCTAGAGCAGTGAGACATTTCTGAAACACAGTGCCTTGTTGAAGTCAGGATCCTAACTTTAAGAATAAGAAGCTCCACAGCTAGAGCAGTGAGACATTTCTGAAACACAGTGCCTTGTTGAAGCCAGGATCCTAACTTTAAGAATAAGAAGCTCCACAGCTAGAGCAGTGAGACATTTCTGAAACACAGTGCCTTGTTGAAGTCAGGATCCTAACTTTAAGAATAAGAAGCTCCACAGCTAGAGCAGTGAGACATTTCTGAAACACAGTGCCTTGTTGAAGTCAGGATCCTAACTTTAAGAATAAGAAGCTCCACAGCTAGAGCAGTGAGACATTTCTGAAACACAGTGCCTTGTTGAAGTCAGGATCCTAACTTTAAGAATAATAAGCTCCACAGCTAGAGCAGTGAGACATTTCTGATGACCTAGGGGAATTTAAAATGGCTGATATAGAATTTGTGGGTTAAAGCAAAATAAATAAAATGAAACTCTTTATGCAATTCCAAAGCAGCTTTAATAATAATAATAATTATTATTATTATTATTATTATTATATAGTTAAGGGCATAAGGCATAAGCAATAAGGACAAGCTGGGAAAGTGTGCAGCTAACTTTGCTCTCCACAGCTTTCCCTGCATATTCTCACCTTCCATGCGTGGACATGAACAAGCAGAACCATTTCCCACATGCTGTTCTGTTCCTCATGCCATATCAACAGAGCACAAACGCCATCTGCTCAACAGGAGATAATGGATTTACAATGGCCCCTCAATCACCACCAATTCACAACTGGCAGCTTAAATATCGCCTCTGCACGCTATGATCAAACAGACTTCTGAAATGGTTGATCCATAATCGTTATAATTATTATTATTATTTTCCATTTTAAGGCATTTAACAGATGCTCGTGTGCAGAGAGAACATTGTTCGTCGACGATACATTTATACAGCCGGATGTTTTGCTGAAAGAATTCAGGTTTAACGCCCATTTCACAGGTAGAACGGCAGTGCCCCGCTTGGGAATTGAACCAGAAACATCTTTAGTAGGAGTTTGGTCAGGCTTGTGCGATTCAAAGAACAGGGACACGAGAGTACATGTGGTTGGCCACTCTGGGTCACATGTAAATAAAGCCATATATGCACAGACACGCCCTCGTCAACCACGGCAGTTTTTCTTTTTCCAAATGATAACTAATCGTTAAATGAGTCCTAATCGTGTCTGAGGCGTTAATCCAGTTAAATGGCACTTTGCCAGTCTGATACTGGCCCATTTAACTCTGAACTCCACAGGGGTGAACAGGATGCTGCGATCTGCGAGCGCTTCAACAGCCACTGCGCACCCGCAGATTAGCTTCACAATCTGCACTCTATTAGTCCACCTCTGGTGCTCTCTCTCTGTCTCTCTCTCTCTCTCTCTATCTCAGCAACCAATCAGCTTCACTCATCTCGGCAAGCTGAATGGCCAGGAAGGCGGAGCTAATGAACAGAATCCTGCAGTGCGTCTGTGGCAAACGGACAGCAAACTCACAACAAAAAAAAGTTTTCCAATCTGAGCAAAATGTTTAAAATGACAGACCTAATTGCTTGTTCTTCTCCACTTCTGTGTCTGACTTGCATAGCAATAGAACAGACAGTGATGGCTCCCTGACGCTGGCCTGTAATCTTTGTGTTTAGTGGTGAAGGCCACGGTGACGGGAAGGCAATGTGTCTCCCTTACAGTACCACGGCAACACAAGCAATTAATCAGGACAATCCTTCTAATAGGACTGAGCCTGCAAATGGAATGGTTTTTTTTCAAAATTCTAAGTCAACTCCATTGCTTAGTTTCAGTTACCAGCAGTGATTGTTACATCAGAATTAGAACGTTCAGTTAAGAACATTCAAATCACATATTGTTAAAGGGTTAAAGCCTTCGGATATGAGCCTGAATTTCAAACAGCAGCACCGTGCAAAGCAGTGGCAAAGTTGAGGATCCTATAAGATTACTGCATTGTTAGATATTTAGCAAACACTGCAAAAAGTTGGTTATATACATTAACAGCTGGTTATTGGTAAAATGCCTCGCTCAAGGGTACAACAGCAGTGCCCTACCTGGGAATTAAACCTGCAACCTCTCAGTCATACTATATTATACTATAATAAAGACTACACTACTAGACTATACTGACGTCATGTGGTGCTGTAATGGCGACATGTAGTCCAGCTGTCTCTCGTGTTCATGTTTGTTAATTTGAATGTGTTTTGTTGTGTCTGGCTTTTGTCTTTGTTTTTTTATGCGCTGTGTGTCTGTAGTGGGACGGGGAAGCGGGCTGGAGATTTTTCAGGGCACTCGTTTGAGAGGGTTTGAATATCGATGAATTGTCAAGTCGATATAATTTTGTTTGTGGTCGTCACCATGGAGACGCATTCGCAACATATGCTCGGGAATGTCCGTTGGATCTGCAGACTGCAGCAACAAAGTTTACCATCGCTCTTCACCGGAGTTGAGGATTTCGGGACTGATCCGGGAATGCAGGCAATCTTCAAAAGGCAGCCAGGGAAGGAGAACATAATGCGGGAGAGAAATGAAGAGACGACTGGGAGGATTGACGCAGTTCGGTGCTTCGTTTCGGCGGTGGGCAGAGACCGCGGCGCTGTGTGTATGGAGGAGAGTCGTGGAGGCGGAGTTTGTGTGTTGGACTGCTTGGTGACACTGGACATCTCGGGACAGCGGGACTATTTTTGAATCATGGCTGTATTGCACTTTGATTCACTTAATTCATGTAATGATTCTGTTGGATGTCTTTGTTTGATATGTTTGTTTGTGTGTTGTGGGTCTGCCCCACTGTCTGTCTTTATTTGTTGTTGCTGGGGCTACAACTGAAGTTTTCTTGCGGGAAAATAAAAGTTATTCTATTCTATTCTATACCCCTATACCACACTGCCAACCTCACCTGCTTGTGATCAATCTGTAAAATGTTTTTATATATGATATATTTAACTTTAACATGTTATTGTGTGAGTTTCTGCCAGTTGTATTTTGTGTTGCTTACAGAGCAGGGGCTGACGCAATGAATGCTGGGATTATAAATCAGAAGGGAAGGGGGGGATGCACACATTCCTGACCCACCCTAAAATGCAGCCGCCGTCCCATCAAAGGGAAGGGTTACCGCCAGACCGCTACTGTTCATGTGACGGACGGATCCCATTGGCCTTGCCCTCGCATGCAGTCGTCCACATGGAGATATTTTCTCAATCGTTAATGTGTCAATATGGGAACAGCTTAACTGTACAAAGTGATAAGTTCATACGGCTTATAAACGCTGAGATCTTAGAAGATGACGTTCCCGTTAGAAACTGAAAGGGCACGTAGGGTTGGGTCAGGAGTTTGGCTGAACTCACACAACAGATTTCCTTTCATTTCACCCTCGAGTGACATATGCGGTGAGACAGGAGCTTTCTAAAAGTGTCTGAGTGAGTCTAACCAAACGCTATCCCCGTTGTTCTTATATATGAAATAATATTGCATCTGTTAAACTACTTAAATCATCCGTTGCATCCGTTATATCCGCATATTATGTGAAAAGTGCTAAACACCTGAACAGCTTAGTGGAAGGGGGGTGGGATAAAACCTGTTACTTTATTTTTCACATGCATTCATGGTCATAGTGGGTCATTCTCCTCTTTATTTTCCACATGCATTCATGGTCATAGTGGGTCATTCTCCTCTTTATTTTCTACATGCATTCATGGTCATAGTGGGTCATTCTCTTTATTTTCCACATGCATTCATGGTCATAGGGGGTCATTCTCCTCTTTATTTTCCACATGCATTCAAGGTCATAGTGGGTCATTCTCCTCTTTATTTTCCACATGCATTCATGGTCATAGTGAGTCATTCTCCTCTTTATTTTCCACATGCATTCATGGTCATAGTGGGTCATTCTCCTTTTTATTTCCCACACACATTCATGGTCATAGTGGGTCATTCTCCTCTTTATTTTCCACACACATTCATGGTCATAGTGGGTCATTCTCCTCTTTATTTTCCACATGCATTCATGGTCATAGTGGGTCATTCTCCTTTTTATTTTCCACATGCATTCATGGTCATAGTGGGTCATTCTCCTCTTTATTTTCCACACACATTCATGGTCATAGTGGGTCATTCTCCTCTTTATTTTCCACATGCATTCATGGTCATAGTGGGTCATTCTCCTTTTTATTTTCCACATGCATTCATGGTCATAGTGGGCCATTCTCCTCTTTATTTCCCACATGCATTCATGGTCATAGTGGGTCATTCTCCTTTTTATTTTCCACATGCATTCATGGCCATAGTGGGTCATTCTCCTCTTTGCACTGGCATCTGCTAAAAAAAAAAGAAGCAATAGTTGGTTGAAGAGAGAAAAAAAAAAAAACGACCTGATTGGTCTGTACGCCATGCTATAGGCTGTTTGCTCTTTGGCTGTTATGCGTACAGAGCTAATGATGCAGTTAAGACCTACCTAATAATAACAAGCAGCATACTTATATCATCTAATAAGCCTGGCTTCTCTGGTCTGATTTATACCTCCGCGCAAGTGGCAATGAAACCGATGCTGCCGCTGCCATTTTCCTAATACTTAGCATGGCTGATGTAGATGACGGCTTATGCCTGTGGTGCATTGTGGGGGCTAGCGGAGGTCTTCACGGGCCAGGCTAGTACTCGCAGATACTGTGGGGAATTTTGGCCTTTGCTCTGCCTCTTCTTAACACTGATCCGCAGTGAATTTGAGCAGAGGGAGCCAAGTCCAAACTTTGGCAGCGGCGGCAGGTCTACTTTTAATATGAATCCCTCGCACTGTAATTGATAGCTGTCCGCAGAACAGCGGGCTAGGGCCGTAAAACGGGAGGAATTCTGCCTCCTCGGACAGACTGTTCCAGGCAGCAACTGCTTTGGCAACGAGTGCCTGCCCCCACGGAGGTGCTGAAGGTTGTCGTAAAAGTTTGAACCGTCTTGGCACATCCCAGGAACCACCCAGTTGCTATGCCAACACGGGGTCATATTGTTCTACAAGGGCACCCACTTCATATAACAGTAAGCCATAAAACCAGCCAGGCAAATGAGGACAAAGGGAGTGTCTTTAAATTCGTGACATCACAATAGTATAGAATTCTTACTGGCGATGGGGCTTCCATTCGAGAACCTTTGTCTGGGACTGAATGTGACATCACAAGAGTCAATTTAGCCATGGGCAGAAAACTTACAGGTCCCGTTTGAGTTAAGCACTGCTAAGTCTGTAAGGCTTCGAAAGGGTATGGTAGTTATTGAGTTCAGAAGGGTGCCCCAAACTCTTTAAAAGATGAAGCACATAAACTCATTTACACAAACTAGAGTTTGATAATAAAGATAAATGAGATATGAATGCGAGGTTTGGCAGTCTGATCTGCAGCAAGCTAAAGTAGACATGGGCCCAAAAAAGTGTTTTACAAATATCAGCAGCTGAAATAAATTTGAAGTGAAAAGAGCCGTGTTAACGGTGGCAAAGTACAGACAGACCTAGCAGTGTCTGAAGCCACTTTATGTAAACTATAAAAAAGATTACTGGCAGGTATAAAATGCTTATTTAAAAGATTTATAATGTTACCCATATCTGTTATTAGCTGATCATTTAATCTGGCACTGAGAAATGAGGACATCAGTGAATGATAAAGATTTAATTGTTTTCTAGAATTTTGCAGGGTTTTGAAATTTTTCAGAAGGAGATTGTTGGTAATTCTCTTAGAATTCCAAACAAAAGACGACACCTGTTACCCAGGTTTGTACATTGGGTCCAATCAGCTTGAGAATCTCCTGTTTGTGTATCTTGCTTTGGAAAAGGCAACATTTCTTTGATGGAAAAGATTAGTAAGTTCAGTGGAAACCCAGGGGTTGTCTTCTCCCTGCTTTGTACTTTTTATTGAAACGTGTTTCTTCTCAAACTGAAAAAAAAGCAGATTTAAAGGCACTATAAACATCAGGAAGATTGAGAAACTGTCACATCTCTTACACAGAGATCCCCTTCCCCTCACACAGAGACCTCCTTCCCCTCTCACACAAAGACCCCCTTCCCCTCTCACACAAAGACCCCCTTCCCCTCTCACACAGAGACCCCCTTCCCCTCTCACACAGAGATCCCCTTCCCCTCTCACACACAAAGACCCTCTTCCCCTCTCACACAAAGACCCCCTTCCCCTTTCACACACAAAGACCACCTTTCCCTCTTACATACAAAGACCCTCTTCCCCTCTGACACAAAGACCCCCTTCCCCTCTCACACAAAGACCCCCTTCCCCTCTCACACAAAGACCCCCTTCCCCACAGGCAACAGAAGAACGATCACTTACATAAAGGGTGTGAAATGAACACCCGCCACCCGCCAAATGCTGGCAAAATTTTGATTGTGGCTGGTAATATTTCTACTCTAGCAGCCACTTTGGCACGTAACGAACCAGGTTGTATTATATTGTAAAAGGTAATGTGGCTGGTAAAATGTTAAAAATGGCTGGTGATTTCTAGAATCCATAATCCACTCTGGCCAGTGGGTGAAAAGGTTAATTTCATGCCCTGCTTATATCATTAGAGAAAACACCAACAGTCAAGTCCCTATTTTGGCAACCAGGCTTAGATCAGATGGGCAGATTGACAAGCTGTGTGAGTTCAGAGGGTCACAATGCTTTTGAAAGGATCAGTTAACATCTCCGATTAAAACAAAGTTCTGTGTCATTAAACTAAGCCAATAAACCTGATAAAAAACAGCCCATTTGCTGCAGACAGTGCTCTATAATACCTATCACAAGCTGATGAGTTATTTGCAATATTAATTTTAAGGTCAGAGAACTTAAATCATTGCCTTCATTGCTGTTCTGTTATGCTTGGCTTTCAGAAACAAAATACAATCTAGAAACTAAACTTCTAATGTTCATAGGCAAAAAAAAAAAAACTTACTTTTAAAAGCAGGTGAGTAGACAGATTACTTAGTACTGAATGAGACCCGGGATCAGGTTTTAGTTTAGGGTTTAAGGACAGATATTGGGATGGTGGCAAAAGGAGGCTTTACGTATGTGCTAATTTAATTGTTATTATTATTATTAATAGCATGCGATAGATTGGTGACCTGTTCAGGATGTATTACTGCCTCCGGTAGTAGGAAGGAGGGCACCACCTCCTCTTCAGGGCGCGACTCCTCGAGCTCCTGACCGACATTCCAACTTGCCCGGGCCCGCTTGTGCGCGACGATTCTCTCACACCGAGGCCCTCCCACCACCCGGGGAGCGGCCGCCAATTGCTGCTCCTTCAAGGCACCGGCTATACTCGGATCTGGCAGGACCAGGGGCGCGAGGCCCTGATCCTCAGTGTGCAACTGCACTGAAGTTGGCGCTTTTACCGCTGCGCCTAACATCGATGTCTTAAACTCAGCAGCGCTGAGATCACTGGAGCCACATCCATCAGCACCAGGGTGGTCAGATACGCAGATTTGGGGTGGCAGTTTAACGGTTAGGGAAGGAACTGGGCTTGTAACCAAAAGATTGCAGTTCAATTCCCAGGTAGGAAACACTGCCGTTGTGCCCTTGAGAAAGGTGCTTAACCTGAATTGCTTCAGTATGTATCCAGTTGTAAAAATGGATAATATGTAAAAATGCAAAAGGCGTGAGTTGCTCTGGACACGAGGGTCTGCTAAATGTCTCAAATGAAATGGTCGTCCAATTTACACATTTACAGGGGATACCTGTAAAGTATGGACAGAATGTTACTGCTTTGTCTTATCTGTTCTGTAGTTACTTTGATGACCTTTCTGTATGCACTTACTGTATGTCGCTTTGGATGAAAGCGTCTGCTAAATGAATGTAATGTAATGTAAATATTGTTTGTGTATGAATTACAGAAAAGCGGTGAGCGCACCCTAAGATTAGTGTTGCCCTTTGGCAGTTTCTCGTTGTCCCCTTGTACAGCAGCACAAGAATAGACTTTTTATTTTATTTACCCAAAGGGACGTTTCACAAAGGGAGATTAAGGAGTTAGCTGGCTAACTTTTCGAAATCCTTTTCAGTTCGATTAAATCTGACTGGACAAAAGCCCATGTTATTTCTAAATATTTACAAAAGTTAGCCAGCTAAATCCTTAATCCTGCTTTGTGAAATAGCCCTAAGGTAGTCTCACCGGGGTTGAAGAATTTAATTTTGGAAAAGATTGCTAGCTCATTTTCAAAAGTGAAAGTGGACGGCACATTCTCTCAGTGCAGAACAGCAGTTAAGGACACACAGAAACAGGGGATTTTTCTAGAATTCAAAATATGTGTATTCATTACATCCATTAATCAGAATTACACAATCTTTCAAAAAATTACATAGTATCTGCATCCTTGTAAAGATAGGCTCGGCACATCACTGTGCATACTGATAGTGCTGTTACTATAGGGCCAATATGGCTGGATTTACTAAGACCTTTAGCATGTGCAAAACCTTTTAGCACACCAAAACCATGCTATTTGTTTCGCACCAATGATTGGTTGTTATTCATTTTGCGTGTGCTAAAAGGTTTTGCACACGCTAAAGGTCTTAGTAAATCAGGCCCTGTTACCTGCAGCACACATGTGGGGCCAGGTGAAAATGTGTGGCTGTTTATTGAGCTGTTTTCTTTGAACTCTCACTATTGTGGGTATAGATCGACTCATATGACTGTAAATGTGAAATGGCTAAGCGTCCGTTTTATTACTTAACTGTAAATTTTAAGTTGGCTCCAGCAACTGTTTGGATTGGTTTTATATGAATGCCCATCAGGTGGTACCAGAGAATCATTCAGGAGTGAATATGGGTTCAGTCACAGGAGTGAATATAGGATCATTCACAGGAGTGAATATGGGTTCAGTCACAGGAGTGAATATGGGTTCAGTCACAGGAGTGAATATAGGATCATTCACAGGAGTGAATATGGGTTCAGTCACAGGAGTGAATATAGGATCATTCACAGGAGTGAATATGGGTTCATTCACAGGAGTGAATATAGGATCATTCACAGGAGTGAATATGGGTTCAGTCACAGGAGTGAATATGGGTTCAGTCACAAGAGTGAATATAGGATCATTCACAGGAGTGAATATGGGTCTATACTGTACAGTGAGTATTATTTGGCGTACAGAGAATATGACACCCTGTCTCAAAATCAAACAAGGTGATATGCCAACCAAACTTCTTAGAGGGCATGCGTTGTCTGAAACGCATCTTCGTGAAGCAGCAGACATCCTGAGGAACCCATTACACCTTTTTTCTTCACTTAGTTTAGCAATGTTGGTTCAAAGAACATAATTTAGCAATTTACTATTCCTGTTTTATTCTACCATAACTTCATAAGATGTTTATATATTTGTAGTAAGAATTAACACCACGGGTTGTGCTGGCTTCCTTTGCAGCAATGTATAAAAAATTCAGAATATTTTTAAAAAGTTCATAATAAAAATGTATATAAAAACATGAATGTCAAATTTATTAAGTTTCAAAATGTTTAGTTTTTTCCTGAATAGCCTGCATATAAAGACCACCAATATGCAACTGTAGAAATCATGTTACAAATGATTTTGTATAACTCGGATCAAATTGTCAAACTAGACGTTGCACAGTCCCACAATCAGGAAACAAACTCCGATTTAAAACCACTGCCTGATGACTTTTTGCACAATGCAACAAAAGGGACAAAGAGTAGTTACAGTTCCACTAGAGGCCACTAGAGGGCCACATTCCCACAGAAGCACTAAAATTAACAGCCAGTCCCGTTCTAAAAATCCTCTGTCACTGTTTAGAAGTTGCTATCCTCAGATCACGGACAGGATTTCAGGTCAGTTCTCTCCCAGCTCTAAAGCCATGCTGTCAGCTGTTTGGATAATAAAGTGTGACCGTCTCTCCCCCCTTTACCGGTCAGCAGTAATCTGCTCAACCACACAGCAGGAGCAAAAAGATTATTTTTGGGGGGGAAGGCCGGAAATGAGAATCAAAGTTTCCCTTGTGTGGAGAGAGGGAAAAACAATTCTGCAGCAAAACCTTAAATGACTTTGTGTGGAGCGCACTTGTGTTCCTCTTGAAAACAGAAAAATGTAAATTGCAACACTTGCAGTGCTCCACCCTTGCTGCTCTGATGCTAATGGCACAAGACATATATACACAAGAACATATACACACAATGCTGGATCCCAGAACATATACACACAACGCTGGATCCCAGAACATATACACACAACGCTGGATCCCAGAACATATACACACAACGCTGGATCCCAGAGCATATACACACAACGCTGGATCCCAGAGCTCTGATCCGTTAGGATGCAGGAAGTGGTGGATGTAAATTGGTTATCGTTATCGGTCACCATGGCAAAATGTGTGTGTGTGTGTGTGTGAGCTGCTTAACCCAATAAAATGACATGCAAATGCAATATTTTCTGATTCAAATGTTTCTGTTGCTTATTTACTTGGAGTCTCCCTTTGGGAGATTTTGTTACCACATAATCAGCTTCGAGAAATAACATGCCCCATTAAGACAATACAACTCACTGCATAAATATACACAATATAAATACAACCCAAAACACCCAATACAAACACAGAAAGAGATACACAGATAGAAAAGGAAAAGGATGGAGTATCTGTCTCGTGCAAAATCATGGGCATTAATATGGAGTTGGTTCCCCCTTTGCTGCTATAACAGCCTCCACTCTCCTGAGAAGGCTTTCCAAGTAGGAACATTGCTGCGTGGATTTGCTTCAATTCAGCCAGAGCCTGGCTCGCAGTCCGCTTTCCAATTGATTCTAAAGGTGTCCGATGGGGTTGAGGTCAGGGCTCGATGCAGGCCAGTAAAGTTCTTCTACACCGATCCCGACAAACCATTTCTGTATGGACTTCGCTTTGTGCACAGGGGCATTGTCATTCTGAAACAGGAAAGGGTCTTCCCCAAACTGTTGCCACTAAGTTGGAAGCACAGAATCGTTTAGAATGTCATTGTGTGCTGTAGTGGAACTAAAGAGCATAGCCTGAACCATGAAAACAGCCCCAGACCAAGGGGTGTCCACATACCTTGGCCAAGTAGTGTATGTTTATGGGTTTGTTTTAGAGAGGCCAGAGTATACACTATGTGCTCACAAACACACACACACACACACACACACACACACACACGCACACACACACACATACGCACACACACACACACACACACATGCACACACACGCACACAGCTTGTTTCAGTGTTACTATTCTGACACCAGTGTTACTTCCCTCTTAAACACAGTTGATTACCGTTATTACCAGTATCAAACTTTCTTCTAAAACTGATCATTGGTCTCAACCCGTTTAAATTTTCCTTGATTAACAAGAGTGCCAATGACCAGAATAATCCATTGACAGGAAAACACACAGCTTCTTTCTTCACAACACATAAACCGTAATATTAATATAAATATTAAAATGTAAAATATTGAAATCATATAAACTGTGTTAGAGGAACATATAGATGATGTCACGGTGTTCAGTGGCTGGCCAGTTACAGAGCAGCGTGTGTGTGTGTGTGTGTGTGTTTGTGCGCTATCCAGAAGAGCAGGTAAAGAATGTGAACGGCTGGGCATGCTTACCCTTTTCAACAAGAGCCAAAGCGAGGAATCTGTCACCCGTGCCAGGCCGCTAAACTTAGATGCATCATTAGCAGCATGTGGCCTCATGGCCCTGAGGGGAGGCATCCGGCGCCCCGCGACCCTGAGGAGAGGCACACATGCAACACACACACACACACACACACACACACACACACACACACACACACACACACACACACACACACACACACACACACACAGTGTGGCTTTTTACACAAAACCGGCATTTGTGCTTTCAGCTCATTGTTTTTTTTTTTATGTCAAAGAATGCCCTTAATGCCCAAATCATAATTTAAAATAAGAATGCATTTGAGGATTGGATACACTATTGGATTCCATATATATTATAAAATAAAAATACATATTTACAGTTTATACACATTGTTGATTCACTGCTCCTCAACACTTGTATGTAGGACTGTACATATTTAATATTCTCCTGGTATTTCCCTGTTATTATTTGCCCGAATGAACCTGTAGAGATTCAGCAGCGTCAGTCATTTATGAATATTCATCGACAGCGAGCCTTGCTCTTTGTCTGGATCAGATTCTTATCACTATTGACACATGTTGAATCATTTAAACCACCAGTCATTCAGGATGATAGCACCTTACGGGGGCCGCTGCCGGCTGAATATTCATGAGCTTAGCGATACACAGGGGTTTTACCATAGAGCGTATATAAGTGGGTTTTACCATAGAGCATATATAGAGTTCAGTGGGTTCTACCATAGAGCGTATATAGAGTTCAGTGGGTTCAACCATACAGCGTATATAGTTCAGTGGGTTCTACCAAAAAGTGTATATAGAGTTCAGTGTGTTCTACGCCCGAACCAGACCGGCAGAGGAGGGGGAAGTGGGAACTGCTCTTCCATCTTGTTTTGAAAAAAATTACTTGTTTTTGATTTCACAGCAGAAGATCTGAAAAGCTGCTAGGATTGGCCCAGCCTCTGTGACATCACAAAGGGCATAAAGAACAAGTACGGAATTCTGAGATCCATATGGAGGCGCTGGTGCTCTCTCCGCCTGCGGTTTACCGCCATGCCAAACAAGTGCACGAGTGCACATAAGTGCACGTAAAGGGCTGCGTCTGAATTTAGAGTTTTTGATTTCCTCCCGGGATATGGCCTGAAACGTGCTTCAAAGAGGGCGTATGGCAAGGCGGCACAGATCCGCGCTGGAGTGGAGAAGGGAGATTACACTGCTGCTGTGATTGCCATTCCTGCACAGTCTCAGATTCCCCTCTTGCCTTCTGAGATGCTTAAAAGTCTGTTCTGCTGATGATAATGAGCCAGAAACTCCCTCGTTTTCTCTACTACTTGCTGTGATTCACTCCAATTAAGTAAAATCCCTTTAACTTTTTTACAATGTCCTTTTTGCATCATAAGAAGTAAGAAATGCCGCTGAAAGTGTTTGTGGACCAGTAGGGGGGTAGCTTTCCCTCTGGAACAAGTCGGAAAACCAATTCCCTAGTACAGTGATAGGAACACTGTGCTATAAGAGGTGCCATCTATCAGATCATATATTAAAGTGAGGCCCTAACATTACTGTGGTCATTAAAGAGTAGGGGTGTTGACCCCTGGCGTCCTGATCAAACAAACTAGCTCACGATATCCGACTACCTAAATTAAATCTGATTGGCTGCACAGACCCTTGCAGTCCCTGCCCACTTTACTTCCCCAGGATGCAAGACAGCGTAAGTAAAAGTACAATAAATAAACTAAACATACCTCACTTTTTTATTCTCACAGGTAAAGAGAAAGCCGTCCCAGAATGACTCTTCTGTATTATTTCAATTTATTTTTTTAAATCACACTTGTAGAAAGGCAATTTTTGAGAGTGTAACTGCACTGCAAATGTAGTCCGGTATTAGCCAGTATTAGCCTCGACGTCCCACATTTCAGCCAAAAGTGGTTTGTACCACACACAACACCCTTTATCCCACATCTCCCCACAGCCTGTAAATTGTAGCTGCCATTGATTAATTACTGTGGCACATAAGAAACCAGGCAGGCGGCTGGAGAACCCAGCCGCTAAACATCGTTATTGTGAATAACCTTCCGAATTTGGGTTGCCATATGGTTACCGTGTGTCGCAAAATGCGATTAATTTATCAAATAACACCGCCCTACCCCCTCCTCCTCCACCTAAATGTGTTGTGTCCTGTATTCCTGCAAACGAACAAGGCAAAGTCGGCGACCCTAGATATCGGAGAACCATATCTCATATGTCAGATCATACTGTGAGCACACTACATCCTACAGACGGCAGAGGAAAAGCCATTTCCAAACACACACCCCTCCAGACAGCTCCCCAGTAAAACTCTCACAGAATAATGGCCCATTAATGAATGCAAAATTGAAAAAGTGACTTGAGGTCAAGCATTCAATCACGGCAGCTCCCTCCATCAAACCGAGCTTCAGAACACGCTCTATGTATGGTCCTTGCTCAAGAGCTATATAGAGCTATAGAGCTTCACAAGCACTACATAGAAACTTCATAAGCACTATAAGAGCTGCGGCCAGCTGACTGATCAGTAAGGGTCACTGGTGAGTGATGAGACACAGTCACCCCTCAGTGACTGATTCCCTTCGAGACAACCACCAATTATGCACCAAACGGCAGGGGCCGTGAGCCACAGCCAGCAATGGGAAATCTGGGCTACATTAGCATAGCAAGGAGACAAATATAAAAAGAGTTTCACGTCCCTGTTGGAATCATTGTAACAGCCACATTAAGGTCTAATCAATTGGAAAATAGGACATGTAGAAGTAAACTAGTCTTGCTTATTCAATGCTTTCAAGGACCAGTGTTCTCCAGTCAAATGTCACTACATCACATCCCAGAGTGCACCCCAGTGGCCCTGTCGGTCAACAGCCAATCAGACGGCCTTAATGAAGAGTGCCAGCCTCCTGGGCTAAAAATAGGGAGCCAGAAGAGCCAATCATAAGAGTGTTTACTGACAACACAGGGAATTAAACTGGGCAAAGAGTCTGGGAAAGATTAGCTGTCCGTAACAACCCCTCCCCCCGGCCATAGAACCATGGCCGTTTCTGTGGTGAGTTAAAAAAATAAAAAATAAATTAAAAAGGTACGATAAAACGATGCAGCTGTTCTTAAGCGTGACCTGTGAGTTTGATTGCGGAATGCTTCCTAAAGGTCTGTTAAATCCCTTTGAATCCACCAACCCCCCGCCCCATCCTGGTCCCACTCCCCCGCCCTTTCTCACTGGAATGGTGTTGTGGGGGGGCACGCAATGATGTTGTCATTCTAAGACAGTTAACCGAGTACGAAGAAGACAGTCAGCTGCAGAGCACTTTTATGACCTCAGAACAATTTAGACTGGCGACCAGAAGACGGGGCGAGGGGGGGGTGGCTGGCCTCTCATATTGGGTTCCTCCTCAACTGGATAGTAGTTGTGTCGAGTTTACAGTCGTGTTGAGTTTACAGTCGTGTCGAGTTTATAGTTGGTGATCTGTGCCAGCTGCCACTGAGGTTTTGTGTTCACATGTTAATTTAGACAAACTCGTGAGGAGCCCAGAACTCCGCATTAACCTCCAGGAGGCTCATTATTTCAAATACACACATTTCAAATATGCATTTGCATGCATGACTATATTTAATATGTAATACACGTTGCTTATCTCTTTTTTAATATGCATTGTACATTTGTGCCACCTGCAAAGCAACCTTAATTGGGAGGCATTTTCAATTTTGTACCAAGATAAACTTTAGCTTGTTTATTGTCCATCCCGGCTTACAACTTTGCATGTAGTGAAGAGGTGGGATTAACGAAGACAGGAAAATAACGGGAAAATAACGGGAAAATAACGACGCAAAAAGAAAGCACTCTGCGCACCTCTCTGAAGAATTGAGTTGCTCGCCTACCGATTTCCATTCAAGAAGCTTTAACCTGATCTCCAGATTAAGTGAAGGCTTCTGCAGATCGGTCTTTGTTCGGATGTTGAGTGCGGAGCGTCATTCATGCTGTATACATGTGCAGAGAAATAAAGCACTGTTTGCATGGGTTGCACGTATTGCAATAACCTCCTCTTACCCAGCATTCAATGCGCAAGGTGACACTTGAGCGATAAGCACTCGGGGTTTGGGTTCACTCACAGACAGGCACTCTGCTGATTATTTTGCTAAAAAGCCTAAATGCTTTTCACTGCCCGTCTGTCAGAATAACACGCATGTGCGCGGTGAAACAATAAGGGTTCATTTAACTCTAACAGAGTGTAGAGACCAAGAGGGATCATCTTGACTCAACCCATGTAAAGTGTAGTCTATTGAATTCAGTTGAATTTAGAGTGACATTTTACTATGGGAAATGAAACGTTTGGATGTAGGATACATTTATTTATACATTTAGACAAGTGGTCTATGAAATACAGATCTTTCAGGGTTCCCACTCTTTTTGAAAAATCATTTTCCAGGACATTTCCAGGAGTTTTTTTTTGACAATCCAGGACAGCACTTGCTCACAAACGGTCATATAATTTGATGTGGTTCATGATGAAGTGTCTCACGTTCATTACAGGTGACTGCTACACACATCACTGCTAAGTTGACCTTATTGTACATAAGGTCATCTGGCCTCTTCTTGTTGTTAGATGTGACCAGCACTGGTATGTTTTTGTTTAGTTTTTTTACTTATAAGCTACATAAAACAGCCAAACAAATTGATTAAAAAAGACACCTTTTTGACAGAAAGTGTCGCAAACCACGTGCCACAGCCGGCAAGTGATGTAAATTCATCACTCACTCAGCTCAGAGAGAATACCGTAATTCCTCGTAAATTACGTGCGCAATTTAATAAGGAAGTAGCACTGTGCTGTACATTGCCGTAAAACTCAGATTATGTAATTTTGCACAAAATGTTTTTGTAGTCATTACGGTTAGGATTTTACAGCACTTTAAAAATAAGAGGAGAATAAGCATGAGCTTGTCAAATGCCATGGCAGGCCAAGACAAAAGGAGCGTGGGCCTTTGTTTTTGCCAGATTCAAACAAAATACACACCTAGGTTTACATAGGCGATCTGAGTGAGGGGCTAAAATACAGTTTAAAATTTCCAGGACAACATAGATTTTTTTCTAGGATATTTGGTAATTTTAGTCAATTTTCCAGGTTTTCCGTGACTGGAAATCTAGTCTCTAAATTTCCAGGTTTTCCAGGACGAGTGGGAACCCTGTCTTTGAAAATAAATTTTTTTAAAGGAGAGTGGACAGTGTGCCCTCCTTACAAATGTTTGCTTTAAGTGTACAGAGAGAAAGCAGAGAGGGTAACAAACAGAAGGGATCCAGCTCGAAAGGTACCATGGGGGGGGGGGGGTAGAGCGTTAGACACCACCCTGAACACTGCACACACACACCCGTGTCTCCAGCAGGAGGTATCACGCATGTAAACTACATCCTGCTAAGCCCCCATGAGCCCCGGCACCATCCGCATTCCCTGAGGGGGATTCCCGACCCACAATGCCGCAGGGTGGGATAATCGATGAAGAAGGGACTGACTGGGGTGATGTTATCATGGGACTGCTGAGAAAAAAACAGTACAGCACTGTTTCCGCTAGAATCATTTTTTGCTGCAGTGCTGGTGGGGGGGTTAAAGGGGTGCCTAACGTGAGACCAAAGCTTCAATGAACACTGATAAAATACAAGTAAGAACTGAACAATAAAATTACTCCACTGAACAGTGAGATTACTCCACTGAACACTGAGATTACTCCACTGAACAGTGAGATTACTTCACTGAGCAGTAAAATTACTCCACTGAACAGTACGATTACTCCACTGAACAGTAAGATTACTCCACTGAACAGTAAGATTACTTCACTGAACAGTGAGATTACTCCACTGAACAGTGAGATTACTCCACTGAACACTGAGATTACTCCACTCAACAGTGAGATTACTCCACCGAACAGTAAAATTACTCCACCGAACAGTAAAATTACTCCACTGAACATTGAGATTACTCCACTGAACAGTAAGATTACTCCACGGAACAGTAAGATTACTCCACTGAACAGTGATATTACTCCACTGAACAGTGAGATTACTCCACTGAACAGTAAAATCACTCCACAGAACAGTGAGATTACTCCACTGAACAGTAAGATTACTCCACAGACCAGTGAGATTACTCCACTGAACAGTAAAATTACTCCACTGAACAGTAAAATTACTCCACTGAAGAGTGAGATTACTCCACTGAACAGTGAGATTACTCCACTGAACAGTAAGATTACTCCACTGAACAGTGAGATTACTCCACTGAACAGTGAGATTACTCCACTGAACAGTAAAATTACTCCACTGAACAGTGAGATTACTCCACTGAACAGTAAGATTACTCCACTGAACAGTGAGATTACTCCACTGAACAGTGAGATTACTCCACAGAACAGTGAGATTACTCCACTGAACAGTAAGATTACTCCACTGAACAGTGAGATCACTCCACTGAACAGTGAGATTACTCCACAGAACAGTAAAATTACTCCACTGAACAGTGAGATTACTCCACTGAACAGTGAGATTACTCCACAGAACAGTGAGATTACTCCACTGAACAGTGAGATTACTCCACTGAACAGTGAGATTACTCCACTGAACAGTAAAATTACTCCACTTAACAGTGAGATTACTCCACTGAACAGTGAGATTACTCCACTGAACAGTAATATTACTCCACAGAACAGTGAGATTACTCCACTGAACAGTGAGATTACTCCACTGAACAGTGAGATTACTCCACTGAACAGTAAAATTACTCCACTGAACAGTGAGATTACTCCACTGAACAGTAAAATTACTCCACTGAACAGTGAGATTACTCTACAGAACAGTGAGATTACTCCACTGAACAGTGAAATTACTCCACTGAACAGTAAGATTACTCCACTGAACAGTGAGATTACTCCACTGAACAATGAAATTACTCCACTGAACAGTAAGATTACTCCACTGAACAGTGAGATTACTCCAGTGAGATTACTCCACTGAACAGTGAGATTACTCGACAGAACAGTGAGATTACTCCACTGAACAGTGAGATTACTCTACAGAACAGTGAGATTACTCCACTCCTGTTTTAGTGCTCAGTCCCATCTGATGAGGACTAGGTGCACTGGGGGGTGTAGGAGTATTGCACATAGCGCACGTGGAATATTTGCGTCTTTTGTGCTCTGCTTCCTCATCATCATAGGCGTAGTTTTTAGTAGGGACATGTCCCTACCAATGTCACGGAAACAAGAATTGTCCCTACCAAAAATTGCAGAGTGAAAACCAGTTAGAGGCGTAGTATAATTAAAATTTCTCCCGAAAGTGCAGATCTGGTTGACAGCTGCATCAATAACCTATTAGCAAGCTATCCTATTACTGTATGTGCCATAGCCAATCAACAACCTGGACTGACTCGTCTTTCCCTCTCTCGCCTCTTTCCCAGTGAGTGCCACAAGCTGTCAGTCACAACCGTGTTCATCAGCGACACAGCGACAGACAGCGCAGCTAAATCACAACTAGTTATCTTTTCGCTCTACCTCAGCTAACTTTAGCTTTAGTAATCTGTTTAGGGATGTAGATTAACCTACCGTTACGCTACGATTTTGTTTACTTTACGAGAGAGATCTGATTGCGCAACTGTGACATCTTGAAACATATTGAGTAATTGTACAGGTTGTATCATATTGAATGTTGAAATGAGTATCAGTATTATGATATACAGTATAAAATCAGTCTTGATCTTATTTACATTATTAGCTACATTAACAACTTGAATCAATCTCTTATTTATTATATTAATTATTACAATTAACTACTACAGTCACAAATTTTCATCATTTATACAGTTGTCATTTATACAGCAAACTCTTTACCATCTTTAAGGTAAAATTCTGAATGTAGCCACTTACTACTGTTTCTTAATGATGTATACATGTTTGTGATGCATACCATAAATATGGATGCATGCTTACGATGATTAACTGTTACTTTATTGGTCGTAATGCGATCGAGCGCGCAAACTGTTGTGAGCTAATGTTAGTAGTTAGTTATACGTCACATGGCGCTGTAATGGCGACATGTTGTCCAGCTGTCTCCTGTGTTCGTGTTTGTTAATTTGAATGTGTTTTTTTGTGTCGGGCTTTTGTATTTGTTTTTTTCATGCGCTGTAGTGTGTCTGTAGTGGGACGGGGAAGCAGGCTGGAGATTTTTTCAGGGCACTCCGGCTGCTCGTTTGGATAATATTGACGAATTGTCTAGTCCATATAATTGTGTTTGTGGTCATAACCATGGAGACGCATTCGCAACATATGCTCGGGAATGTCCGTTGGATCTGCATACTGCAGCAACAAAGTTGAAGATTTCGGGACTGATCCAGGAGTGCAGGCAATCTTCAAAAGGCAACCAGGGAAGGAGAACATAATGCGGGGGAGGAGTGAGGAGACGACTGGGAAGATTGACGCAGTTCGGTGCTCCGTTTCGGCGGTGTACAGAGACCGCAACACTGCGTGTATGGAGGAGAGTCGTGGAGGCGGATTTTGTTGGATGTCTTTGATACGTTTGGGTGTGTTGTGGGTTTGCCCCGCTGTCAATGTCTTTTTTGTTGTTACTGGGGCTACAACTGATGTTCCCTAGCGGGAAAATAAAAGTTATTCTATTCTATTCTATTAGCTAGCAAGCTAACAACTCTAATGACGTTAGATAGCACACAACTGCTAATGTTAGTCATAACACGATCAAATTTGTTTTCAATTTGTATGCAGCAAGTGCACATGTAGGCTAAATGCATAATCAGTTGAGGTTAATTAAATAAACAGTCATCGGGATCATCTGATGCTCTCTTTGTAGCTCAAAAACAATATTTGCTCTCAAATTATTGCTAAATTTTTGCAGCTTGTGCACTTTGTGAGCTCGCATACAGTCTCTACCAAAACTGGAAACAAAGCTACACCCCTGCTCATCATCTTAGCGAAAAGCAGACCTCATGCTCACAAGCCCAGCTTCAAAAATTAAACACCTTCCAATGACAGAACCTGTGCTGGCTGTTCAGCATCTTAGATGCCAGAATTGACATATTTTCAAGCAGAAATGTGTCCCATCCCATCTTCTAAAACTTGAAATCTATACTGAGCCTGTGCCTATGTTTTGATGAAGGTCGACCGACTGATACTCTGAATCTCTCTCTCAACATCGAAAAAACTAAAGAGCTCATCGTGGACTACAGGAGGAGAAGAGAGGAGAGGATCCCCCCCACCCCTCAGTGGGTCGTAGAGAGAGAGAGAGACTTTAAGTTTTAGCCTCCTCACACACACACATCCAGGAGGATCTCCTGAACACGCCACACACGTGGGTCAGTGTCAAGAAGTCCCAACAACGTCTTTTCTTTCCTCAACGAGGAAGAGAAGAAGCATGGAATGGGACCTCCCGGGGGGGGATCCTGCGGGGGGGGGACGACTGGGATCATGACCGGAGACTGGGATGCGTGGGTACGGGAGTTGCGCAGAGCTTAAACCAGGCAGCTACACAGCGCGGTACGGTCAGCAAGCGTCAATACATCTGTGGTCTGCTCTCCCCTCCAGCGAGCCCTCCACCAACAAGTCACCCAAAGCCCGCAGAAACATCAAGAGACCCCACACCCACCCACACCCCCCATCCCAAGCGGGGCTGCTTCCAGCTGCTACCAAGCTCGCAGCCTTAATCCCGAACTAGCAGACTCAGGGACAACTTTTTTTCCACAACAATTTTTCCTTACCAACTGCAACTTCTATGCCCCACTGCCTGACTGCAGTGCTGACTGCTCCCAGTGACTCATTAACTTTATTTGCATAATCACCATGCTGCTTTATTTTTATTTTTTTTTTATTATTATTATTTATTATTATATTATTATTTATATTATTATTATTATATTTAATATTATATTAATATTTTTAATTAAATATTAATATTTTATATATATTAATATTTTATATTTTATATTATATATTATTGTGTTGTTGTGTTGTTTTGGAGTGTATTTGTTGTGTTTTGTACCAAAGATTTTTACTTGTTGTATTTGTAAGGATAATCTAATCTAATCTAATCTAATCTGATACATAAGCATTTGTCCAGATGAAAGTCGACCTACTGATACATAAGCATTTGTCCAGTACTGCATTAAGTGAACTGAAAAAGAATTGTGTGGGAGGTTTTTAAATTTTAAAAAAAAAAAAGCATCTCCTGGGGTAAGAAAACAAAAGAACCAAACCTCTTGCTTTGGAACCTTATCCCATCCTCACTCCATTCAGGATGTCAAGTTCCTTTCCAATAACTCAAAACACTCATATTTCTTGACAACAGCGACATCAGCAAATAAAATATGTATGCAGAGGTAAATCTAGGATGTGCTGCGTGTGTTATTATAACTGTTACATGAGCTGCCTCAGTAACAGAGCTCACAAACAAGTGAGACAAGACAAGTTGTTTATGAAACTTCCTATACATATGTATCATAGGATTATGTGATTTATTACCCCCCTCCCTCCCACAGGGGAAAATGCCTGTGCGGGAAATACGCCAGAGTGCTATTATTGTTGTGTCATAAATTTATGTGTGATAGGTGTTCATTGGTTATGGGTTTAAAGCCCCTCATGAATTACCTTGTGTAAGGAGTACCATAGCACCAGCAGGATGTATGGAATGTGTTATTGCACTTAATCTGTTGTGGTTTGTTTTATCCACAAATGTCCTATCAGGAAATATCATTCCAGAAAATGTATCAGAGATATATATCATGAAACACTATAGAAGAGCGCTCCGTGTTATCCTTGGAAAGGGAGAACTTTGTCTCTGGGGGGCCGGGGTTGACGTAGTGGTCCAAGGCACAGACTTTGTCTGTGCGGTTGCACCCCGAGAATCGGGGGTTCAATCCCCGGTCCTGCCAGATCCGAGCAAGGCCGGTGCCTTGAGGGAGCGGAAATTGGCTGCCGCTCCCAGGGTGGAGGGAGGACTTGGTGGGTGAGATTCGTCACATACAAAATGACCTCGGGCGAGCTGGAATCACGGTCAGGAGCTTGAGGAGTCACGGCCTGAAGAGGGCGTGGCAACCTCTTTCCTACTACTGGCTGACAGGGTCTAGCGGCAAACTCTCAATGCGGTTGCTACACCGGAAATTGAATTAGATAGGGTACAATTGGGAAAAAAATAGTCTCTGAACAATTGTATTAATATGTAATTTTTCCATTTTTGAGCGGACAATAAAGCTGAGTAACTGTGAGGGTCATCTTTATCATCTTTGCTAATTGTAAGTTCGCTCGGCAAAGGAAAATAAAACAAATATTATGTTCAAAGATGCACTCATTCCAATATCCATTCATGCGAAAGACGCTGTATTTTTCATAATAATCAATTGGCGGCACTAGACATAAACCACCATTTTCTCAGAATAAAGTTGCGCGGGAAGAATTTATTAAGTGAATACTCTGAATCCGCATATCTTGCAAACGCCTCGTTTTCATCAAATCTCCACCCCGCATGTGTAATGCCGTATATATACTGGAGAGACGCCTAAAACAGCAGACAAGTCAAACGTCTGAATCACAAGTAGCTTAAGTCACGCGAGTCCCATTATCTCAACTCTGAATTCACATGACTGCAAAGTTACAGAAAGGTCACATTGCAGTGAGGTCACAGGTTGTGATTGACAGGATCGTACCTTTGAAACATGGGCTTCAGTCAGCCCAGCGGGGACTACACAAAGCCCTCGTCCCGTCCCGTCCCGTCCGCCCCCCCCCACCACACAGCCTCGGGTTTCACCGCAGCTGCCCAGCTCCCTCTCAATCCACCAACCTCTCCTCGATCTGTCCCGGACCCATGTCAGCAGTCTGCTTCTCTCTGCCAGTTATGCTACAGGTTTATTCTGGAGAATATAAAGTCCAATAAAAATTGTACAGGTATAAACCATACAAAGAATTTCGAAAAGACAGTAACTCTCCTAAGTGAAACATGTACAGAGTGCCGTATGGTCATTATTAGATGTATGTCTATACATTACAGCCAGTGAACAAACAGTGGCTACTGAGACTTGCACTCAGCACAAGAGGAATGAAGTATACAATAAAATGATTCATCTCCTGTCTAGAAATCAACACTGGGTGACTACTTTTCAGTGAGCTATATACAGCGTAGATATTAATTATACAGCGATCCCTATCTGCTTCCCTTACTCTGCCTGCAGTATAGTTCTGTATACATACCACAGGCATCTGGATATTTAACTAAAGCATTCAGATGAAGCACATTGCTTTGAAAATGCACGAATACATACATGCACACACATAAACACACGCATGTACACACACATGCTAACAGGTGCGCAGGCACGCATACACAGACATACGCACACACACACACACACGCACACACACACACAAGGGATTCTTTCTTTCTCTCTCTCCCTCACACACACACACACACACACACACACACATAGACCGCTTTGAGAGCACCCCAGACTCCCGGGCGGTAGCCAAGGTGACAGGTTCGATCGAGACATCATTGAATCAGAGCGCAGGCTGTGTTACTTTGATGTGAGATAAAAGAAGGACGGGGTGTGTGTGTGTGTGTGTGTGTGTACAGCGTCCGTATTGTGACAGAGGTAATCCTGTGGGAGAAGGCCTTGATTTCCCTCAGGTCAGATGCCATCTCTCCCACAATGATTCTGATCTCAGCAGCCAGGTCTCCACATTGGCTCTTTACTTCTCTGACTTCATTCATTTATTTACTGTGGTCATCAAACTCTACTCAACAGAACCACAAGCTGTCTGCTGGCTGTCTCTTTGATCTTCTGTTTGCAACTCTTCACAATCATTGTCCTTATACTGGAACTGCCAGGTAATAAAATAAAATAAACTCCAGCTTATGTATGTGTAATATATTATATATTAAACATGTATAACTGGTGAGAAAAACTTGTTAAATAAATAATATCCAACATCTACAATATACACACTGCATTACTATGTTATAAAGCAATGTTTACTATTTAAAAAGATTTTATGAGTGCAAGTTCACCTGTTCATCTTGCACAATCATCACAATGCAATGTGTTATATCAAAAGCTCTCAAAAATGTAATTGTTTTCAAAAAGTTACAATAACTTTTGCAACAAAACTGATTTTCTTTTTAGTAAATTTAGTAATTTAATAATAACCCTGTGAGGATATTTTCTTTAAAGAGTAACTACACCCACTGTCTCAGCATAGGAAACGTCAAGATGGCCGCGCCTATGTTTCGGCTGCTTGTCTCTTCTCGTTTCCACTCCTGTTTGTCGCTTGTCTGATTATACTCTATTTTTTCTGTCTGTACTCTGTACTGTACACATTTGAGAAGGGTGCTATATAAATAAAGTTTACTTACTTACTTACTTATGTCTCCTTAAAGAGTAACTACACCCACTGTCTCAGCATGTCTCCTTAAAGAGTAACTACACCCACTGTCTCAGCATGTCTCCTTAAAGGGTAACTACACCCACTGTCTCAGCATGTCTCCTTAAAGAGTAACTACACCCACTGTCTCAGCATGTCTCCTTAAAGGGTAACTACACCCACTGTCTCAGCCTGTCTCTTTAAAGAGTAACTACACCCACTGTCTCAGCATGTCTCCTTAAAATGTAACTACACCCACTGTCTCAACATGTTTTTTTAAAGAGTAACTACACCCACTGTCTCTTTAAAAGGTAACTACACCCACTGTCTCAGCCTGTCTCCTTAAAGGGTAACTACACCCACTGTCTCAGCCTGTCTCCGCCCACAAAACAATTTCGAAAAATACTTTGTGGGGTGAACGAGGGAGAGGGGTGGGGGCGGAGGAGCTGTGTCTATCGTCATTTGCATAAATTAACGAAGCTACATTGTACAAATGATTACGTATAACTCGGATCAAACTGTCAAACTAGACGTTGCACATCAAATATGAATCAAAATTCAGCAACTGCATGGCCTATTTCTCCCCTCAAATATCTTCAGAAATATATTTTAGTGGACTATTTAGGTGGAACAAGAGAGTTTATGAACAGGACGCAACGTTGTTCAGGTTTAAAAATGTGGAGCCGAAACAAAAGTAACGTAATGGTATAACCAATCAGGTGCCGGCTGTTTCCGTTGTGGGCGAGAACAATTATCAATAAGATGTAGAGGTACCTCCAAAAAGGCACTCTGACATCATGATTGTGGCGGGGGCAGTGTGTGGAGCAGAAAATAAATTTCAACCGTTAGGGGCAGCAAAGACGCTTTTCTACCAGTTTCTCCCGATTTATGTTATTATTTCAGAATTTTTGAAATAACGAAATGGATGAATAGGTTTCATTATAAGGCAGGCATACAAACACGTTTACAGTTTTTAAAAAAGTGATCTAGGGTGTAGTTACCCTTTAAATAATAAAAATTGCCCTGCAAGAGAGTACAATTTAGGTACATTCCAATAAAGGGACAAGTTTATTGTATGCAAATGTAAAAACATTATTATTAAGGTTGATGAAAACTCACTCCCAGCCACTTCAGAGGGAGGAATTTGAGCTTCTGAACATTGTGTTTGTGAAGGATTTCCTCCCATAATGAAATCCATGCTCTTTATTTTTTCATAATTCTGCTCTCTAAGCCGACTACTCTCTCATATCTCTGAGAGTGGACATAAATGCCTGTACGCGCACGTCCATCACTGTGAAGTTTCGCGGAGTTATAAAACTTTGACAGCAAATAGAGCTTTACTGTGTGTTAAAGCAAAATGACAAAAAATGGAGATACAAGGTTTATGCCATAGCATCAAATATATGCAGTGCTGTCAGATGCCACAGGACTATGTATACTGTAAAAAAGTACACATTACCTTACATTAACTTAGCACAACACCTATATCATGAACCATTTACACTGTAAGAGAATCCACATGATTCATATAAGTAACAGAGATACAGCTCAGTATCTCTTATAATCGAGACAGTGTCCGTATAAACTCGCTAAAGCGCTAATACAGGTTAACTATGCCAACCCAGAACAATTACACAATTGTGAACATGTACTATAAAATAAATGATAATACCAAAACAATCACCAAGTCGACACAGTAGCATGCAACGGGACGAATGAGTTGGGCTCAGAGGCCGAGAGGCAGCTGATGAAGAACGAGCGAATAAGGACAGAGATTGTGGCGTTTTACCGAAACTTTCCGTTACATTAACATTGCCTTCCTGCAGCTAGCACAGCTCAGAAGAGTCAATCATTTTTTTGGGCGCTGCCCAAGTTCCTGTAGACTCGCTACCGCCGGCAACAGAAATCTGTCAAATCTATCCCAAACAGAGGACACCTTTGGACAGGCTAAAAGCAGAGCCTCTCAGTGTCTGTGGAGCTGGAAGCTGGTGGAAGTGTGCGCAGAAGATAAGAGGTAATACCCGACCTGAAAGTCTGTATGATTATGGTAGTAACTCAGTGAGCTCTTTATAGTGGGCTGTCCGGACACGGGTGCCAAGTTTAAAAGCTTCCTTTGCCACAAGCTTGTACCATTGAGTGAACCTTCCCCTCCGATTACCAAGATATGTTGACACTGAAGGATGAGCCTTGTCAAATTACAGAACTGGGAAAATCTTCCTGTATTTTGTAAAAAAATCCAAATGTATTTTGTGCAGGCATGGAGTTAGAGGGCAATGTAGCGAGTAGAAAGTCACAATGGGAGGGGTTGTTGCAAAGAGTAGAAAGTCACAATGGGAGGGGTTGTTGCTACGAGTAGAAAGTCACAATGGGAGGGGTTGTTGCTAAGTGGTTTGTCCTGTTAAGGCTCTGTTCCAGTGTGGTATCGAATCGGCCCTGTATCATACCAGGCCAGTCCCAGCATGTGGCCAGCAGCCCTGCAGGATGACCCATGTAGGTAAGGATGTCCCTGTATCATTGCTCATCAGCACCCCCTTCTGGTCAGTTGGACACCCACAGTCTGCTTCCTCAAGCTGCACACAAAATATTTTCTATATGAAGTACTGCAAACTAAAATTGACAGAGAAGGCTTTAGCATTGGGCTCATCTTGAGAATTCCAAATGAGGAGAAAATAGGCCAAAACATGTTGTTGTGGCTCTAAGACAACGATGACCGTTGATGTCCATTTGTTTCCACGAGTTGCATTTTTAAAGGAAGGTACTCACAGCTAGTTTTCCTGAGTAAGGATGATCAGCAGAGCTAATGAATTGTACTGATTTGAAATAATTCCCTCGCTAACACTAATTAACATTGTAATTTTGCCCCGTGTGCTCTTATAAATTTACGTTGCCTCTTCTGCAAACCTACACGGTCTTCAATATCAGAAGAGTGTCGGTAAAACCATGTGCGCCAGGACTCAGGGCGTCTCTTTAAGCAGGGTGGCACCTGCCAGTGATTTACCGCGATCCCACAGGCCAACCAAGAGGACAGCCTCGACCGATCAGACCGATCTGCCGGTAATCATACAGTAAGCGCATGCGGCCAGCCTGCAGACGGAAAGATCTAGGAAGCTCAGCTTCATTACAGGGCCTTGTGTCTGTTAATCAGTTCCACCATAAATTTATCTCTTTTTCTGTTGACAATGAATCAGTGGACCTTTGACCTTTGGTGTAATAAGATGTCAGAGCTGGATATTATGGCATTAAAGTGAATGTGATCGTCTCTGGATAAGAGCCGTATTCATAATCTCGTAAGATGAGTAAATGCACTGTAAAGCTGCCGTGGAATTCGGGTGGTGCGGAGCGCTGATATAAAGCTCACCAGGGTTGCCAGGGCTAGCAGGCCTTTGCGATGAGCATATCAAGTCCAATGTCCAATCAAAACTACCCTAGAACAGTACAAGTAATGCACCAGAAAGCCAAAAAACACTGCAGCCAAATCCAAAAGAGAACTTTTGTACTTTATTAATCAGCCAACATGGGTTTACCAAGCAATACATTAGTAGAACATAACAAAAAAAAGTACACACTGCCCAAACAATGTTTAACACTCAACCAGTAGACACCAAAAACTTACCGAGCTGGCCTTGTTCCACACAACAGGCTGAAGTAGGTGGAGTTGATAATGCTACATTCTCTTAAAAAAATGTTAGATTATACTGTGGACTTCCATCAAAATTCCAAATGACAGTTAATCAGGTTTCCAAGGCAACATGTTTCCATGACACAGAATCATGGGGGGGGAATGGTGGATAATAGTCTTCCATCCCACAGTGGGAAAGGAGTAAGTGCCATTTACTCACTCACCTGGGGCCGTATTACAGAATCATCGAATCTTAAACCCAAGTTAAGATGCGACAGGTCTAAGATAGGATTTTTCCACAAATTGGTATTACAGAAACAAATCTTAACTAACGTTAGAAATCCTATCTCATCTTACTCCATCCTATCTTATCTCAGGTTAGGAAATCCTATATACTCAATCGGAAGTCGTTGATCAACTTTCATGTCTGTTACTTAAGAAACACGGCCACTTTTTCATATCACACACAGCTGATCGGTGCGCGATTTGAAAAATACCGACGTTATTTTGTTAACGTTCTAGCAGACGTCAACAAGCGATGCGAGTCCGCGACTATCCTAAAAATAGAGTAAAAACTACGAGCTTTCAATTTCAAGCCAGCCGAATTAGAAGAGTGATGGGTGCTAATAAGTGTTTTATCACAAAACCGCAACACATCATTCGGGTGTGCCATAAGCCTTTCTACAATTAAATGCCGCTTATTGACATTTCCCTCATTTTCCAAAAGTAATAAAAGAGCAACCATTAACGTTATGGAGTTAGCCAGCTAGCTAGTGTTAGCGAATGTTATCTTTATAATCCCAACTGCTAACAACAATAAAGTTACGACACCACCAGAGTTGTCCTAAAGTTTATTTACACTTTATTTACGCACTTTATTTGTGATTTTGGCAAGTTAGGATGCTTCTGTAATACACCTTTCCTATGTGGAGTTAGAATAGAAAAATTGACTTGAGAACTTTTGTTCTGTAATGGCTATTTGCCTAAATCAGTTCTTAACCATTACCATGGTTACTACACAGATAAGATAGAATTCCAGAGTTACAATGTTTCTGTAATACGGCCCCTGTTTCTCAGAACCACAGCTGTCACCCGCCATCTAAAAGCAATACGACATTTGACCCGTACGTGTCCAGAGAGTCCCATGCGATGGAGGAAATGTCTGAGACAGACACCCCACGCATGCCCCATGTGACCCCAAAGGCAACTGCACCCACCCAAGCCAGCAGCTATTCTACACCCCAATGAAACTCTTCCTGCATGCCTGGCGCTTGATGTGGCAAAAGCTGTTTGGTAGGGAAAGGATTTTACAGCCCGCAAAATGATTGGACTCTTTTCGTCTTATTCTCTTTGAAATTCATGTGGACTGTGCATCCAAAAATCTCTGTTACATTATTTTTATTAGTGCGTTTTTCCCCTATTTCTCCCGAACATGAAAACCCCAATTCTTTTACATCAGCACTCACTGCTGCCAACTCTGTTATGAATTCAGGACAGCGCAGACAGAGGGCATATGTGAAGTCACCGCTGTGGTTCACAAGTCTGGTTTGCACAGACGTGAGTCGGAGGAAGACACTTCACATGCAGTGACTTCAGGGCACCTATTCCACCAGCAGGGGTTGCTGGAGTGCAATGAAATGACGTCACCCATTACATTAGTCACATGGTAGACGCTCTTATCCAGATAAACCTACAGTAGACACTCTTGTCCAGGAGACACTCTTGACCAGGAGACACTCTTGACCAGGAGACACTCTTGACCAGTATACACTCGTATTCAGTAGACACCCTTGTGTCCAGTAGACACTCATATCCACCCGACTGAAACCCTCCCATCCCTGAGCAATGGTAGAACCAGTTGTGCGTCACTCTGTAGGGTTGCCAGCCTCAGTCAGCATTGGTATGGTCTGGATTAGATACCAGACTGCGGGGCTCATCCATGCACTAGAACAGCACCTTAACAGGGTGAGTAACCCAGCAGCCAACACCTTTCTCTTCTGATAGCTCATTATGTGTTCTGCCAATAAGCTTTTATGGCCGAGTCCTGAAGCAAAATGCTAAAAGCTTTCGGATAAAACAGACAGTAAAATTGGCAATGAAAGTGTACCCACTGACAGGATTCTGGAGGAGTGGGGGCCATTATGAAATGCATATAGTAGATTATTACACTTACTGTTGTCTTGTGAAAAGCCCTTTTCACATCAAAACTGCATCAGCAGACAACATGACAATGGTGACATGGTCCACACCAAGCAAATTAAGTGACCGTTTTGATAAAAGCCAACGATGAGGAGTTTGAATAAATCTGTCTCCTCTCTAAACTCAAGACTTTGAGATTTGACACATTGAATCTCAGAGACTCCAGCAGCTGTCAGCAAGAGTTATAAAACTCAATAGTTCACACATTGAACAAAATTTCTTCTGAAAACATTTGAAAACTGTCTTGTTGGCTGATGGCTTTTTGATCTTAAAAATACGCACGCACGCACAGACACACACACAAGCAAGCGCACACACACACACACACACACACACACACACACACACACACACAGCTGTTGCACTGCGTCATCGTGTATCACTGGCAGAGAAAGCAATCTATTGTCTGAGTGAGCTACTGTTGCATGCACACAGCTAGCGAGGTAGAAAATAAGACCATTTACCTACCACCAGCTAACATTTCTGTATGACAAGCATGACTTTCTCAAAACAAAGTCTTTATTTCACGTTGCTACCCGTTTCATATTTTAGTTACAAACATTTTTGTGCGCTTTCCTAATAAAAGCCAGCAAGAAGAAATAAATGATACATTTGAGAGACATTTGTACATTTACTGTAACTCTTCTGTAAATGCACATTTATAAGAGATTGTGAAAGCACAGCTGTCAGGCAGCAGGGTACATTCTGACACCCCATGTCCTTTTCAATCTCTCACCTGCACCCCCCCCCCCAAAGAAGACATATTTGCCATTCTCTCCTCAAACGAGTATAATATGTCACAGTAGCTTGGAGTGACATGTCAATGGCAGGCCCATGAGACCGTAAAAAAAAAGCCTTCGCCACGGACATCAAACTGAGTGCCCTCTCATATTTATCCAGACATTTTACAGCAGTGGAATATCAATATTTTAAAGCAGCAAAGATTTGTTGTGAAGTGTCACAATATATGAATATACTGCATTTATTTTTAAATATTGTTCTGTATGGGAATGCAATGCCACCATTATGATTAATAGAGAAACTGTTGTTTACAATTAACAGTAAATAGACAGCCAGGTGACTATTTTAACATGAAGATGTCATGGTTTTTGGCAGCCTCTGTTGTTTCTGCGGTCGTTATTCTCATTGGCGTCGTCGGGGCGCTCTATCAGATTTTTTCCGCCTCCATTCCAGTGTTTGGATCTCGCCCGGCTATTATTCCTCTCACCTGTTTTGAGCTTCCTGCCGGTTATAAATATCTCAGGACTTCTATCTTCCTGCGCTTCGATATTGTCTTTGCTATTTTGACAAACAAAGTCGGTAACGGTATAAAAATTTGGTCACTGCAATTCTGGTTTGTACAAATAAGAAACGCAGCAAGTCCAGTTATAATTAGGATTCGATTGGTTTATTCTTTTCTTTCCAATTTTTCGCTTTATCCTAAATCTCTCGACCTGTTACCTTTTGCGTTTAGCTCTTTTGCTACAAAAGCTTACATAACAGGCTTGATTTTAAATTTCTTTCTTTCCTTCACCCGTTTACTTGTTTTTTTCAACCTCTCGTTTGCGCTCTTTGTTTTAGAGCGTGAGGTTCTCTTCTTATTTATTCTCACTATTTTCGAGTCTCGCCTCCGTTTGAGGTAGTTTTCATTTGGCTTCTGCCGGGAAGTTTTTCTCCCATTCTTTTGTTTCATTCCTTCCCTGGTGCAGTTATATCCTCTTAGTGGCGTATCTTATAGATACGCTTTTAGATCCCTTATCGGTCGCGTCTGGTTCTCCGAACCTTACACCAACCCTCACAGAAGATCTAATGGATCTAATGATGTTCTTCCAGGAAAATGCTAAAGATTATCATTTCAAAGTGTCAAGAACCATTCACATGAACAGAACAAACATTTAGTGTTAAATCAACATCAGATAGAGCACATTCTACTCTGATAGAGCATATTTTTACCCCTTGTGGACTCACACAAACAGTGGAGTCAAACACTGGAGTCAGCCCTGAGACTGACATACATTAACACTGGAGTCAGCCCTGAGACTGACATACATTAACACTGGATTCAGCCCTGAGACTGACATACATTAACACTGGAGTCAGCCCTGAGACTGACATACATTAACACTGGAGTCAGCCCTGAGACTGACATACATTAACACTGGAGTCAGCCCTGAGACTGACATACATTAACACTGGATTCAGCCCTGAGACTGACATACATTAACACTGGATTCAGCCCTGAGACTGACATACATTAACACTGGATTCAGCCCTGAGACTGACATACATTAACACTGGATTCAGCCCTGAGACTGACATACTGTGGCAGCCGTGTGGAAGGGGAGGGCTGCCACTTGACTGAGAACAAGGATTTGAATGTCCACACAGCACAAATAAAGTTCAAAAGCTTTACTGAAGTTACTGCTGTACACAAGAATGCAAAAGCATACACACAATAACAACAGCTGCCAGTCAACAGTCCAAGAGAATCGTCGGTGTCCGAAAGCAGGGGTCGGCACACGGGAGAGGGTTCTCTTACTGTCCAGGGCTGGTGCGGGTGGAGGGTAGTCAAACAGACGAGGGTCAAATCCAAATCGGGGTCTCATACGGTTCAGGGCTTTTTCACACGGCAGGGCTTTCCTAAAATCAAAGATCATACACGGCGCTTTTTAATTACTCTCCAACACTCCACTCTCCAGTCTTCTACTTCCACCACGGTTTCGCCTAAGCTACTCCACCGAAATGCTGGATACTTCCTGGTTTTAAAGGGAGTTTATTTTCGTGTGTCGGGAGCTTGATTGGTTTGGTGATTCCATGCACCTGGGTTGCGCTGATCCTTCCCAGGTGAGCGGCGTCTCCAGCTGATTACCATCTGCTCCTGGCTTGGCTTCCGATCTCCTACTATGGGCATAGGGGAAACACACGGCTATGTCTGATAGCGGTCATTCCATACCCAGCCGCTGGGTGCTCCCGGCCGGCTGCCACAATACATTAACACTGGATTCAGCCCTGAGACTGACACACATTAACACTGGATTCAGCCCTGAGACTGACATACATTAACACTGGATTCAGCCCTGAGACTGACATACATTAACAGTGAATTCAGCCCTGAGACTGACATACATTAACACTGGAGTCAGCCCTGAGATCCCATCCAGGGGCAGGTAAGCGGCGGTGGCAGCAGATTATTGCTTTCACATCAGGGCTCTTCCTGCCCACTTGGCACAGGGCTCCAAAATGATATCAGAGAGCCGTCTCGTCCTGACAGCTGCGTCCCTCCACTACCGATTGGACGGAGAATAATCGCTCATAACATGAAAAGAAGTTTGTGCCCAAGCAAACTGAACCAAGGTGCTTAAAACCCAAACTTATAAACTACGTAGGTACAAAATAAAGGTGTGACCCTCACTCGTAAGAAAAAACAAATATTCTTAATTACTTTATTAATAAAGATGTGTCGTTTGGGCCAACCTGGCCTCCATCAGATAATAACCAGATAATTGTTCATTAACCTGCACCTCTACCGCTAATAATTTGCCTTTTATTTGTTTCCTGCTCCATAAAAAAACTGAAAGCAAATTATATTACTATTCAGGTGACAGGCGGTACGGTATGAAAATGTCGCTCAGGCTAATTGGCTGTGAAGAAAGCTCGGCAGGTGTTAATGATTTTATGATGATTAGTGCAGAAGAGGAGCCTCGTTGGATCTCCAGAGTATCCGAGACTTCCCACAAAAAAAAAAAAAATTTAAATAATTTTTAATAACCCTCAGTTGAGGTAAAAAATTTGCAGTGCGATCGATAGTGCTGGGACAGAACGATGTGTGTAAAATGGCTCGGCGCGTGCCTCCTCATGGCTACCCCTCAAAGCGTTGTGCTTTTCAGCACTTAGAAGTCTCATTAACTTTAATTGCGCCAATTTGGCAGCTCCAAGGCTTCCCATGTTTGTTTGGAAATGTTGTGATTTGTAAAAGCAGGTTATTGTTCCCGAAAGATGTTCTGCATTCGGCATGTCACCTGTCGTCCATGCATCCAGACCTCCACAAAACAAATTTATAAAGTACTGCCACGTAAAAAAATATTTTTTTTTTTTAAACTTTAAGCTGATGACCATATACCATTTAAGGCCACTCAATTTACTTTCCTCCAAGTGTATGTTGAGATTCCCCTGGCTGGTATTACACAGTGTGTGTGTGTGGGTGTGTATTTTACGTCATATCCACAAAAAATTATTCTGTAATAAATCAACTCCAGGCCTACAGTAGATCCTTCTTGGAGTCAAACTATGCAATGTATTTTATCAGAGTTGATACAAGACAAACATTTTACTGTGTAACTGGTTTTCACCAAGGGTATGACGTGAAACACACATACCTGCACACGCATGTACACACACACACAAACATACGTATATACTGTATATGATGTGTCTGCAGAACACGTTATGATCACTTATAGCTGTAAAATCACCATGTGCTTGCTGTGACATGACACTTCAAACTCTGCCCCCTGACAACTCTACTCAAGATGGCCACCAGAGAGCAGAGATTAAATCTTCCAAAAACAGCCAGAGGCTCATAAAGTGCTTGGAATCACACATCACGTGGTTCATCTTCAGGTCATAACCCCTCTCCACACAGTCTCCTTGTCAACATCATTCTACCGCTGACAAATAACCGTTACAATCTGTATCTTTATACCAAATCTACCTGTGATAATTCTACCGCTGACAAATAACCGTTACAATCTGTATCTTTATACCAAATCTACCTGTGATAATTCTACCGCTGACAAATAACCGTTACAATCTGTATCTTTATACCAAATCTACCTGTGATAATTCTACCGCTGACAAATAACCGTTACAATCTGTATCTTTATACCAAATCTACCTGTGATAATTCTACCGCTGACAAATAACCGTTACAATCTTTATTTTTATACCAAATCTACCTGTGATAATTCTACCGCTGACAAATAACCATTACAATCTGTATCTTTATACCAAATCTACCTGTGATAATTCTACCGCTGACAAATAACCATTACAATCTGTATCTTTATACCAAATCTACCTGTGATAATTCTACTGCTGACAAATAACCGTTACAATCTGTATTTTTATACCAAATCTACCTGTGATAATTCTACTGCTGACAAATAACCGTTACAATCTGTATTTTTATACCAAATCTACCTGTGATAACCCGGCTCTTGACCTTGACTGCAATTGTCATCCACCCCTTTTTTCTACAAAGCCTTGATTCTGATCGCTGATACGAAAATCCTTCTCAGCTTGCCACACTGAATGATAAATGAGTTCAGCTCTTGTAATGTGTGTCAGTATAAAGTCAGGACATACAGAGACATACACAGATCACACCAGCCTATAGAAAGTGAAGAACTAATAGATATTCTGGTAAGTAGAGTTATTTGCTTATTCAAGTAATGGGAAGGGCAGAGGTGAAAAATCCAGGTTCAGAAAGTAAAATTCTTTCCCAGTATTTTGTTCCAGTTCAATTTGCCAATTTGCACAATTCTTCAGCTAATAGAGGTAATTAGTGAAATCAGCTGGCTGAAAAACATGGCAGGGCTTTCACTTTCTGACCCCTGGACTTTACCCCTCTGAGCAGGGATTTGTCCTTGATTTCTGATCTGCTGTGATTGTGTCACTAATAATTATTAGATTAACAAAATGAGAAAAATTTTACTTTTTCACCGGCATGTTACCGACAAATTCATCAAAGACATCAAAGTTTAACACTATCCTGGGAAGTTTATCTTAAATTTCTTAGGGAAAGATTAAAGGTGTCAATTCATTCCTGAGTGAAAATTAGAAGTGTGCTTTGAGCCCCTTTCACACAGGGAACCCGTAACATTGCCGGGTTCAATTATCCGGGTTAGGTAGTGGTCGAGTGTGTTCACACATGACATGACCATTCAGGACAGATTAGGCAAGACATGTCTAAAATTTCTGTAACATTTACGGGTTGAGATGCATGAGTGAAAGAAGATTAAGCTACAGGGTAATTATGCTGCTTTATATTGTGTTGAAAACATCCTCTAAAGTGTTCAGTCAGAGTGGAAACGAAAAGAAGAATTCTTCTCAGATAAACAAGACAGCAGAAAGGAGCTTGGCTTTGTCCCTCAAAAGCAAAGTAATTACAGCAACCTGCAGTCATACGATGTGGCTTAAACCTGTAAGGACTGTACACGCACAGTGAATAGAGCCCTTTCCAACAGCTTATGTGGATTTGAACTGATGGGAGGCTAAACCTGTGGAAATAACAATCCTGAACTATGCTTATGAACTCCTTTCATATTATATCACACCATGAAAAAAAAAAATAGGACGTAGCCTACGGCTCTACTGTTCTTTCCTTTTAGTACACAGGCAATATACTGTATACACGTCTATATTTAATCAGCATATTGCTTCAATTTTGAAGGGCAATCTGCATCAAATATACTGTATATAATATATACAGTGCCCTCCACTATTATTGGCACCCCTGGTAAAAACTAGTAAAAAGAGTTATAAAAAATTCAGTTTGGTGAGTTAGCTTAATGTCACACTGAAAAAAAGAAAAAAAATCCAACCTTTAATTGAAGTAAATTTATTATGAGAAAAAGAAATCCCTCATCAAGGAATAATTATTTTTAACAAAACCACATGTGCCACAATTATTGGCACCCCTGCATTTATATATAGAATAAAGTAATAATTTAAAATATTTGGTCGCATACCCTTTGCATGCCATGACTTTCTGATATCTGTGACCAAACAACATCAAAAGACTCTTGATATATTATTTTCTGGTACTCTTACAAGCGATACTATAACGTCTCTGCATTTTTTTCTTTTCATAATACATTAACTTCAATTAAAGGTTGGATTTCATTTTTCAGTTTGATATTAAGCTAATTTACCAAACGGAAAATTTTTTATAACCCTTTTTACTAATCTTTACCAGGGGTGCCAATAATAGTGGAGGGCACTGTATATCCCCTTTTAATATCCATAAAAATTTTTTTTTCCTTCTGACTGTCAGAAAAAGGCTGCGTTTCTCAACCGATCTCTCTGCAGCAAGAGAAAGTAAATTTACTTTCACAATCAAATTCAGCCCATCTCTCTCCTCAATCTCTCTGCAGGAGTCCTCAATCTCTCTGCAGGAGAAAGAAAGCAGATTTACTTTTATAGTCAAATTCAGCCCATCTCACTCCTCAATCTCTCTGCAGGAGAAAGAAAGTATATTTATTGAGGTTTCTCCTGCTCTTTCACTGGCCATTTCTATTTTATTTTCCCCATGAAGCTTATGACCAAATAACCTTTTCCTGTAACAAAAGGGTAAATTAAATTAAGACTCTCAGTTAAAAAAAAAAACAATAAAAAAAAAAAACTTGCTTTTTGTTTTCATCTCTTCAAGTTTGGCAGCTATTAAAGACGAATGCAAAATCATATGAAAAGAGGTAAACACTAATAAATACTGAAATAATAATAGAAAGATAACTATAAATAATTCAATAAATAATAAAAAAATTAATAATCAAGTGAAAAATATAGGTTTATAACTTGCCAAACAAATCTTTTTCTCTGAGCAATTGTAATTGCGAAACATAATGTCATTTTCCCCATTTGTTTGAGTGTAAAAGTACCGTTTCCAATACAGTCTCTATTACACAACACCACAGAACTGTATACATGTTTATTCATGCTGGCTTTATCATATTATACAAAAAGCACATCTGGAAATAAAATAAGGTACGAATGCTAGGCCTAGCGTCGATACCCAATGCATATTATTGTCACTCAAAAGAATTTGTAAGAGAGGCTAAGAGGGCAGTGATAGCCAATGCAGAGTCACCTCTGGCTACAAGAGTGTGGAATCAAATGTCTAAGAGTGGCACAAAAGCCCTTTATGAATAAGAAGGTGTGTAAATTGCTGGACTCAAGCTGCGGTTGCACGCAGAGATTTTGATCTGCTCTTTGAAGTACAGCTCGGACATGAGAAGGGATATAATAACCTCTCATTACACACAAAACAAGGAGAAATGAAAATGCTGTCTAATGCAATGGAAATAAAAGGACAAGAATGTCTCCCATCTACGCTCCCCCCACAAAGATCAAACGGCCGAACGATGGAGTGATTTGTACTTTCTGACAGCACCTCTCAAAGGTGCGACCAACACAATCATCAGCCCATTGGACTCAAACCATGGCTGTGACCGAATATGATCCCTGTTCCCTGCCCCCTGTCTACTATGTAGCCTCTCCCCTAACTTTGCAAGCAGTGTGTGAAATAAATTCTGCAAAACTCTTCCCAAACTAGTGAGGAAGTAGGTTGTAATACTTTTTTATTTTTTATTGAGAATATTAATCAGTTTACATATGACAATGGTTACAAAGTGTCGATTATTAATGAAGATAGAATTAACAAAAATAAAAAGAGAGTAGTTCGTAATATGTCCCGCTCTTGTACTACAAGTTGTAGTTTTTACTTCCTGAAATTGTCGGACGAGTGTGCTCCTGAATCCCCTCAACAAAACCCTGGAAAAATGGGGTTCATCCGGGGATTTTAAGTGTCCCCCTTTGTGAGAAAAAGCCGCCCACTCAAAAGCTTTTTGACAAAGTTGACTCAAATATGCGCCCTCAAAGGGGTGAAGGGATCATATTCGGACACGGCCCATCTCACTATACAAGTCAGATGAGTGACATCACCACTGCAGTGCAGACTTAATTCATTTACAATACTTCAAGCTTTTAAACACCAGTAAAACAATTCCTGCAGATTACCAGCTCTAAAGAAATTATTTTCACCAATATGCAGAACAAATTATTAATTAATTTGATTGAATGCTTTGCTTAATAACATGTTTAGTAGAAAATTGAGTCAGGAAACTTCAGTTCAGAGCTGTTGACAGTTTTACCAGCTTCTAAGAGTATTTTAAGAACATAAATAACCAAATATGTAGCTTAATCCCGAAAGGTATTATTTGCCTGCAAATCCAGAAAATAAGAACACAAAGTAATTTCAGATTTAAAAATATATATATATTAAATTAAATTTAAAAATAATAAAGTTTTCTTATTTATTCACATGACACGTCTGATAGAAAAAGGTATATATTGGCTAAAGGAAAAAAAACACACATTTTCAACAAAAGAGGAAATCCATTATTGTTCCTGTAGACGTGAAAATCAATAGTGGAATGATTGGAAGGGGAGAAAGGCAGAATTCATGCACCTTTGGCTGGTGAAGCGGGCAGAAAAGACCATTCCTCTTCAGTCTTTTTTCTCCTCACCTGGTTTGAAAACCTGCAGGTATTCAAATGTTCCCAAAATTGGGCACAAACACAGGACGCCCTCAAAGTTCTCTTGGCGGTTTAATTTGCATTTTGAAGTACTCACATAATGATGCTGGCTTATTGAATATGTAATAGTGCGGCTGCTGCCTTCAGTGTGTCTTATGCTTGCAATCAGGCTGGGAAGAGACTGCCCCATTTCACAGTGCTTGCCCACTGCTGCTACATGGACAAGGTAATACAAGTATCATTGGGTGTCATGCATAATTTGATATCTCCTTTTTTGTCATTTTGGTTATTTATCATGTTGAAAGTTCTCATACAGCTCTATGTATTTTCATAAAGTTTCATATCTCAACAACTAATGAAGTTGGTCAGACCCCCCAATGGATAAAACAAAAGTCATTAATAACTGAAAAAGATTTAATTACATTTTTTGTTACAGCTACAAAGTTGATGCAAAGCATTTACCATATGTATACAGTATGATGTTATTTGGTTTTCCAATACAAACTACACAAATAGTAAGCTGAAATATACCGTAACTGTAAAAAAAATAAAGATAAATCAAAATAACAATCAATCAATTTTCTTTTATTTTTAGGAATTATGAACACAAAATGGTTTGAAATACTGAAAAACTGAATTGGATAGTTACCAAATGATAGGTTACTATACAATATAGTCAGCCAAAATGAAAAAAAAAAAAAACAAGCTTCTATCTTTGGAATAAAATGAAAAACTGTACTTCCAGGTAGGGAATAGGGCTGAGAGATAAACCATATTGACAATTATCAAACATTTTTTAAGCTTAATATCAATCATTGTTCAATCATGGGGAGTATTGGCTTTCTTAATCATCTTTCGATAAAAAACAGTAAAATACCGTTGACGATGGTTTTACGAGACAGCATACCACTGCGTGATTTCACACCAGTATAGTGAAAAATAAGGTATACCACCCAGCCCTCACACAGACATTTTCATTCCTTTAAGCCCATTCTATTATATGATGTACAGATAGAGTTTCAAAGGGTCGCTCCTCTTTCTGTAAGGCCCGTAAATTCACCCAGCTAAAATAAGAGTGTGCGCGATACACACAGACGCTTCGACCTTTCCCTCTCTCTGCGCTCTCCAACAAAACACAAATCACTCCTTTATCAGACCAATCTTTCAACAAGCAGACGTCTGGAAGACCTGACCTTCCTTAGCCCAAACACATCTGCACCACGCACAAGGCCAAATTTGGTTTAATAAAGGGATGTAAAAAATGAGTTTCAAAATATGCGTTAACAGGGGCTTTCTGGGTAGCTCACTCGGTAAAAGTGTCCCTTCTGGTGCATAAGCGAGAACCCGGCCCATGACTGAGGACGGCAGCCCCACAGGGGCGGCGCACAATTGGCTTTGCGTCGCCCAAGGGATATAAGGGCGGGATTCAGTCAGCAGGGATCGCAGCATTTATTGCTGGAGCGCCCCCTGTTGGCCATGGCTTGCTCTTGCGTGCGCAGCTTGTGGCTGCGGTGTGAAAATAAGCAGCTGTATAGAACCGTGAGTTGTCTTTACTCTCCGTACATGGGCACACTTCTTTTCTTTCCGCAAATTGGACATTCCAAATTTAGGTGGGACTGGAGAAGCCAAATTAAAAAAATTCTAAATGGATTAAATACCTTGTGCAGTCAAGAGGATTTTCAAAATATTACCATTTAAATAAATTATTGTTTCTGCACAATATTTTTTCCAGATTACTTCAAGGCCATCATCTCTTTCAACGGTCACTCATGAATCGCTGGGATAATTCATGAATCGCTGGGATAATTGACGAGAGGTTTGTTCTTTTTTGCCCCTTTTATTTTTTACATTACTTTTTGACTTTTCACAAGCAAACATTTAACAATGGTCAGAGTCAGTGGGGGGGAAGGAACACTGTTTAAACTGAGAAAATTGGGTAGTTTTCTATGCTGTTTATTTCTGACTTGAAAAGACCTGTGACCAGTAAAAGCCCAGTGTCCTACAGCATCATACAATAATGATAAACAGTACAATTGGGAGGAAACACCACCAAACTCCATGAAAGCGCTCAGAACATTTTAGAACTAGAACAGGGGACTGGAGAGCCATAGGGTATGCCGTTTACCTTCTTTATCAAAAATGCCAACTGGGTTGAAATTAAATGAGCAAATTGTTTATATCTCTTCCACTACAAAGAAAACTACTCTTCCACCATTTCAATTTTGATGCAGTAAAAAAGACTGTGCCGTCAACAGTATTTGTTGTATACTGTGCTGCTCACAGTATTTGTTGTATTGACTGTGCTGCTCACAGTATTTGTTGTATTGACTGTGCTGCTCACAGTATTTGTTGTATAGACTGTGCCGCTCACAGTATTTGTTGTATAGACTGTGCCGCTCACAGTATTTGTTGTATAGACTGTGCCGCTCACAGTATTTGTTGTATTTACTGTGTGGCTCACAGTATTTGTTGTATTGACTGTGCTGCTCACAGTATTTGTTGTATTTACTGTGTGGCTCACAGTATTTGTTGTATTGACTTTGCTGCTGACAGTATTTGTTGTATTGACTGTGCTGCTCACAGTATTTGTTGTATAGACTGTGCTGCTGACAGTATTTGTTGTATTGACTGTGCTGCTCACAGTATTTGTTGTATAGACTGTGCTGCTCGTTTGCTGTATTGACTGTGCTGCTGACAGTATTTGTTGTATTGACTGTGTGGCTCACAGTATTTGTTGTATAGACTGTGCTGCTGACAGTATTTGTTGTATTGACTGTGCTGCTGACAGTATTTGTTGTATTGACTGTGCGGCTCACAGTATTTGTTGTATTGACTGCGCTGCTCACGGTATTTGTTGTATTGCCGGTGTGGCACACACAGTATTTGTTGAAAGGACTGTTGTTCTCACACAGCATTTGCCCTTGTTCAGCTGTTGAGTGGAAAGTTATCTTTGCCCTGCGCACATATGTGAAGGGCACCAGGACTCTTCTCTAAAAAGTTGTACTGTAAATAGCTCAATTTCAAGTTACTATTTAATACAGATATCTAATTGGAGCTTGAAATTAATATTACATTATCTGAGGGAACAAAAGTTCCCCCCAAGCCCCAGGGAAAAGTGTTTAATTTTACATACCAATCACACACCAACGCAGCCGCCCAACCAAACTCTGGTTTTTAACTTTCTAAGCCTCTTAAAAACACACTGAGATAGCCTCATCTGAAAGAACCAAGCCATCTGCAAAAATGTGATATTTTCATATCGCTTTCAGGCAGTATTCTGACAAGTACAATATCAGTATAAACCGTGGGACCTCCTGTTTGTAACTGAACGGTACAAAATGAAAGAAAATGTAGGAGCTGAAATGAGATATTGTCCTTGCAGCTCCACACCTTCCTCTTGTAATGCAATATAAAGCACTGCTGCCTGATAAATGTATGTAGATAAGCACATCCATTTAATTAATCTAACATAACTTGTACATTCTCTCAAATTATGTCTACTGTGCAAGGATGTGTGGCCAGAGAAGGCCTAGCTTGTAAAAATCTTTGAAGAACTAATTTTTATTTTTATTTTTTTATCACACAGGCAAGCTATAACTGCAGTATCTTGATGCACCACCAGGTTACACACAAACCTTTTCTTTCCACAAACTCCACAACTATTTAATTGGATTTTGCCTATAAGGAATGCCTAATTAGAACTGTAAATCCCTCCCTCCCTGGATGCTGTGACCAATCAGGTACCTCCCTGCATGGTTCCACCATGACGCACCAGATTCACAGTTTTGTAAGACCTTGGAAGAATGAGCAAATTGAGACAGCCCAAAACTTGACTAAGATGCACTTCTGTTAAATGGATCAGCCTCACTAACAATACAAATATCCTGTTGCCTCCAAAAGTCCCTGCTCCAGTGAAAAATTCGGAGAAATTAAATGGAAGAGTATAAGGAAGGTTAGCTCTCGTGCTGCCAAAAATGACCCTTTTCTGAGTTTAATAGCAGTGAAAACCCCTTAGAGTTTCTCTTGATGTTATACACTGAAGAAATACTGTCTGTCTGGACTGTGAAGTAGGAAAGCAGCACAGTTATTCACAGATTTATTGACGAATGACAGGTGTTTCTACATGAAAAATAGATTTAAAATTAAATTGAGAAGCTTTATCACAGGGGGCCTGGTGAGGGTGGGTCATTTTTCACCTTGTGAACATGGGGTGCATTCATAATAAGAAGACCACACATGTATTAATCACACAAAACAATGTATTCCTACAGCCTACAGAATCTCCAGCATGCAGTTTAAAATCACATCATGACCTTACGTACACAAAACATAAACTTACGGAACGCTGTTATCATGGCTAATGAGCAATTAGACTGATTATCCCCATCAGTTCCACCGCATGATTCTGTGAACTCCCACGACCAACAAAACTCTCTTTAGAGTGAGGGAAGTTTCATAAAATATATGAACAATCTGGAAAAGAAACGTCATGTCACTGGTAGTGGGAATAAACATGGCAGACATCATTACCACAGATGAAAACATCTCGGAGTTACTTCACCTTATGACCTCACAATAGCGGAGGGTTCATTTACATTTGCATCATTAACGACCACATCCACAGACAAGCAGGGGAGGAGGTTTGCAAACAAATGCAACATGGACACATGGACACTTAATTTAAATGAAACATACGATGCCTGGAGCACTGCATGCTCCACAGCTGCTCATTTTCAGCCTGCCAGGTACAGACGGCGGGGTATTGGTTAGGGTATAAGTGTTCTTCATTACACCTTTAATTCTCACAGCTCTTGTGTCACACTAAAGTGACTGATTTTGGATGAAAAAGTAAAAATATAAATTTCCAGAGGCTCCTCTGTGCCTCTCCAGGACTGGAGTTAAACTTGCAGACACTGCGGCCCTCCAGGACTGGAGTTAAACCTGCAGACACTGCCGCACTCCAGGACTAGAGTTAAACTTGCAGACACTGCGGCCCTCCAGGACTGGAGTTAAACCTGCAGACACTGCCGCACTCCAGGACTAGAGTTAAACTTGCAGACACTGCAGCCCTCCAGGACTGGAGTTAAACCTGCAGACACTGCCGCACTCCAGGACTAGAGTTAAACCTGCAGACACTGCGGCCCTCCAGGACTGGAGTTAAACCTGCAGACACTGCCGCACTCCAGGACTAGAGTTAAACTTGCAGACACTGCCGCACTCCAGTACTAGAGTTAAACCTGCAGACACTGCCGCACTCCAGTACTAGAGTTAAACCTGCAGACACTGCCGCACTCCAGTACTAGAGTTAAACCTGCAGACACTGCCGCACTCCAGGACTAGAGTTAAACCTGCAGACACTGCCGCACTCCAGGACTAGAGTTAAACCTGCAGACACTGCCGCACTCCAGGACTAGAGTTAAACTTGCAGACACTGCCGCACTCCAGTACTAGAGTTAAACCTGCAGACACTGCCGCACTCCAGTACTAGAGTTAAACCTGCAGACACTGCCGCACTCCAGGACTAGAGTTAAACCTGCAGACACTGCCGCACTCCAGGACTAGAGTTAAACCTGCAGACACTGCCGCACTCCAGGACTAGAGTTAAACCTGCAGACACTGCCGCACTCCAGGACTAGAGTTAAACTTGCAGACACTGCCGCACTCCAGTACTAGAGTTAAACCTGCAGACACTGCCGCACTCCAGGACTAGAGTTAAACCTGCAGACACTGCCGCACTCCAGGACTAGAGTTAAACCTGCAGACACTGCCGCACTCCAGGACTAGAGTTAAACCTGCAGACACTGCCGCACTCCAAGACTAGAGTTAAACCTGCAGACACTGCCGCACTCCAAGACTAGAGTTAAACCTGCAGACACTGCGGCCCTCCAGGACTGGAGTTAAACCTGCAGACACTGCCACACTCCAGGACTAGAGTTAAACCTGCAGACACTGCCGCACTCCAGGACTAGAGTTAAACCTGCAGACACTGCGGCCCTCCAGGACTGGAGTTAAACCTACAGGCACTGCGGCCCTCCAGGTCTGGAGTTAAACCTGCAGACACTGCGACCCTCCAGAACTGGAGTTAAACCTACAGGCACTGCGGCTCTCCAGAACTGGAGTTAAACCTACAGGCACTGCGGCCCTACAGAACTGGAGTTAAACCTACAGGCACTGCGGCCCTACAGAACTGGAGTTAAACCTACAGGCACTGCGGCCCTCCAGGACTGGCGTTAAACCTGCAGGCACCGAGGCCCTCCAGGACTGGAGTTAAACCTGCAGGCACCGTGGCCCTCCAGGACTGGAGTTAAACCTGCAGGCACCGTGGCCCTCCAGGACTGGAGTTAAACCTGCAGGCACTGTGGGCCTCCAGGACTTGAGTAAGACAAATGACACCTCTACTGTACAGACTTTGTGGGTTTAAATCCTGTTTCTCCATTAGTGTTGAGATGCATGGTAAGAACAACCATGTCAATTAAAAAAGAAAAAACAAAAAGACCCCAGTAAAGCATGAAAACTCTGTTAGCAGCAAATTGAATCACTCTAGTCTGAACAGAGCTACCATGCCTTTGATTTAGTCTAAAGGTCAAAACCTAACACAAATTTTTTTTTTAAACAAATCAGAATAAAATTTCAAAAAATCAAATAAACAGAAATAAAAACCTGCAAAGCATAGTACAAGTCTGTCAACAACAAAGATCTCACTAAAGATTGATTGAGATTGAGTTCGTTACATAAGTAGTGCGTTTTCTGCTCTCCAGTTAATTGAGGTCTGAGGGAAACATTGCATGTAGGTAGGAAAAATGGAGGCAGTAATGAGTTAGACACTCTTGACACAGTTTGCTAATTTGCTGTCGCAGCAGTAATGAAGCCAGCGACAGAAAGAGGACCATGTTTCTGATGTGGGGGAACAGAAAGAGGACCGCGTTTCTGAGGTGGGAAAAAAACAGAGAGCGTGTTTCTGAGGTGGGGAACAGAAAGAGGACCGTGTTTTTGAGGTGGGGAACAGACAGAGGACGTGTTTCTGAGGTGGGGAACAGAAAGAAGACCGTGTTTTCTGATGTGAGGAACAGAAAGAGGACTGTGCTTTCTGACGTGGGGAACAGAAAGAGGACTGTGCTTTCTGACGTGGGGAACAGAAAGAGGACCGTGTTTCTGACGTGGGGAACAGAAAGAAGACTGTGTTTTCTGATGTGGGGAACAGAAAGAGGACCGTGTTTTCTGACGTGGGAAACAGACAGAAGACAGCTCAGTCACACAGGGCAATAATGGAGTTGCTCTAGTCTAAACTCAGTGGCTGATCTTTACATTTGATATGATCCTATGCAGATTTGTTAGATAAAATATATAGCAAGAATCCATTGAACAGTGGCCACCTTGATGTAATTAGAGGGTACCGGGAGGTTTTCTCTGGAAAAATTCATTAAAAATCAATTTTTCAATTTCCTGAAAATGTTCTCAATTACCTTTGTTTTAGCATAAGAGCAGATCATTATTAAGAGTATGGGATAGCACAGCAGGATGGTATAGTATGGGATGGCACAGTGGGGTGGTATAGTATGGGATGGCACAGTGGGATGGTATAGTATGGGATTGGCACCGTATGGTGGTATAGCATGGGATGGCACAGTAGGATGGTATAGTGTGGGATGGCACAGTAGGATGGTATAGTATGGGATGGCACCGTAGGACAGTATAGTATGGGATGGTACGGGATGGCCCAGTAGGATGGTATAGTATGGAATTGGCACCGTAGGACAGTACAGTATGGGATGGTACGGGATGGCCCAGTAGGATGGTATAGTATGGAATTGGCACCGTAGGGTGGTATAGTATGGCATGGCACCGTAGGATGGTATAGTATGAGATGGCACAGTGGGATGGTATAGTATGGGATGGCACAGTAGGATGGTATAGCATGGGATGGCACCATAGGATGGTATAGTATGGGATGGTACCATAGGATGGTATTGTATGGGATGGCACAGTAGGATGGTATAGTATGTGATGGCACAGTAGGATGGTATAGTTTGGGATTGCTCAGTGAGATGGTAGAGTCTGGGATGGCACAGTAGGATGGTATAGTATGGGATGGCACAGTAGGATGGTATAGTATGGGATGGCACAGTAGGATGGTATAGTATGGGATGGCACAGTAGGATGGTATAGTATAAGATTGCACAGTAGGATGGTATAGTATGGGATGGCACAGTAGGATGGTATAGTATGAGATTGCACAGTAGGATGGTATAGTATGGGATGGCAGAGTAGGATGGTATAACATAACATAAGTGTAAGACGAGAAAAGGCCATTCATCCCAACTTGTCTATTCCTACCACTAAAAGAAAATAAAGAAAAGCAATATAATAAAAAACATTACATGCTTTAATAACTAGAGATTAAAATACAATCGAATAGAAATAATAAATTGTAATAAAAGCAGTAAAAGACTGTAATGTGTTAAAAGTGTTTACAAAAATAACAATAAAATAAATAAATAAAAATAAAAATTATAATTAAAAGTGTGGGAGCCTTCAGTGTAATAAAGTGTCTAACACTGTGTCAAGCCGGGCCTTGAATACTCCCAGTATTTCTGCCTCCACTACATGCCCAGGCAAGCTATTCCACAATGTGACCACTCTCTGCGAGAAAAAATATTTTCTAATGTTTGTATGGAATTTACGCTTTGCCAAATTCCATTTATGCCCCCTTGTTCTGCTAACCGAACTGAACTGGAATCATTTCTTGTCACTCACTTTATTTATCCCTTTGATCAATTTAAAGGCCTCAATCAGGTCTCCCCTAAGTCTCCTTTTGCTGAGCTTGAAAAGTCCAAGCATCTCCAGCCTTTCCTCATTGCACTTATTTTTTATACCCGGAATCATTCTGGTTTCCCGTCTTTGGACCTTTTCCAGCGCCTCTATATCTTTTTTTATAGTAGGGTCCCCAGAACTGCACACAATACTCTAAGTGAGGTTTGACAAGGGAATTGTATAGGGTGAGTATGATCTTTTTAGATTCATAAGCAATACTCTTGGCTATGTATCCCAGCATCCTGTTTGCTTTTTGACTGCTACAGCACATTGTCCAGACCCTGATAGGTTTTGATCGACTATTACACCCAAGTCTTTTTCTACAGGTGCACTTACTAATTTTGTACCAGCCATATAGTAATCCTGCCCTATGTTTTTATTCCCCATGTGCAGAACTTTACATTTAGTATTTAATTTAATTTGCCAGGTTTCTGCCCACATCTAGATTTTGTTTAAATCTTCTTGGATTACCTTAGTAGATTCCAAACTGTTGGCTAAACCTCCAAGTTTTGGATCATCTGCAAATTTCACTAGTTGACTTTCTATGTCCGTGTCAAGGTCATTTATATAAATGAAGAACAGCAGTGGACCCAGCACCAATCCCTGTGGAACTCCACTTCCCAAAATACCATGATCAGATAGTCCCTCCTACTACTACTCTCTATGGGATGGCACAGTAGGATGGTATAGTATGGGATGGCACAGTAGGATGGTATAGTATGGGATGGCACAGTAGGATGGTATAGCATGGGATGGCACAGTAGGATGGTATAGTATGGGATGGCACAGTAGGATGGTATAGTATGGGATGGCACACCAGATTGTACAGCAATGCACTTCCACATATTTATTTGATCATAGGAATAGGAATCCTCTGCCAGTACTGTTGATATAGGAATCATCTGCCAGTACTGTTGGTATAGGAATCCTCTGCCAGTACAGTTGATATAGGAATCCTTTCTCAGTACTGTTGATATAGGAATCCTCTCTCAGTACTGTTGATATAGAAATCCTCTCTCAGTACTGTTGATATAATAATCCTCTGGCAGTACTGTTGATATAGGAATCCTCTTTCAGTACAGTTGATATAGGAATCCTCTCAGTACTGTTGATATAGGAATCCTTTCTCAGTACTGTTGATATAGGAATCCTCTCTCAGTACTGTTGATATAGGAATCCTCTCTCAGTACTGTTGATATAGGAATCCTCTCTCAGTACTGTTGATATAGAAAATCCTCTCTCAGTACTGTTTATATAAGAATCCATGTCTTCCTTCTTGGGATGGCACAGTAGGATGGTATAGTATGGGATGGCACAGTAGGATGGTATAGTATGGGATGGCACAGTAGGATGGTATAGTATGGGATGGCACACCAGATTGTACAGCAATGCACTTCCACATATTTATTTGATCAGATAATTTTTACAATGTCTATTCACAACTATAGACATAAAAATCAGTTTTTATATTGCACAAATACCTCTTTCTTCTCAGATCAAAAGTAGCGCAACCTCTTCACTCCCAAAGGCCAGCGGGGCGTGGTTTAGATGCAGCTGGCCTGGCTAAGGGGTAGCCTAATGTTAGCCAGTTAAACTGAAGCTATGATTACATCCGGCTGTGGAACAGAAGAGGGTTTTGGCTACATTGCCAAATGTTATTAAAGCCTTTACTAACAGATGAGGAACTGCGACAGATATAGGCTGAGAGGCCCCATTGAGAGAAAGTCAGAATTTAGACATCTAGAGGGGTGGAAATCTAGGTTGAGAGACGCTTTGACATAAACGGACAAGGTTAATCCAAATATATAGCTTCAGTTTTACCCTGATATAGCCTGGCTACATCCTAGTTGGCTAGAAAAACATTCACCTTTCAACCAAATGTAGCCGGATTTGCACCTGAATACCTAGATGCCGTTTCACCAACTTTTCACCCCAGAAATTTTCACTGGGGTAGGAGAGGGAATGTGCAGTAGCCTGCTGCCTGTCTCTCCATTTGAGGACATCAAGCCACAATTCAGACATATCTGGGCCTTCTCAACATAAGCCAGGGGTAGCCAACCCTTGTCCTGGAGTGCCGGAGATGTTTCTGGTTTTTGTTCCATCTGAGCTTGATAACAAGAGTTTGATGGATGATTAAAAGCCTGAGCCTCAATATTCTGAATGGTGAAACGCTGAGTGCCTCCAGCACTGTATGTATTCTGTATTTATAGATTTGGATGGAACAAAAACCAGGACCATCTCCAGCAATCCAGGACCAGGGTTGCCTACCCCTGACAAAGTTACATGTTAAAGTGACTTGAAGGCCGTTTCTTGATTTTTTCCCCATGCCGCGAGTTGGAATTACACCTGCATAAACCATTTTCAGCCCTGTTGATTTGTTGTTGCTGTGGTCATCTCCCTTGACAGTGAATTACTCCTCTCAGTACTGTTGATATAGGAATCTTCTCTCAGTACTGTTGATATAGGAATCCTCTCAGTACTGTTGATATAGGAATCATCTGCCAGTACTGTTGATATAGGAATCCTCTCTCAGTACTGTTGATATAGAAATCCTCTCTCAGTACTGTTGATATATCAGTACTGTTGATATAGGAATCCTCTCTCAGTACTGTTGATATAGAAATCCTCTGCCAGTACTGTTGATATAGAAATCCTCTGCCAGTACTGTTGATATAGGAATCATCTGCCAGTACTGTTGGTATAGGAATCCTCTGCCAGTACTGTTGATATAGTAATCCTCTCTCAGTACAGTTGATATAGGAATCCTCTCTCAGTACAGTTGATATAGGAATCCTCTCTCAGTACTGTTGATATAGGAATCTTCTCTCGGTACTGTTGATATAGGAATACTCTCTCGGTACTGTTGATATAGGAATCCTCTCTCAGTACTATTGATATAGGAATCCTCTGCCAGTACTGTTGATATAGGAATCCTCTTTCAGTACAGTTGATATAGGAATCCTCTCTCAGTACTGTTGATATAGGAATCCTTTCTCAGTACTGTTGATATAGAAATCCTCTCTCAGTCCTGTTGATATAGGAATCCTCTCTCAGTACTGTTTATATAAGAATCCATGTCTTCCTTCTTTGCGTGCAGGCTGAATGTATCTTAGAAAATAGTTCCAAGCAAAAATTTGATTAAACAATTTAAATAAATAAATAAATAAAAATCAGGTAATATACACACGTACAACCTCTAGAGGCATAACATTTCTGTGTAAGCTGCTTTGGAGTTACTTTAAGTGTGTGTATATATATATATATATTTTTATTTTTTTTTTTTTTTCTTTAAACCACGAGCCAGTGAATGCCTTTACAGCAGCTATTCTAAAGCTGACAGGTCTTTGGGAACTTCTGCAAATATATAAAATAACCTTCATTGCTCACAAAAACTGTCTGGGCCAATCGAAAAAATACACTAAAACTGAAATAATACCCAAAACTTCAGACAGTAAACTATCCCTTCCAGTTTGCCTACTCGAATGGTTCAAGGCAAACTGCTTCCTCAAACGATTTGAGTGACCTGAACTCTTGGGTTTTTACAAAGAAGGAATTTTGTTGTGTGAAGTTCATAAAATGAAGTGCTTGAAGAGCACAACAGTTGTTTGACTTGTTTTCTGGTTACAGGTTACACAGGTGCACTTCCACAACCTGATCCTCACGCTGAATGCCCCCCCCCCCCCCCAGAACAGGACATTTTTATTAGTAGTCCTTTATCTTTAAACACCTCTTGTTTCTGGCACACCCAGATAACCCTGCTGCATCAGCAACATCAAGGGGACATTTTTGTTTATGGGAAAACTCCTATGACAAATTAACTGATATTTTGCATGCACATTTTTTGCATTTTACATTTTCTTCACACCCCCCATTAAATGTGTTTCTCACTGATAACAGTGGTTATCAAACTCTGAATCAAGGTTTAAAAAATAAATTAAAAAAATGTTTATAATCCTACAGTCAGGAGGGTGAGGGGGTGGGGTGGGGTGGGGGGTGAAAATGGTGGTTGGGGACATGATTTGATGACAGTGCTGTCAGCATCTTATCTTGAAGACTTCCAATCCAGCACACGGGAGTGTTTAAACGGTAAATATGGATAATCCTGTCGAGGATTCTGCCTAGTTTTCTTTCCAAAAGCATGTTTTCTTTTTTTCATGCAGCGTGACCGGGATTATAGCAAAGGTAGGCTCAACTTCAGGCCTAAACGTCTCTCTCATCCTACAGTGTCTGTAGGCATTCCCATATTCACTCACACACGCCCCTCCTTCAATAAAGCTTTAAAAGACTACATACTTCTTGCACCCAGGTTCCCTATACGTCCCTGTATCTTCAACATTTCTATGTAACTCAGTCAGGATTTAAATATGATTTATGCACAATGAGTTATTTACCAGAAAGCATGATGTATGGAATGTACCCGAGCCTAAGTATTCACACGGCAAAATCCTCGGCATACAACCGCCATCTCTGTTAGAGTACATTTCACACTGGTAACAGTACATTTACACCAGTGTGGAATCACTTCAACTCTGTGAGAGTACATTTTACACTGATAAGAACACAATTTAACCAGTGTGGGTGGCACTTGAATGAACAAATCCATCAATCAATCCATCAAACAATCAATCAATTATCAATGGTTGACATTTTAGATAGAATGTAAAACCATACAGATTCTTCACAGTCATGGCAGCCGATGCAGCTCCACAGTCTCCTAGCAACAGGAGCACCCACAGATATAGACTCTGATGTCAAGTCGAACAACAAAAAAAGTGGCTATGAATTCTTAAATGCTCAGGTATACAAATTAAAAGGCAGTTGATATACTGTAATTTTTAAAACTAGCTACAAAGTCGTCCAATGGTACACAGTAAAATCGTCAGGGTTAATTCAACTCCAATGGAGTTTTATATGAGACTAGTGGGGATAAAACTGTACTATTGTTGTCAGAGTAAAATATACTCCATCAGAGTTGATTTGACACTGAATATTTTACCATGTAATGGTTTCTAAAGCAGGGTATGTAAACAGCACTGTGAATCTGATGTGATTATTCATGAGCTTGGGGTGATTGATGGCTCAAATTACAGTGGTACAAAAGGAATATCCCGATCAGAGCTTCGCTGGCCCTGTCTCCGAGGCGTCTGTGTGAATAGAACACTGTGCTCTCTCTCCACACCTGTGTGTCTGTCTTTCACAGCACCTGGCTGTACCTCACACCACAGTATTAAAAAGGAAGTCCTCTCTCCAAAAGCATTAATATGGCCCTGTAGCTTCTGACTTACACCTCAGAATAACTACCGCAATCTGAATTCCATGTTTCAAAACCAATCTTTCCTCTACATTTGCAACAGACCATCTGAAGCAATGATGTCATTGGGCTGTAACTCCTCCCCCTCTTAATTCAGCAAATGGAGCAGTCTTTTGAATCGCAGAATACTGGGCAACGGTGGCAAGCCTACAGTTCTCTCCATATTTGTGAAGCCACAGTCATAATATTTAAACCCTTGGAAGAGTTTTTAATCTTTTTTTAAATTTTATTTTAATCTGAACCGCAGTCTCTGAGCACGGCGTCCGGAATCCTGTTCAATTCAATTTCCTTTGTTTAGCGCCTTTTACAGAGCAACTGTCACAAAGACACTTTCCAGAAAAACAGGAAATAAGAAGGTTAGGAACAAACTGACTGTGCCTGAATCAGCCCCCTCCCCCTCCCCCTCCAAAAACACAGCAAGTGAGGTGAAAAACTCCCCAATGGGCAGAAAAAAAACACTGAAATGGTGGCGAGAAAACTTTCCAGTGGAAAGAAATCTCGGGAGGAACCCGGCTATCGAGGAGGAGTCTATCCTCAGCTAGCCGACTGGATATCAGTATAAGTTAGGGTAAAGAGGGTATAAGTTTTTACTAAAGAGTAAAAAGGCCAGGAATAAATCCATCCTGTACAATGCGGAAAAGGAGTGTTACATTGAGGCGTCATTACTGCCTTGGGTGGAGCTCAGTGGATTTGCTGAGGTCCACAGTAAAAAATATAACACGCTAGAAATGAGAGATAAAAAGAAATTGCAAGTGAGGAACATGTTAAATAATGGTTTTGGCTAACGTTATCCTTTAGCCGTTTTCCAGTAAAGCAGCTGAGACTTAGCCCTTACTAATGATTTATAAAACAATGCTAACTGAGTAAGTGATGCTAGTATGATTATGTTTTACTTGTTTTAAGAACTAAGAAGTCTTATGACCATCTGTGAGGTTTGAGCGATGTCTACTTCAATGCCCACATTTCAATGCATTCACTAAGAGAAATAATTAATGAGACATTTCATTAGTGTAGCATATTTCCCATTTCATACAGCTGGTATTCCCAAAAATACTCACATATCTGCTTGTCATGCACAAGTTCTACAGGCAAACCTATAAACAGTGACTGAGACAAAACCCAATGAAAATGGTGTGTGCGTGTTTGTGTGTCTGTGTCTGTGTGTGTGTGTGTGTCTGTGTGTGTGTGTGTGTGTGTGTGTGTGTCTGTGTGTGTGTGTCTGTGTGTGTGTGTGTCTGTGTGTGTGTGTCTGTGTGTGTGCGCGCGTGTGTGTGTGTGCATTTAATCTTACTGAGTCTTGAGGAATTCATTTAAAACACTTAAATGGCATGAATAATGGATTGCTAATTAATTACGAAATGAACATGGAAATTATTTAAACAAAGCGTGTTCACGAATAACAGATGATGACACAGTGGATGTTTACAAACTGATATTAACACAAATATTGATCTCTCTCTGATGCATAGAAAATGTATTTGGAGTGCTCTGCCAGGACACTGTATGAATATTTGATCAGTTGAGGGAAATATTGAATTGTAAGACAGAGAGTGAATCAGATAAGCTGCGGAAGACTAAGGCTTGTACACACTGGCAGATTTGGTTAGGTTTGGTTTTAGTTTCGGAAATGTTTTAGTTGAAAGGGTTTCGCTGGCTTGACCTGTTCTTACACATTACTTGAATGCATTCTGTGGTTTTCGAAACCTAGAATGTGCTCCCCGCAGCATGTTTCCTTGACAGCGAATTAGATCTTTTGCATTCGTCAGTAACCATAACGATATTTACAGTTGAAAAAAACTAAAATAAACTAAGATAAATTTGCTAGCAGCAATTTGGTATCAAATCCAGACCATGCCAGTGCCGACTGTAGCGGGTAACTCCAGAAAGCGTCATACCGTGCCAGTGCCGACTGTAGCCGGTAACTCCAGAAAGCGTCATACCGTGCCAGTGCCGACTGTAGCCGGTAACTACAGAAAGCGTCATACCGTGCCAGTGCCGACTGTAGCCGGTAACTACAGAAAGCGTCATACCGTGCCAGTGCCGACTGTAGCCGGTAACTACAGAAAGCGTCATACCGTGCCAGTGCCGACTGTAGCCGGTAACTACAGAAAGCGTCATACCGTGCCAGTGCCGACTGTAGCCGGTAACTACAGAAAGCGTCATACCGTGCCAGTGCCGACTGTAGCCGGTAAAAAGCATTTAAAATGAGTTATCTCTTTCAAAACACAAGTAGCATACATTCATATTTTACTTTGCAGATTCAATATGATTATCCTGTTATAATTACAAATTAACAGTTCATTGAGTGCACACAGTATAAGTTTTGGTGGAATAGCTGGCCTGCAATTTGCTTAAAGAAAAAAAAAATTGAAGAACATCCTTTACACACACACGCACACATAGAACCGGGCTCAAATGGGTAGACCAGGGGTAGGCAACCCTGGTCCTGGAGAGCCGCAGGGTCTGCTGGTTTTTGTTGTTACTCGCCACTTAATTGATTAATTACCTGGTTTCTTTAGTCTAAGTAGTTGCTATATTTAGGGTGAAAACAAAAACCAGCAAGTACTAAAAGTCCACCTAAGCACATCAAATGAGCCAATCAGATTGTTCCCCTCAACCAAGATCCTGAACATAACCTCGGAATTCCTGAACATAACCTCTGAAGGCCTGAACGGCTATAACTAAAGAGCGTGCCGTGTTCCAAGGTGGACGGCACGGGCTGGAGCTTATCCCAGCATGCATTGGGCGAGAGGAAGGAATACACACTGGACAGGTTGCCAATCCATCGCAAGGTTATTATCGTTAATGTAAACTAACGAAATAACAAAAACTTGGTGTGAAAAAACGTTTTCTGAAATAAAAATAAAAACGAGGCTTGACACAAACACGATAACTAACTGAAACTGTATTGTGTGGTTACAAAACAAACTAAAATAAACTAAAATTATAGAGCAATTTATTTCATACGTAAGCCTAGTATTTGGGTGGGTATGAAATCTATCTTCCAAGACTGTATGGCTGCAGCCTGCAGCCCGTCATCCGGTATTCCTCCTGAGTACGTCAGCCATGGGCGGAGTCTGGTTTCAGAAGTAAATTCCCTATGGAAAAATTGAATGGGCCTCGGAAACTATCGACTATTTCTTGTAGTCTGATTTATAGAATGAGCTGAAACCTTCCTGGATTAGCCTGTGTGACCAGCGTGATGTAGTCACTTGAGTACTCTATACTTCACGCCTGGTACGCAAAAGACACACCTCCTTCCGGCAAAGATTTCAAAATAAAAGACCCGGGTGCGAAGCAGTGAAGCCGTCTTCTGGTATTCCTCAATCTTGATACTGTACATCCAGCCTACGATGTAGGCTAGTACATTTAGCCAAAAAATAAATGCTTGCTGTCGAACCAATAGCCTACGTATGAATTAATTATTACACTCGCTGAATATAATTACACTCGCTGAATGTACTTTTATTGTTTCTCTATTGAATTAACTGCATACACTGGTTCTCAAGTTTGGTCCCTCCTTTTTCATTAAACGTATTAACACAATGCAGGTTTGACTCATTATCACCTGCATTGTATTAGATTTCTTCATTAGCTACCAAATGGTTAGTTTTAGTGGGCATACACACACACGCACTTGAAATCTTGAAAAGCTGTATTTGAAACAGCCGATTCATTCATAATGCAAGAGACTTCCATTTTTATTTTTTTTTATTTACAACGTTGGACACTTTTGCACTTAAGGCTGCATCTTGTGTAGACTGTTTAGATATTTGTGTCCATATCTACATTTTATATACCGTCGTTGTTGTTGTTGTTGTTGTTGTTTCCAGCTGTTCTAAGTGACATACATTTTTTTAAATGATATGATGTTTTGTTGAGTTTTTATTACACAATACTTTTTCTGACCTTTTGGAATCTTGCCCCTGACAAATACCCCATATTACAAAAAAAGACTAAAACTAACACTGAAACTAACAAAAAACGAAACTAAACTAGCAAATCCTCTTTAAAAACGAATGAAAACTAAACTGAAATTGAAAACAAAAAGTCAAAACAAAATAAATGAATAAACCAAATGAAAAATGCAAAACTATAATAACCTTGCAGAGAACACACACCATTCACTCACACACTAATACTTATCGGCAATTTAGAGTCTCCAATTAGCCTAACCAGCACGTCTTTGGACTGTGGGAGGAAACCAGAGTACCCGGAGGAAACCCACATGGACACGGGGAGAACATGCAAACTTGGCTGGGATTTGAACTCGGTGCCTCCTTGCTGTGAGGCGACAGTGCTACCCACTGCCCTGCCGCACCGCCCTGCCTGGGTCATTAATATACAAACACATTTTGTTGTTTTATGAGTAGTATTATTAATGGAAATTTTACAACTCATAGAACAAGACTGTACCATGCATGCTGTGAAAGTGAAGGGATTCACAGAAAACATGGAGTTAAAAGCATTTATTTATGGAGTTTATGGAGTTAAAAACAGCACTAGTAACATTTCAGCTAGGCTAGTGGAGACTTTTGGCAAGTAGCTACAGCTTAAGAGCCAGCCCTGTACAGAGAGCACAAAAACAGCCCTCTCTACACATTTCTGTCACAATATACAATGTTTGTCATTGACCACCAAATTTGCTGGTGCTTAAAACCACTTGCCATTTGCTTGGGGCCATTGCATTATGCTAATAAATTGGCAGGGGATTTAAAAGGCAATGTTGCATCCTGTGTCTTGTTCATGTACTGTATCGTGCATTTGCACCTTAAAACCTGTGTGGCATATTTTTAAAAAAAGGACATTAGAATGAATCTGTCATTTTTGGGGGGGAGGGTCCACATCACCATGGCAACAAGACACTATTATATAACCAGGAATTAATTATCTCAATTTATCAACCAAATTAGCAGTCAGACGCATCAGAAAAATACAATAAAATTCAAAGCAGGCATCGGATTTATGGCCACATATTTCTTCAAAATAAATAAGTAATATAAATTTTAAATAAATAAATAAATAAATAAAAATTGTGTACATGGTGTCCCTCGCCTAGTTCACCTGGAAGTCCCGGCCCATTGGTAATTTTTGGCAGCGTGGCCCATAAAGCTGATGTTTAAAATATTCCCACACCTGAGGGGCAGTAAATGAATGTCTCTATAAACGCCGGCAGCTCTGCGCCTCGCGATGTGGGAGCGGGCGGGGGGGAAGGGGGGCTTGGGGACCTGCAGCCGTTATTTGATAGCGATTTGCAAAATGTGTTTTCTCCAGCCAAATATTTGTATTAGTCTGGATGTGAGCCATGGAGACAAACTAATAAGAACAGCAGACACAAAAAGAAGAAAATAAGAGCATTTATAAAAATCTCAGGCACACCGCAGACAGCCGTGGAACAGCTTGCCAGGTCCTGTAGAAGGAGGCAGAGACCTTTGGGGTGTTTCTAGGCTCATCCCAGTGCTACATTTTCTCTCTCTGGACTTCAGGTAAATGCAGAGTACAGATGGGCTGAATAGCCTGTTCTAGTCACTATGTCTTGTTATGTCCATCACATAACACAGGGATGGCCTTTAGGGCCACCTGCTCAAAGGACCTGGGTGTGGCGAATCAGCAGGACAGTCAACTCATTTCATTGATCAATGAAGTGCCGACTTCAAAACAAAAGCCAACATTTTGCAGAACTAGGGTTTAGCAGCGAACATAGTGCTGAAGAAACAGACCTCATGAGCAGAAGATTTCAGCTGTGAACCTGGGGGTGGAGCCCATCCCAAAGATCACAGAAACAGTGCCTTAACAGATACCAGACGATGGGGCCAATCCATACACTGGAACAGTGCCTTAACAGATACCAGACCATGGGGCCCATCCACACACTGGAACAGAGCCTTAACAAATACCAAACCATGGGGCCCATCCACACACTGGAACAGAGCCTTAACAGATACCAGACAGTGGGGCCCATCCCACATCAAATGACTGTTGACTTGCTTGGAACCCGTCTGAGATTAGAGAATGCAGGAGAAGCCATGAGCACAAACAAATGCAAGTCAACTATTTATCCACTTGGGTCAGAAGGCCATAGTGATGGTAATCATGTGGGATTGGTAGCTATTTTTCTTTCTTTTTGGTTGCTTAAAATTAGCTGAAAAGTGGCTCAAGGAACCGAGGCTCACCAAAAGTTGAATTTTATAGGGCTGTTAATTCTGCATGCAACTGTAAAACTGCCTTGAGGAAACCATCAATCTCACTCCCAGACTTTTTTCTCTACAAGTGTCTTTTTGCTGTAATTAGCCACTAAAATATTCATACAATATTTGAGCTCTGATCAAAGGGCACTTTTTATATAGCGACCTTTTCAAAGGTTTCGGCATTCTTGCGGCTCACACGATTTCACCGCAAAATAGTGTCTGCCTCTGTGGAGTAAATTAATAAAACGATAAATGTTCCTCTGTAGCCAAGGGATTATGGATAGAACTCTTTAGAATGGATCAGCACAAAAGCCAAAAAAGTTGACTTCTATAGGAAGTGTTGTGGGGCACGTATGTTATTCATTAAAGGGTGCCAGGGTCTGCACATGAGAAGATTATTATAACTTCTACTTCTATATAATAATGAAGGTGTAGAAGATGGAGACAGATTATTATTTACATGTTTTCCTTGCCACAGTCACTTATGTGGGCCTGGCCTTTGTTCTTAAGGCCATCTTTAAAAATGTTTTTACAAACATTTCGGGATTAACTGATGTTTGCGTTCTGAGCTTCTGTTCTACACAATTTTAAAAATGCCATTGCTGCAAAAGAGCATGCATGCTCAGTCAACCTACCCAAAAATTGCATTAAAAAAATAAGTATTCAGAAAGAAATTGTGATTCAAAGAAACGAGAAAAACATTCTCTTTGTCTCAGTTGACTCAGTAGAACATTCATAGCTTGATAGCCACAGATTGTGGCTTGTTAGGGGTATATTACAAGCAGAAGTCCACATCGCTGTTTTTCATGATGAGCAATTTGCCTCCATTGTCTATATGCGATTAAAACTGCAACAAATCAAAGGGCTGGAGAAAAACAAACAAACACTGATTATAAATTTAGAAAACAAACTCCTACCCAGAGGCATGCTGGGATAGGCTCCAACCCCCGCCCCCCGCGACCCTGACCAGAAATAAGCGGGTTAGATATCCTACCCAGAGGCATAGCTACTTGGGAGTATTGGAAGTTTTTTTAGATACAGTAGCCTTAATGAGTAAGATGAAACAAAGTGTTGAAATAGGGTAAATTAAGTTTTAAGTCTGGTCAGCAGATTCACAGATTATGAACATCATGACGCAGCACTTTAATTATCTTATTACTGTGTTGGTTGATGCATAGCCTTTTAAGCAGTAAATTCTACTTTAACTGCTCGTGCATTCAATGCATTACTTATTTTTTCTCCGTTTTCCAAATGAACCAACATATCCCGTTTTCAATTACGCAATTAAATAAAAAACACAACTGTTTAGAGGATAAAGTCTTTTCTGTTAGAAAAAAATAAATAATTGCTACTGCTAAACTGTATTTTAATTTATATTAGCACATTAGGCCTATTACCAAAAGCTGTTATTTCCCCCAGTAGGCACACAAATAATATGCATAATATGCAACATGAGAACTGTGTACTTTGAATTAGTTATTTTCATATGGTTTTTTTTGTTGAGCAAGAGCCAATGTTTCAACACCACGTGGCAAAGCTTGGTAATTTGCTAAATGCTAAATGTTAGCCACATTCAGATCTGAAACACAGATCCACGAGAACAGGACAATTTGGCTCAAAAGTACGTAAGGAAATTCGGAGCCAAAAATAGGAGAGGGATGTGGCTTTGGACTGCAGTTTTCCCCTGCCTTGAACGAATCACTAATACAGTAGGGACGAGTGACAGCACAACAAAATACAAAATATTGTGTTTTATAAAAGTTCCAATGCCCTGAATTTATTATCGGGCCCTTATGGTGCTGAAAGACTTCTTTATGTTGTCTTCGACTGAGACTGAGATGACACAATGACCAGGAAATGTCCCTCGAACTCAGACTGACTCTGAGACTTAGCACAGAAGGGGAGCCGAATTCGAAAAACTCAACTGAAATTGAAATTGGAATGGATTATGAAATATCAAAAGCAGTACGGGAATACATAAAAAAAGTAAAGTGATTCAAAAGAAATTAAACTCTATCCTTGCCTGTGACTTGATCTCACAGTTTGTTCATTTTCAAACTACCCATGTCTCAATTATGCCTGATTATCTGAAGCAGTTTTCAAAGAGGAGTTTCAGCAGTTTTTAAGTGGCAACCGAGTCAAAAAGTTTTGAAGCACTTTACATAAACACGGAATGGAATGTGCCTCTCCCGGAGTGGGCGGACAGTCCGGAGCCTTCCGGAAGTTTCTACACATACGGCACATCTGGAAAACACCAGAGGAAAAGATCACAACTGGTGGACCAATCACAAGCAGCTCCAGCACAGCCATGATGTGGAATCCCTCCACAGATTCAATTCCAGCTCAGTAAGAAACAAGGTCAACAAGTCATTTCAAAAAGGTCAATATGGTCACTTTTATTCCCGTCTGATGCTGACAAAATTACCCGTGCTTTTATAACATCTAAACTGGATGATTGCAATTGTACGATCTCTGACCTCTCAAATTATGTTATTGGAAAATGACTGATTACCCACAATGTAGACAGACAGAGACAAAGAAGTGCCATGACAATACTCGAGTACCGATATCCCTGCCCTGGCTTCAGCTTAGTTGGCCAATTGCAGAAAATACTGAGCCATTGAAAAAGTACCTCGTTATGAAAGCAATTTCCTTTCTTGTTTTATAAAGTTGTGACCGATGCATACAAGTAATTTTGGTCAAACAAAGTATCCGGGTCCTAGATCTGTACTCCGTACTTCTGTACGGAGCACAGGCTCACACTTTCAGACAGCCTTGTATCCTCTAAGCCATTGTTGGCCCGCCAGCAATAATATTTGGCCCGCCAGATAATTTTGAGATTTGAAAAAAAAAAAAAAAAAAATCTGTTTTAAAAAAAAAAACATTTTTTTACAATATCGAACCGACAGTCCCACGTATAGGCTATAATGTCCGAATAGAGAATCTACCCACACCTGAAGAATGCTTATTGGTACTTTTATCCATGTTGAGAGTGAATGACAGGCACAGACAATCAGGCAGCGGGCTGCACTGATGCTGAACCCCTAGTCGTGAATCAAAATAAGTAGGTGGACAACGCGTGGTGCTGAAATAGCCAACATGCGGTGTGGGGTTTGAAAAAAATAACACCAGCTCAGTAAATCATTCAAACTTAATGTTTACTTATATGTGACGGCACCACACATGTAAACAGTAACAAAGCAAATTCAGTTTAATTTTATGAAAAACATCAAAAACAAAAAAATCGGCGCAAAAAAAAGCTTGATCCGCTTGATCATGGAGTGCGAGGGGTGGTGGTGCATAGGCCTATGCTCCTGAAACGACAGAGCAAACACGCTACATTAGGGATAATAATTAAATGAGCCATTCATTAAAAATATAAAAAATACAATTAGGCTATTAAATGCAATAACGACAGGCTTAGTACTCACTTAATGTGAAAACTGGCATCTCCCATCGGTCACTATTCATTGGATATCTGGTGATATGGACGTCACTTTAATCCGCAGGCAGTTTTCAAGGTTTTTATGCGTCAATCGATTCCTCTCGTGCGTCTTTGTGACACTGATATTTAATTGATACAACTGCTGTCCGCTGTCGGGCGTTTTGCACGTAAAGTTTTTCACTCTCTGATTACACCTGTGTAAACTGTGAAGTGACAATAAAAGAACTTGAACTTGAACTTGCTTTGGTACTCATATCGGACTTTTCTTTTGAAACACGGAACTACGTTTCAACGTTGTTGAGAATCACAACACAAACTCGCTAGTCAAGCCAAAATACTGCAGTGCAATGGATTCGGTGAGTAATCCCCACTGCTACCTAGTTAAGAAATGTATTCACATTTTTCGAAAGAAAAGTCAGATCATTACACCAGATCCCGATATGAGGACCAAAGCATTAGAACGTGTCACATTTTTTAACGATCAATTACTTAAAGGGGTAGGAAACACTAAAACATATTTTTTGAGATGTTAACTAACATCTAGGCATTGCCTCAGATGGAAGAGAACAATAGTATACATAGCATCTACAATTTGGGGCAATATGTTTAATTTCAGTATTTTAGCCGTTACATCGCCCATTCTTCTTCTTCCGGGGTTGAAAATAAAAAAATGGGCTACGTCATTGAAAATGACGTTGAACTGTACTTTTTGTACACTTGCACGTAATCAGTTTCGCACTTTGTTACCGCCCCCAATATAAATACATTCCTGAGAGACAAGCAATATCGTTGTAGCCTACAGTTCGTCTCTTTCAATGTATTTGCTTTTTTTCTCCAATTATGCTAGTTATTAACCATTGTAAGTTCGTTTTTTCAATTCCAATAGTTTAAATGTACAAGCAATGACTGATGGGTCGCAAGTGTGCTTTCTCTGGGTGCAAGAGCATCAATGGATTAACGTTAACAGTTACATCCTTTCTCAAGCGATCCGGAGTGAGCTGTAGGCTACTCTGACTGGGCATTTTGGGTCTGGTGCCAATGATCAGCACTGCTGGCAAGTTTGTGTGCAACAAGCATTTCCCTTGGGACTGTTACGAGAACTATGCCCGGGTTGAATTGGGGTATGCCAGCCAAAGGAATGCGGTAACGTTACGAAGCCCTACTGATATTTATGTCCCTCCAAATGCGGTAAGTTAAATTAAGTGGCTTGCTAACGTGATGGTTATCTTGTCGCCTCAAAGATATTTACTTGAGTTGTTTTCGTATCGTTAACCATAGTTAACTGGCCGGTAATATTTCACTGCCTTTTGCGTATAAGTTATAACGTTAGGTTTGGTAGCTACTACGTTGTCAATCTTACTGGCCTGGGGTCTGCTTCAGGATTGAAGCAGGAGTTACGTTTGATGGATAACAGTTAACTGCACTATCTGGAACCCCCGACGGCTGGAACATGTATTTACTGAAATAAAAATGCTACAAGGTACAAAGTGATACAAGCCCCATGCTGTGATTATGTTAACTTATGTATTAGTTAAGTTATTTGTATAGCTAGATAGCTAGTAAACATGCATTTGTAGATGGCTAGGATAACGTGGGTAAAAAAATTAAAAAAGCCAAAAGCCGTTCAGTTTCACTTGACATTCATTAGCCTACGTATTGTATTTTTTCATGTTTGTATAGTCTGCAGGTAACGTTAGGTCAGACTGAATATTTGCAGACAAACGTTAACTTACAGAGCAGATTGTGAAGTCTCCCGTAGCATAGCCTTCAGCTAACATCCGTTTAGTTTCACTTGGCATTCGTTTATATATTTTATTGTCATGTTCGTGTAGCATAGCTACGTTAGATGTAACGTTATAGATGACTAAAAAAGCGAGTTAGTTTGAGAATGGAGTGATGATGTGACGTGATGCTTCGTATTTACAGAGTAACTTAAGGTATTAATTACGTATTTTAGTTATTCATTGTTCATTTATTTATTTTATTCATTAAGTTGTTTGTTTATGGGAAGGTTAGACTTAATATGTGCTGACAATACTGGGCATAACATCGATTTAAGCAGAAGGAGATAGTCGAGTTCACAAGTGGGATAAAAGATAATTAGCTAGACTACCACTCAGAAACTTCTCCCTACGGCTCAAACTGATAGGGCTTCGGACCATTTCCTCCTTCATACTACAGCCATTGACTGATATCGCTGACTAATTCTGCGGTTGGTACAGACTCCGTTTCACTCTCCATCTTTTCCCTTATGGGCGTGTCTTCCGGTGGCGATAGCTTCTCTCCTCGCTCTCGCCCCTACCCCTCTGCTGCTGCTTTCCACGCCCATTTAATTGCATTTTTCGAATTTGCGGTGTGGGCGGAGAGAGAATGTAACCGAGGGTTTCATAACCCTTTAAATTAGCCTTTTATTATGTTCTAGCCCGCCACCTAGTGGCTCAGAAAAAAATTGGCCCGAGGCCAAATTTACTTGCCGACCCCTGCTCTAAGCGTACTTGTGTGTAGAAGTATGTGTTTTGGGGCACAGCTTTGCTCTCTGCTCACACAAATCCTGGAAATTCTGGGCAGGGTGTGGAGATCAAATTGCATATCCTGGGAAATTCAATCATTCAGCCAATTCCGGCCCCCGGAGGTGAGGGCTAATAAAACTACAAAATGAACTACTTTTAATGCTTAAATTAAAAAAAAAAAAAAAAAAAAAAACCAGCAGACCTTTGAGACCCAAGTCAGGCCAGCCCAGAGCCCCGCCAGCTCAAAGACCGCTTTTTTTTTTGCGTTTTTTTTTTTCAGTGTTTTTTTTTTAAAAATAAAGAATCCCATCCTAAAAGTAAAGTCTTCCTAAGTAAAAAAGTCCAGTCTTTTTAAAAATTTCAAAAAAAGATTTAAAATCAGAAAAATCAGAAAAAAAGCGTCAGAGTCAGATAAAAAAAACACTCTGAAGCTGGACGACCTAGCTTTCCAACAGCTAGAGAATGGCATCCTGATTTCTTTTTTTTTAATGACAAGACTTGAAACAGTACAGCATCAATGCCTGCAAGTGCATTCGTGAGCATGCACAGAAATTGTTAAAAGAGGATTTAGGAATGCAATCAGGAGAGAATACATACTGCTTTGTGCATCCGGGCACTCTGTATGCTCTTCCAGCATTATACGTCTCCTACGAATGCACAGAAAGATTACACACGCACGCATGCACGCACGCACGCACGCACGCACGCACGCACGCACGCACACACTCTCAAAAACAAGCGCATATGGGAAGAACAGCTAAACACAGACAATAGAGAGGAGGAGGGAGCGGGGGAACTGAACGCAGGTTGTAATAAAGGACTGCAAAGCTGCCTAGACTGTAAGGTGAATGCAGATGAGCAGAGGTTACTCTCAGCATACCTGCGTGCGGCTGACTTACACATGTATGCCGTAGATAAGCTCCTCACTGCAGCCCAATCAGGCCCTTTTAAAAGCCCTAACTGAGAGAAATGGGTCACAGAGCACTGAGCTAGCAGTCAACGTAGACTAAAGAGACAATCAGGGCAGGCATACTCTCCTGAGAGAGCCATCAATCTTTTACACTGTCTGAATGAACTGAATGACAACTTTCTTGTAGAAAAGATGCAGACTGCCTTGAGGTTAACACTGTATAAATAACGGGCAGAAGCCCACAAGTGTTCATCTCTGGACGGTGTTTCCCCCCCTCATTTCAGAAGATGTGTCGGGTAAATTTGACCTGAAGACATTTAATGCAGAGGATTTCGGTTTTCAGAGACATGTACCACTGGTTAACAAGCCCTTTCAGAGTGAAATGTGAGTTTTTCCTTTCACATTTTAATAGGCTCTTGCATAAAACAGATTTTCATAAGCATGAGCAAAGTTTGTTTTCATTCCTCTGGGCTGTAAAACTATCTGAGTACCCAAGATAAATTCTGACAAGATTCCAAATCCCCCAAAAAATAAATAAAAGAAAGAAACAAAAAGTTTACTTATTTTATGATAAAGTAGCATGTTTTTTTGTAGTCTGTAGAAGCATGATAGAGTCTATTCCAAATTTGGAAGGCGCTAAACTGTTTATAGACAGTAGATAACAAATTAATTACACAGCTTGCAGCCAATTACAATCCGTAGCAGTTTAATGTGATATACGCTAGCATCCAAACCCACTTTCATTCAGATTGCACACACACACGCGCACGCAGGCACGCACGTCCAAAACATTTAAATAATTGTTACCTTAATGACGTGTGCCATATTAAACTGTGTATAATATTACTGTTGAATGTGGGCTATTTAGAAGTGCAAACTTCAGAGAAAGGATGTATATATGGGCTAGTATACGTTAGTAGTCACATCATGTCCCTAAACATTTCAGAAAATAATTTATATTAAAAATGTTTTAACAATAATCTAAGTCCTGTGCATCACTGAAGCTTGCTGAAGAATACACATTGAAGCCACAATAAGAAATTATTAAGACTACAACGTAATGAAGACGGCAGCCATTAGTGCCTAATAAAGTTGTTGCACACTCTGCCGCCATACGGAGGTCCAACTTGTCCTTTTCTGAATGCCTGTCTAGGGACCTCATGAAAACTCCCGTCACGTGTACGTTTTCCTCGGCTGACTGCGTTGCCTACGCGGCAGACAATGCAAACATAGTTGAGATGCGGGGAAATGTGCCATTCATTAGCTTAGTACAGCAACGTTATCCAAGTAAGTTAACGTTAGCCTAAGACTTAGGCCCTAAGTCACCAATTTTGTTATTCGCACTGCGACGTTAGCTACCTAGCTTCATATATCATCAAATTTCTACCATTTAACGACATCATATTTAAGAAATTGTAGTCCCGGTTCCCACCAGCACGGATTTTGAGTAGCCTAACGTTACTTACCCAAGCTGTTTTTATAAAACCATGGCTGATAACTCATCCAGCTAAGCAGGTTCCACACAAACTCGTAGTTTCGCCGTCTTTTCCGAACTGGGACTACCCGCTTCTTCTTCAGTCAGACACTCCGTCCTCCTCCGTACTGTCAGTGCAACACGGTCAACAACATTATTATTATTATTATTATTATTATTATTAACGTTAATGGAAAATTATATCTGCCCTTGTGCCAAGTAACCTACCTCCATTTCGAGAAACCATCGTTTGTTTTCAGCGGTTTGAATATCTGTCAGAACGTTAGCGTTCGCGAGCGCTGTGATGCTGCTTGTTCGAAAGTTCTCACATGAGATAGGCCTACTCGAGATAAACGGAACTCACGTAGGTAGCCAGCAGATACACTCCCAGCGATCAGTAAAAACTGAACTCATATATCCGGATATAGATTGCAATTATAAAAAATAAAAAAAATATGGTAGGCTAGTAAATGTTTGACATTTTTATGTATGGTCATATTTTCTATGAACGGGGCGGTGGCTCTGTAGGCAAATGATCGAGGACACCTTAGCATGTGCAATAATTCCACTGCATAGCATAGCCTATTGCGAAGTTTGATTTCCTGCAGGTGTACAGCAATGTACATTATTTAAATCGCTTGATTCCGTGTTAACAATCTCTAAATCACACAGCAGTCTTAAATGTCTATGGGAAATTAATTGTTTTGCTATGTGATGGTAGGCTATGTGGTAGATAAAGTTGTTGGGAAAGATCACCATTCCCTGTTACGCCATAATTGAAAAATCTTAAGGCTGATTTTATTATGTGATCTGTTGTCTTATGTGTAAATACTTGAGGGCACCCTTGCAAATAAGATAAAGATGTATTAATCTCAATGGGACTTAATAAATAACTCATTGATTAAAGAAAATAATAAAACAAACCTACTCTCAGATAGGCTACAGTAGGCCTATCTACCAGGATGAACATATGTGCCTGCTATGTTCTGGCTTCCTAACCTATACTGCCAAACTACAGAGCTGGCATGAGTACAGCTGGGCTGTTTCCTGTTCTTTAAATTAAACCTATTCAGGTGATTATTTCCCTGTGTTAGAATAAGAGAGAGAAATCTACAAAGTGTCTTTTCTCTTCTATCTTATATCCTGCAGGCTGGCCGGCTGCCAAAACAGGGAGGCAGACTGTGATGCTGATTTTGGGTCTGCGTTCAAACCCCTCGCAACTGATTGAGCTGGACCTCAGCCACAATCCCGTAGTGGGACCTTGGAGTGATATTGCTGTTTTCTGGAACAAAGAATACCAATTATACACGGGAGAAACTTTGGTTTGTGCTAAATTTACCAAAGTTTTTAATTTCTTTCTCATCCATGTGTCTTTGTTGTGTTCCAATCCTGTCTTTTTCAGTTTTACGTGTGCAAAAGCAATAACTCTTTTGTTAGCCTGAATTAGTGGATTGCATCTACAGAGTCACGTCAACAGTTATTGGGCACCTGCTTTTTGGAATTATCGGATTGTTTGTCAGTTAAGGAGAGCTGGAAAACACGTTGGTGGATAACCCTCCAGGACTGGTCATGGCTTTTCCCACATCCACATTCCGCCCGGCTTTACTGAAGCAGCGGAGAAATATTTGCTTTCTAAACATAGCTGAAAAATTTGCCATGGGCATTACTCAAAAGTTCAGAATGGTTTGCTGCCTCCAGCTGGAATTCACCAATTGCAAGGCGTTCCCCATGGACCTGGCCTGGGCCTGCTACCTTTTTTAACATCTGAAAAGGACTGAGGTGAGTACATTAGTACCTACCAGGCACTTGTACTCGGGGGGAGTGCACCACTTGTTTTCACGCCTTGCAAGTGGTCCAAAGCTTAGAGAGTGAAAAGTCCATTTCTGCGCCCTGCAAGCTGTCAGGCTGCCGAGTCACAGGGGAGGAGGCAGTGTTTCCTCGTCTTTAGCTGTGTGTTCACACTCTTCACACCCGAGAGAGCTGGATCTGACCTATGAATCATCTTGGGGACTTGGGGAATCAGACTGCCCTCTGGTGCCCTGGAGGACCCCCAACCGTAAATGTGCAAAACTGCAAAATGTGTTGCTCTTGCTTCCACCAGAGCTAACAGAAAGCAATGTTACCTTGATTGTCCAGAAAATTCATATAAATGGTTTCCGCCATAAATCTGTTTAACTGTTATCCCTCCCGTGTCGGCCATGATGGAGAGTGCATGGTTTATGGTTTCTCATGCCTCCCCCATGTTTCTATGCATGCTGACACACACACACACACACACACACACACACTAACATGCAAGCATGCACACACACACCTGCTTTTTATTTCACCCTGCTCTTAAAAAATTGTGTTAAAGTGTAAATATTTAAAACTGAGAATAGATATTTTAATATGCCAATAGTAACTGGAGTTATGGATTGACATATTAATATATTCTTTCACCTGCATGTAAATATGGTATGATATCAATTTTACTCAAGACAGTTGAAACACTTCTTTGCTTTTTATAATTTTATTTTGGAGGTTGTTTCCAAAATGGTCATTGTTTTACTGTAGTAGGTATGCATGTTTAAAAGGTCATTGTTTATTGCTTTTAACAAATTTCAAGCAGATATCACTCTCAGAATTCTTACACTACCAATGACAGTTGCAATTTGTTGAAACATCAATTTAACATTGACAAAGACTCCAAACATGTAGTTAAGCTGCAGATACAAAGTAAGTAGATCTTACTGTCTGGAATTTCAATCAATCCATGTGGACAATAAACCCTGGGAAAGGTTGTTTTTTTTTTGGACATAATACAAATTCAAATACTTGTCATTGACCGATTTGATAAATTCAGAGAATTCAGGTCCTTGGCCACCTGTCAACCTCTGCGAAGTTTCATCCAAATCAGAACAGAACTGCAGGAGCTTACGGACAGACAGACATACCGTCAGACACATGAAGGGGAGTGATCGCAATACCCCATCACAGCGCTATGCGCACGCAGGTGTAATATCTGGGTGAGCAGAGATCTGCAGCCATATTTACAGAGTGGAGCTTGTTCACATACTGTATAAAGACAGAGTAGTCAGCGATCAGAGACGGCCCAATATTTATAGAGTCTTGAGGTAAATTTGCTCCCGCAAATGAAATTGTATGCTTGTTTGATTTATAGAAAGAACTTGTAGGGGAACCCAAGGTGAGTAGAGGGACATCCTTCATCACACGTGTCCCCTGATGAAAGACTCCAGCTGTGGTCCCAGAAAGCCAGTGTCTGTGGAATTTCTTTCCAGTCAGTCCCTTACTAACAAATTTAGTGATGTAGAACTTTTCATACAATGGTTCATTTCACAAATGTGCACATTCATTTACAATAGAATATAAATTTGAAAAAATAAAACTGAGAAAATACAGAAATCTTACACCGTGGCAATAAAAACAGAAACAAAACACTACGAGAAAGGTAAAAAGTTTGTAAAATATACTAGAAATCTATATAGAATTTTGTCCATGATAAAAATAAATATCCTAAACAAATGTTTATTTATTTTTTATTTTTTTAGATGTCAGCCTGTGCTGTAAATCTGAATCTTTGAATATTTTAGCCTTCTGTGGAATACACTATAATATATTGTAACCATGTGCACTTTTGAGAACATATAAAGAACATGTGTTTAAAAACCTACATGTATACATAAAAATATCTGAAAGTGGTAATAATTTGTATATTAGCCAATAACCTTTTGCAATAGAATTTCTGATCTTGATAATATTCTATTTCAGTTTATTAGACTTAATAATTAGTAAGTAATACTAATATATTAGTAGTATATTATTTTTGAGTAAGCGTGGGGCCAGAGGTGAGCAGCCTGAATTTCCTCCACACACAAACAAACACGCACACACACAAAGCCGAGAGACACAAGGATAGATCGTCTTTCTTTGAAATGCTTCCCTTTATTTGCTTGGTGCGGCTGATGAGAACTGCACATTTAAAAAAAGAAAATGAAAATCCACAACAAATTCATACAACAGGTAGAAAGACAGACAGAGGTGTCGATAAGGAGCTGGCAAAAGGCATCATGGAAAGAACATGAACAGACGACGCGACACAACGCCAACCCAGAACCCCAGAACCCAAACCCTCCCGCTTATCACCCACCTGAAAGAACCACCGTCTCCTAAACAACATGTAAATGCAGCACTCAATTCCCCTGTATTTCACAAAATAATAATAATAATCATCTTCAGGTGTTAAATTACACAGCTACTCTAAGCAATTTACAAAGCAGATTTTTATATATATATATTTTTTTACATTACAGTGAATTAGGAGTCAACATCTACAGAATAGGACACAACATCATTACCCATGCTCTGATCAGGGAAAATTATATAAATATAGATTTTCTTTCCTCTATTTGATGAAAGATGATCTGTGATCAGCAAGCATCCGTAAAAGAGGCTCCTTCACCCTCTGGAAATCTTATGATCTGCAGCTGTGCGCTTGCAGGACTTTAATTAAGCTGGAAAGCAAGATTGCCTTTCGAGTTACAAAACAGGCAATGTGATATTTGACTGAATTATAAAGAATATTGAATATTCTACCAATGTCAAATGAGTCCACATTTCAGAAGTCTGTAAAACCGCTGGCCACATTTTGTACATGTGTCATATGCATTGGTTACCAAGGCTACACTGGCAAATTACACCACAGACAATTTGACTTGTAGTTATCTCCAACTCCATTCATTCTGACACACACACAGACAAACACACACACAATTATAGACACAAGCACGTATGCACACGCACACACACGTACATGTGCACACACACACACACACACAAAGGAACGGTTTTCCCAACACACAGCTGGGTAATGAGTCTGGCCCAAAACCTGCATGTTAAAACATTAAAAGATAAAATACAACTGTTTTAAAAAATAATTTATTGCTTTCTTCTTTTATTTTTTTCCTTCATTTTAAAATAAGCTTCATCATTATTTCTCATAGTGGCAACAGTATATTATTTTGTTTACAACAATATTGACTTTTTAAAAATCCAGGGAAGGAAAAGCCTCTGTAAACGTCGGTTGGGCCGTCACATAATCAAGCAAAATACCTGCAAAATCATTCTTATTGCTATATGACTAATTATAAAAAAGAAACTTTTAAAGCTGTATATAACAGGTACATGATCTAAAAGCAGCACAACGTATGAGGATTCTTAGTTGATGAGATTATATGAATAATTTGTTTCCGAATAAAAAATATTATAAACATTTATACTTTCTATACCCCTCCCCCAATTCATTATAATAAGAAAATTAAATATGCAAATAAATAGCTAAATTTGTAAGGTTCCCCACCTGTGATGGAGATAATATAAATATATTAATTAAAAAGCAGAAATAGATAAACAGAACCCTAGAAATGTTTACATTTACAATCATGAAAAAAACATTTTAAAAAAACTTCACATTTGGTTGTATTTTGAGAAACTATGGAGTGGGGAATTTTATAAAGAGAGATAAAAATTAAAAAAAATGTAGTAGACATGTAACAGCAGTTTTTTTCCACTCTAAAAAAAATTCATTAAAATTAAAAAAATAAATCCAGCCCACCCCCCCAAAAAATACAACATCCCATTCAATACACTTTTTAATATTCATATCACACATTTGAAATGGCATGTTAAATGAAAAATACATTTACTTAAATGTATGAACATAATATCCACAGATCAACATTCATTGTTATGAGAATCGGCATCGTTTAGAAAGGCTGCGTTTTACAGTGCATAGCTGTAACAAAGAAACAACTTTGTCAGATATGTACACAAAACAGAAATAATCTCATCTCAACTCCGTTAATATTTTAATATAATTCTAAAAGACAGCTACATTTTCAGGAAATGTAGGCCACGATCTTATTATTACCTTAGATATTGTATTACCACCCCCCCAACCCAAACCCAAACCCAAACCCCAACGTTGAATAATGTAACACCACATCCAAATATCAGATTTTAAAACTTCACACAAAAAAAAAGAAAAAAAGGATGATTATAGAAAGAAGAGGACAAGCTGCACGTTGATGTTCTGTGGAAGAGGGACAAGGAAGCCATTCTGCCTTTTTTCTGTGTGTCTGTGCGATAAGACCTACGTCAGGGGGGAGGGGGGGGGGGGTGTGGCGTTTCCATGGCGCTTCCCCTTGGAGGGCGGGGCTTCCCGGTTCTCCGGCAGCTTGTGTTTTTCATGTAAACTTTTATCTTTTCTGTCCTGTTCTTTTTTGTTTGTTTTGTTTTTGTTTTGTTTTCATGCATGCAGCGCGAAAAAAAACATTCGGCGTTCTCTCCGAGACGATGACGACGCGCGCGCGCATGCGTGGGCGGACGAGGTACAGCGAGCCTCCCGTGGGGGCCGGCGGGAGAGGAGGAGGTGTCGGCCTGTTACCTCCTTAAGCTCCTCTGGGCCTCCCTCAGCAGGCTGTCGAAGTCCAGGGAGTCGTACTTGCTCTTGATGGAGGCTGGGTCGAAGTCATCTGAGTGGGAGTCTGAAAATAACACACACAGCCGTTACTGAAGGCCTTTAGCACATCCCTTTCCCTGTGCAACGGACAGGAGAGCCATACACACCCTCCCACTGTTACTGAAGGCCTTTAGCACATCCCTTACACACCCTCCCACCGTTACTGAAGGCCTTTAGCACATCCCTTACACACCCTCCCACCGTTACTGAAGGCCTTTAGCACATCCCTTTCCCTGTGCAACGGACAGGAGAGCCATACACACCCTCCCACTGTTACTGAAGGCCTTTAGCACATCCCTTACACACCCTCCCACCGTTACTGAAGGCCTTTAGCACATCCCTTACACACCCTCCCACCGTTACTGAAGGCCTTTAGCACATCCCTTACACACCCTCCCACCGTTACTGAAGGCCTTTAGCACATCCCTTACACACCCTCCCACCGTTACTGAAGGCCTTTAGCACATCCCTTACACACCCTCCCACCGTTACTGAAGGCCTTTAGCACATCCCTTACACACCCTCCCACCGTTACTGAAGGCCTTTAGCACATCCCTTACACACCCTCCCACCGTTACTGAAGGCCTTTAGCACATCCCTTTCCCTGTGCAACGGACAGGACATCCATACACACCCTCCCATTGTTACTGAAGGCCTTTAGCACATCCCTTTCCCTGTGCAACGAACACAAGATCCATACACACCCTCCCACCCCCCTTTTTAAATGTACCCCTATTTTTCACACTTGTTTCCCTGTTTAAGTACTTTCTTCCTAATTTAGAATCACCCAGAAGTGACCGGAAACCAATAAACTAGTGTAAACTATAAATGTTGCAGTCCACAATAAATCACATTATTCTTTTAAACAGCAAGTCTGTGTCAATATTGCAGTTGGTCCTGTCAATTACACAATAATTAAATAACCGCTGTTTCTCACTGATGGTAACAGGTAATGTGGAGAACCCAGAATTCATTATAGGGAGTTACTAATGTAGCACCAGGATCTGCTCTGCTCTGCCCTGTCGTCATGTTAACAACGCTGCCATAAAGCGGATAATTGCGCCGAAAGAAAACTCATTACTGGTTTACGCAGGCTTCTTCCATCCCAAACTGCACCGCGGCAGGAAGCAAGCCTTCGGACACCAGCAGCTCAGAGGGACAAACCCCAGGTGTATATTATTTTTTACGTGCGATAATATAAAAAAAACAAGGTGTCTTATCTGCTGTGGCAGAAGGCTTGATAACTGGGCTGGACCCAGGTAAGAGCAACTCGCTTTCAGGGGAGTGTATTCCCACAGAGGGCAGCTGGCTCGTCTCACGCACCACACACTGAAGGATATAGAACGGGCAGATATTCTGCCGAGGACCTACAGGCAGTGCGCCGGCCAGGCCAGCTAACATTTACAAACAGGACCCAAATATGCAATGGAGTGAATGCAAGAGAAAGGCTGAATCCCAAACTAAGCCCTCTGGACTCGTGGACTGCATACTTTGATGGCGTATTTCTGGGGGCAGGTAAGTCTGCATTGATGCCGTTTTCACAATGGGACAGCCCTAAGCACTCATGGACTTGACGAGAATGCTTGACGAGAATTAGCGCCTCATCTACGAGTCCAGAGAATGGGATTCAGAAAATGTGGACTTTGCTCCTCCGGAACATCACTAATTCCTTAAAATCTTATTGGTTCATCTAGGGCAGTGGTGCCCAACCCTGTTCCTGGAGATCTACCATCCTGTAGGTTTTCACTCCAACCCTAACAAAGCACAAAGCAAAAAAAAAAAAAAAAAGGAAACAAAAAAAAGTTAAAGCTCCACAGCTTTTCCTTCTGTTTAACAAAAAAATGTGAGGCAAAGCAGAACTAAAACCTTGCAGCACAGTGTATCACTCAGGACCCATAAAAGTGACGGTTTCCTCCCCTGGGTTACAGGAGATTCCATTAGAAAAGCGTGCCGCGTGCTTTCAAAAGCACCTAAACTATAATATTTGACTCTTTCCAGGCACTGGAAATATGTCGAATAATATCTGAAAGCTTAAGGTTAATAGATATAACCTTTAAATGCATCTTAGTTACACATGTAATATAAAATCTATTTCTAAGAGCAGATGTCTGGTTTATTTTTTTTCTCGCTGGAGTAATTGAGGTAGAGCTTTATTTAAATCGACAAAGCCAGACATCCCCCCCGGGCCCAGGATTCCACTGTAAAAAGCACATCACATGCTCTTGCGTACGATAACCGGACTTAAGTACTTCACTCAATTTGCGCAAGTATCATGGGTCATTAATATTCGTCACAGAAAACCCTGGAAGGCTATTCCTTCTACGGCGTCTTGAACATTTCGCTGCCCCGGTGATACAAAGATAGATTGTGCAGTGGTTAGAGCATGGGACTGTGGAGCCACGGGTACTGGGAGGGGTGGGGGTGGAACTGCCGTTCATAGCGGCGAGCATCGTCTATATTTATAAACGTGGCGTAGAACTGCCGCTCATAGCGACGAGCATCATCTGTATTTATAAACATAGCATGTACAGGTTCTGTGGAGGACCCAATTTATCCATGCATGTACGCACGGCCTCAGATTCACTCTTTTGTAATGTACAGAGTGCACACCTTCCCCTGTTAAAGGGTGAGTGGAATGAAACACAAACAAACAAATAAATAAACGTTCTGATGGGAGAACCAATCAGATAGCAGCCATGTGATTGGACAGCTGCCTCCTGCCTATAGCTAGCTGGCAGGGGTCAGGGTTCAGGGAGAGATTGTGTTTCTTTTCGTTTCTGCAACGGCTGGAAAATGGAAAATGGATGGAGCCCCCCCCCTTGGCTTTGAGGCGATATGGAGGGGTGGGGGGTGGGGGGGGGGGGGGGGTGGGGGGTGGGGGGGTGGCTCTGATGGGACCTGACCTTGCCCTCCAGTCTTATATTTTTTGTCTGAAATCATAAGGAAAACCGCACATGAAATATACATGTGAGTTATAAAAAAAATTAATGATTAAGGTACTGAATGCACAGTAGTGCTTTTTTTTTTTTTTCTCTCCAAAGACCCCAATCTCACATGACTGCAATATTTATTATGGGCGAAAAATAGGGGGCCGCGCGTGACGGATGGTGTGATTGGTGATAGCGAGCGCTAGCTGGGAAAACATCCAACATCTGGAAATACAGGGGACCCGGTGAACTCAGTCTTCAGGGCCAGTCTTCAGGGATCACAGCAGGTGGTGATTCAGTGTGAAAATACAGCTACCATCCAAACTGCCGCCATTTTAATACACAGTCTTTTCCAAATGTCCCACAGTCCCTACAATCAGAGTTTGCTAGGCAACTAATGAACTAAATTAACCTTATTAAGTAACTGACTGACCAACTATCTAGGTGGCTAACTTAATGAATAAAAAAAATCAACTCGGGTTACCAGGGTTGTCAACAGTCCTGGGGCATCCCATATTTTATCCACAAATAGTTTGTCCATGACAAGATGCCTTTGTCATGTATACAGTGCTGTGGTAAACTAATTTATCAAAGTGCTATATATACTAATCGAATTTATCAAATTTGATATATGGTCACTGTACACCACAAATTAAATTATTTTGAGAAATAACCAGTAAGAAATTGTACTGAATAAATTATACACCCCTCCCTGGAATCTGATCACCTCTGTGTCTGTAACAGAACTGTGAAAAGGAAAAGAGAATATTTGGCAACTGAGGTAAAATCATTCAAAATGTCCTATCCCCTACAACCCTCAATGCCTTGTCCCAACATTCAGTGAAACCAATCAGTTCAGTTTTAAAGACACATAATATAAAATAAATAACTAAATACATATTATTTCTTACCTAAGTCTGTATAAGTTGATCTGCAGAATTGCTTTTGTCCGCCGAAGCACATCTCGAACCTGGGCTCTTTGGACCTGCGCAAGGTGTGGCCGTTCTCCAGCGCTGCCATGGCATCACAGGTGTAGCGGTAGGTGATGAAGCCGAAGTTATCCCTGGAGGAGAGAGGATGGGGGCGGGCGGCGAAAATCAGCGCCGATACACTGCGGCGTACAAGGGTCATGTCACGGTCACAGTTATAACCCATTACAGTCCCAGTCATCACCTGTCAGTCACTACCATTTTAAACCTGCTTTATAAATAAATTGACTTGACCCATCACAGTCACATTCATGCTCCATCATAGTCACAATTATGATCCATCACAGTCACAATCATGACCCGTTACAGTCGCAGTCATGACCCGTTACAGTCACAGTCATGACCCGTTACAGTCACAATCATGACCCGTAACAGTCACAATCATGACCCGTTACAGTCACAGCCATGACCTGTTACAGTCACAATCATGACCTGTTACAGTCACAGCCATGACCTGTTGCAGTCACAATCAGATTTCAGGCACCTTTCTCCTCTCTCCTCTTCTCTCCCCCTCTCTGTACTTTCTCCTCTCTTTATTTCTCTACGCTCTCTCTCTCTCTCCCCATGTCTCTTTCCCTCTCACCTGTCACTTTTTACTTTACTTTTAAGTCATGATTCCTGTTGGGATAGCACAGAGCTGGGCTCTTTTCTATCCATAAAAAATACAAATAAAATATTTGTTGGAGGTGGCATTTATATGATATATCTTATGAAAGGTGTAAAGGGCACGTGGCACGTCTCTCTCTCTCTCTCTCTCTCTCTCTCTCCTTACCCGTCGTCCCTCAGGTTGACGGTGCACTCCTCGATTTCACCAAAGACCTCAAAGCGTCGCTTTAGTTCCGTTCGGGTGATGTCGGATCGCAGCCTCCCAATGTACACCACCCGTCTCTCTTCCTGGGGAGGGAAAAAAACCCCACATCGCTATACAACAGCACCATTATAATACAATAGGACAGGTTGAGTTCACAGTCAACAAGAGAGGGGGGTTTGTGAGGGGGTGGGGTTCTGAGTGAACAGGAGAGGCGGGGTTTGTGAGGGGGTGGGGCTCAGAGTGAACAGAAGAGGTGGAGTTTGTGAGGGGGCGGGGCTCCGAGTGAACAGGAGAGGCGGGGTTTGTGAGGAGGCGGGCAAAAATTCCAGAGGTGCTCCAGCTTGCTCAAACGCCTGAAGCCAATCCCCCCAAACACACAAATTCAAATTCATAAACGGGTGTTTACATACAGTGTAAATCAACGATAACAATATTAACTAAATTTGAAATGCCTTTACCTACCTATTTCCTACCTATTTTTAACAAGCAAGTAATTGTTTATGTAATAAAACAAATAGAAATAGTAACATCTATCAATCCATTATCTAACCCGCTTATTCCTGGTCAGGGTCGCGGGGGGGCTGAAGCCTATTCCAGCATGCATTGGGTGAGAGACAGGAATACACCCTGGACAGAATTCACCTCGTGGTCAGGAATGTTATTCCAGGGAATAGACCCCTGAGTGGACTCATTTCAGCCCCTCTGAGCCTGGAACAAGACTAAAGCTAAACCACTGTGCCACACCGCTCCTCGCCCCTCGCCCTTCCCCATTCCTCCCCTCCCATCACAGCCTGTTTCATTTTTATTTCTGGGGCCAGATAAGAGCGACTGGGTCTTGATTTTGCAGGTCGCAAGGTTATATAAATACATTTAAAGAAGACGACAGGAGAAACACAGTGAGAGAACCCAAAAAGCATTTGGCAGAAGTGAGTGTCGACTGAGCCAAAGTGAAGATAACGGCCCTGGGCATCTTGGGTCACATCAGACAATGAGGCCATGTGGAGTTGTGTCTGTTTAAAACAGAGCTTTCCCAGAACAACTGCAGCTGTGCATGTAACACACTCTGTCTCTAAAAATGCTTTATTTGCATGAAATACATTTGTAAATATTGCCAATATTAGTGTGTCTTTCTCTCTCCCTCTTCCTCTCCTCTCTCTTTCTATCTCTCCCCCATCCTCTCCTTCTCTCTCTTTCTCTCTCTCCCCCATCCTCTCTTTCTCTCTCTGTGTAGTTTCTGCCCCTGCACATTTCACTGCACATTCTAGTTCATAAATTTGTCTGGCTGCTATTTCTACTGGGGTAGAATTTTAAATAATGTGCGTGTGTGGATGTGTGTGTCTATGTTTATGTGCAAATGTGCGTGCATGTGTCTATGTGTGTGTATTTGTGTGTGTGTGTATGTGTGTGTGTGCATGTGTGTGTGTGCGTGTGCATGTGCATTTGCGTGTATGTGTGTGTGTGCATTTGCTTGTATGTGTGTCGTGTGTGTGCATTTGCGTGTATGTGTGTGTGTGTGTGCATGCGTACATGCATGTGTGTGTGTGCATTTGTGTGTGTGTATGCGTGTGGATTTGCGTGTATGTGTGTGTGTGTGCATTTGCGTGTATGTGTGTGTGCATGTGTGTGTGTGCATGTGCGTGTATGTGTGTGTGTGCATTTCCGTGTATGTGTGTGTGTGCATTTTCGTGTATGTGTGTGTGCGTGTGTGTGCATTTGCGTGTATGTGTGTATTTGTGTGTGTGTGTGTGTGCATGCGTACATGCATGTGTGTATGTGTGTGTGTGCATTTGTGTGTGTGTATGCGTGTGGATTTGCGTGTATGTGTGTGTGTGTGTGTGCATTTGCGTGTATGTGTGTGTGCATGTGTGTGTGTGCATGTGCGTGTGCATTTATGTGTGTGCATGTGCATTTGTGCGTGTGCACTTGAGACATATGGATCCTTGCTCCTCATACAAACTAATAGCCATAGCTCCCGCGATCGATTCGATCCGTCGGGTGAAGGGCGGCTTGTGTAGTCAGGATCATCCTCATTTCCATTACAGTACGGTGACAAATTATTCAGCTCATACCCCCGTTTGGAATAAAGGTGTTTACCGATTTGGCGCATATGGACCAGGAAGGAGTTTCGTTCTGACCTGACACAAGTCTCTGCAAAGGTGCAGTTGCCACACATATAACTGCCACATGTACGGGAGCGAGCTGTAGACTCATTTCACATGTTTTTCCTTTCCTTTGAGACAGCTAAGTACAGGACTCTGTTTATGTGTAGACTACTTTGTGTAAGAGTGTGTACAGGACTCTGTGTTTGTGTGTAGAGTACTTTGTGTAAGAGTGTGTACAGGACTCTGTGTTTGTGTGTAGAGTACTCTGTGTAAGAGTGTGTACAGGACTCTGTGTTTTACTCTGTGTAAAAGTGTGTGCAGGACTCTGTGTTTGTGTGTAGAGTACTCTGTGTAAGAGTGTGTACAGGACTCTGTGTTTGTGTGTAGAGTACTCTGTGTAAGAGTGTGTACAGGACTCTGTGTTTGTGTGTAGACTACTTTGTGTAAGAGTGTGTACAGGACTCTGTGTTTGTGTGTAGAGTACTCTGTGTAAGAGTGTGTACAGGACTCTGTATTTGTGTCGAGTACTCTGTGTAAGAGTGTGTACAGGACTCTGTGTTTGTGTGTAGAGTACTCTGTGTAAGAGTTTGTACAGGACTCTGTGTTTGTGTCGAGTACTCTGTGTAAGAGTGTGTACAGGACTCTGTGTTTGTGTGTAGACTACTTTGTGTAAGAGTGTGTACAGGACTCTGTGTTTGTGTGTAGAGTACTCTGTGTAAGAGTGTGTACAGGACTCTGTGTTTTGTCGAGTACTTTGTGTAAAAGTGTGTGTAGGACTCTGTGTTTATGTGTAGACTACTTTGTGTAAGAGTGTGTTAAGTTTGTGTGTAGAGTACTCTGTGTAAAAGTGTGTGCAGGACTCTGTGTTTATGTGTAGACTACTTTGTGTAAGAGTGTGTACATGACTCTAAGTTTGTGTGTAGAGTACTCTGTGTAAAAGTGTGTGCAGGACTCTGTGTTTGTGTGTAGAGTACTCTGTGTAAGAGTGTGTACAGGACTCTGTGTTTGTGTGTAGAGTACTCTGTGTAAGAGTGTGTACAGGACTCTGTGTTTGTGTGTAGAGTACTCTGTGTAAGAGTGTGTACAGGACTCTGTATTTGTGTCGAGTACTCTGTGTAAGAGTGTGTACAGGACTCTGTGTTTGTGTGTAGAGTACTCTGTGTAAGAGTTTGTACAGGACTCTGTGTTTGTGTGTAGAGTACTCTGTGTAAGAGTTTGTACAGGACTCTGTGTTTGTGTCGAGTACTCTGTGTAAGAGTGTGTACAGGACTCTGTGTTTGTGTGTAGACTACTTTGTGTAAGAGTGTGTACAGGACTCTGTGTTTGTGTGTAGAGTACTCTGTGTAAGAGTGTGTACAGGACTCTGTGTTTGTGTGTAGAGTACTCTGTGTAAGAGTGTGTACAGGACAGCATTAGAGTGTGTACAGGACTCACTATTGCTTTGTGCCTCTGTCTCTCTCTCTGCTCTGCTCGCTCGTACTCTCTCTTCTCATAGTCGCGCCGGTACACCTCCCTCTGTAAGCACTCCTGCTGGTACTCCTCATAACTGTCATACCTGCAGAGAGAGAGAGACGGTTTAGTGTGTGTGTATCTTTACCTGTGTTCTTACTCACACACACACACGCACGCACGTACATGTACACTCACACTCACACACACACACACACACACACACACACATAAACACGTACACTTGCACACACACACAGATGCTCACACACAAACATATCCTTACACACACACACACAAATGTTCTTACACACACACACGGACAAGAGGTTTCCTGACCCTAAAGGTTAGTAGGTTACGGTTTTCACAGAAATGGTATAGGCTGGCTATGACAGCAACATGTCAGCACAATATCACTGTTACTGTCATATTAACCCAGTCATATATCCGTTTCTGCTAAGCAAGGACGCAGATGGGAAACTGAGTTTGATGTCAGAGGGTAAAGTTGAAAGGTCGTGGCAGGTAGCTGGCGAATCCCTCAGCAAACCTGCGGGTCACGCTTTCACATGCAGGAGGAAGAAAAGGAGGAGGAAGATGATGCAGTTCAGGCTTTGCAGCTGACAGCTGAGCGCTCCGTCGCATAATTCTCCTCATTAACGGAAATCATGGTGTCTGGTTTCCATCTTTTCCACTGACTCATCTGCGGCCGTGCTCCAGACTCGTAACTGTCGACCGGCGTCCCTTCCTCTGCCTCCCACGTGCACACGAAGCGTCTATTTTTGGTCTCGCCCCGCCGCCATACTCCCATATTACCCCGTCAGCTTTGGCGGTTAGCCGGCGTGAAATCGCTCACAGTGCGATGGAGCAATCAAACAGACAACGAGGCGAGAATCGACAATAATGCAGGTATAAGACCACCTACAAACACGCACCTGAATGTTCTCCGATCAAAAGTGTTCTCATTGTTGTGCAGTACAGGAGAGGTTAAGTTTATGTTTTACTTTATTGACCCCGCGGGATAATTTGTCCGCCGCATTTGACCCATCCTAACTACTTAGGAGCAGTGGGCAGCCACAGTGCAGCGCCCAGGGACCAACTCCAGTTCTGAGGCCAGTGCCTTGTTCAAGGGCGATGGCGGGAGTTTACCTCAAATCAAATCAAAATTTATTTATATAGCGCAAACAATTGTCAAAATACGCTTCAACTGAAAAACCTGGCCTAAACCCTCAGAAGAGCAACAGCGACAAGGAAAACCTCCCTGGAGACCCATTCTAACGACTTAACCTGACAGACATGTCTTTGGTGTGGGAGGAAACCAGAGTACCCGGAGGCCCTGTACCCACTACACAACCATACAGCCCTGTACCCACTACACAACCATACAGCCCTGTACCCACTACACAACCATGCAGCCCTGTACCCACTACACAACCATACAGCCCTGTACCCACTACACAACCATGCAGCCCTGTACCCACTACACAACCATACAGCCCTGTACCCACTACACAACCATACAGCCCTGTACCCACTACACAACCATACAGCCCTGTACCCACTACACAACCATGCAGCCCTGTACCCACTACACAACCATACAGCCCTGTACCCACTACACAACCATACAGCCCTGTACCCACTACACAACCATACAGCCCTGTACCCACTACACAACCATACAGCCCTGTACCCACTACACAACCATACAGCCCTGTACCCACTACACAACCATGCAGCCCTGTACCCACTACACAACCATACAGCCCTGTACCCACTACACAACCATACAGCCCTGTACCCACTACACAACCACGCAGCCCTGTACCAACTACACAACCACGCTGCCCTGTACCCACTACACAACCATACAGCCCTGTACCCACTACACAACCATGCAGCTCTGTACCCACTACAGAACCATACAGCCCTGTACCCACTACACAACCATACAGCCCTGTACCCACTACACAACCATGCAGCTCTGTACCCACTACAGAACCATACAGCCCTGTACCCACTACACAACCATACAGCCCTGTACCCACTACACAACCATACAGCCCTGTACCCACTACACAACCATGCAGCTCTGTACCCACTACAGAACCATACAGCCCTGTACCCACTACACAACCATACAGCCCTGTACCCACTACACAACCATACAGCCCTGTACCCACTACACAACCATGCAGCTCTGTACCCACTACAGAACCATACAGCCCTGTACCCACTACACAACCACGCAGCCCTGTGCAGCAGAGATGTACACAGGCTGGTAGATCTGGGAGATTTAGCGTGTGATGATAGCTTCAGAAAACACAGGTGTGTGTTTACCTGGGCCTGCGGGTGGAGGGGGAGCGAGATTGGGATCGGGGCTGTGTCCTGGTCCTGGAAGTGCTGGAGTCCCCATGGTAACGGTTCCTAAGCAAAAGGAACATTTACAGACACCGATTACACACCTGTCTCCCAACTATCATAATATCAGACACATTTTACATTACAGTCGGTTAGCAGAGCCGCTTATCCAGCATTACAAAGCCTACATACAATCCATTTCACCCCTTCTCTAACACCACCTTATTTGAACAAGAAAGCCAAGAAATAAAATGTTTTGATTTTCTTGTGTGTTTCTGGTTACCGTTCTTGACTACAGGTAAATCCTGGTCTCTTCTGCACGGCAGCCCTTGGGAGTTTGTTTTCCAAGAGTCAGAGTTACTCTAAGTATTACTGAAACAAAGTAACAGAAGCTCAAACACAATGGAAGTATACGTTTTTTTTCTCGCCTAAAATTTTTTACATTATTACTTGTTTTGCCAGGATAAGGATACCGACTTTACCGTCATTCATGTCGTCTGTGGATTTCCGTGGAACACATAAAACGTACAGAGTCATCGTTTTGATTGAGCCTGTTTTGTGGCATGTTACAAAATAAGGAGCCGTTGTTGTTATAACATTGGGATCATAAAATAGCTCATAGAGATAGAATCGTGAGATTTAACACTTTTAGACAGTGTATTCTGTGACCAGATTATTTAAAAATTTCACCATAAAAAAATGCAATGAAGCGATTCAGGTTAAGTACCGCTACCTGGGAACTGAACCCGCAAACCCTGAGATTTTCTCATTTCCCTAACCACTGCACCACAATGGCACCCTAAAAAAACCCAAGAGATGTCACTGGAACAAATCATACACAGACTGAATAACATGCTGTAGTGTTTGGAATGAATATGAACCTGCTTTTGACAGCAGCCATATTGCGTTATGACAGGTGACACCTGCCACACCTGTCACTTCATCAAAAAAAGCTGTAAGACGAGATTAAATTTGCAAATGCTGTCATCAAGCCCCACGCAGAGAGGAGAGTTGCCATAGAAACATAATCAAGGACACATAATGATTTATGTTGTTGCATATCACGGAAAGCGCTAACGGGTGATTTATGTTGTTGCGTGTCAGGTAAAGGGTTAAACAAGCTCCTCTCTGGTGTCAATGACCGTAGCCTGTCATTCTGTCTGTCCTGTAGCCGTCTCCCCAGAGGAGTGGAACATGTTTCACTCAAAATAACCAGGTAAGGGCATGAGAGTTTGCAAGTTTTACTGGCATCCTAAAAGTATTTCAAATATGGTACAAGAAGAGTGCCAACGATCTTCTTAGAGGAAGTTTGCATTTAAAATTTTTTTATTGAACTGGCAAATCCATATTGGAAAAGAGCACGGCGCCATTATGTTGAGGAACAAACAGAAGCAGGTCACTTCCTGCCCACACGTGTCAGCAAAACGGACATCTTCAGGGCTTCTTTTCCAGTTGACTAAAGGCTTTTTTATACACAGTATATCCGGCTCGTCTAACAGAAGTGCCTGAGAACCTCTCCCTTCTGTAACATATTCGCCTCCCAAATAGCAGCTTCATAAATCTCATTTCACTTTTATAGCCCTCGGAGCACTCTGGATATCTGCTGTATATTTCATGCCCCTATATATCCCGGGTCTGAAATGCGGTGCAGAATATCATTGATGAGGGCTGCTCTGCTCTCCTGTACCAATGTAGAAAACCCATCTCCATCCCTCCTGGCTCCAAACCCACCAATCATTCAGTTCTGATTGAAATTCCGTTTAATCAATTCCAATTCGATTCTAATTCCCCCTTCCGTGAAATAATATTTGAAACTGACTTGCCATGTCGAATTATTATTTTTTTTTCTTGATGTACGAATCATTGTCCTGTTATTATAATCGCTCACAACAAAGAAATATTGATTTTCACAAGAGCCATTGCAGTTATGTAAATAAGTAATTGTATACACTATCGTATTGGTGTACTGCATGAAAAAACATGAAAATAAGCAGTTTATTCTCTGAATCCTTAAGCATTAATTGGCTGTGGCCAGGAGAGGACTGGTGGACTGATTCAGCAGGACTGATTCAGCGCTTCACTAACCTACAGACCAAATATACAGACTAACCTACAGACCAAATCAACAGACTAACCCTACAGGCCAACCTTATAGACTAACCCTACAGGCCAACCTTATAGACCAGCCCTATAGACTAAACCAACAGGCCAAACGTATAGACTAACCCTACAGACGGAACCTACAGACCAAATCGACAGGCTAACCTACAGACCAACCTTATAGACTAACCCTACAGACCGAACCTACAGGCCAACCTTATAAACTAACCCTACAGGCCAACCTTATAGACCAGCCCTATAGACCAATCCAACAGGCCAACTGTATAGACTAACACTACAGACTAAGCCTACAGACCAACCCCAACCCTACACAGAAGCCCTACAGACTAACCGAGAGACCAACCTACAGTCCAACAGTAGGGCTACAGTAGGGCTGGGCGATATACTCGTTCGATAATTATCAAATGTTATTTGAGCGCAATACCGGTCATCGCCACCATGTGGTGTATTGCCTTTCTTAAGAGACAATGTGAAATGCTTCAGGAAAAAAACACCACATCAGCATCAAGATTGTACGGCTTCCATGTGATGCGTTTTTGTCAGTCACTTGGTAGCTGCAAGGACTTTCTGCTGATTGGCTGTATTATCAACAAAGTGTTTTTCTTGGGAGTGCTTTTCTTGGAAGTAACTTATTGTGGAATTTCCATGAAAAATGAATTACATTGTTCCTGTTGTACTATACATTTATAACTAAAAAAAGTGGTTGAAATATTAATAATATGGTAATTAATAATAAGCAGTGGTTCATGAAATTAATAACTAATAATTCCTCTGTCCTCTGTCCATTCTCCCCTGTCCTCTCTCCCCTCTCCTCTATCCTCTCTCCTCTGTCTTCTCTCCTCTGTCCTCTCTCCCCTGTCCTCGCTCCTCTGTCCTCTCTCCCCTGTCCTCTCTCCTCTCTCCTCTGTCCTTTCTCCTCTGTCCTCTCTCCCCTCTCCTCTGTCCTCTCTCCTCTGTCCTCTCTCCCCGCTCCTCTGTCCTCTCTCCTTTCTCCTCTTATTACTATTATTACAATTTCAGTTCATTACTGTTCTCACAGCAGCGCACCATCAATATTATTTCCCAGCATGCCGTGCTGCCCGCTCTGTGTCCACCCCTCCAGATAAGCAGAGGGCAGCTGCCGCAGTCATTTGGAAGATAAGCTGGGGAAATGAGCAGGATGAATATCTCACATTATTTTACACGGTTTAAGATGCACATCGGATATCACTGAGATAATTAGAAGCATCTCAAAAGCCGGGGACTGCAGGGCGTTCTGCGATGTGTCCAAACTCTGCCGTCTGTGTTTGCAGTCTGGCAAAATTCTACTGTAGTTAGGATGTACATTACTGTACTGGGTAGAACCCCACTGTAACTAGGGGTCACATTAAGAGCTAAATTCTACTGAAACTGGTTGGTGCGTTACTGGTTTTATGCACTATTCCTCTCCTTGCCCAGTAATATGGTGTTACATTCATATGTTCTCATGGTGATACCAGTCTTACAGTCTCAGGTTCTTACCGTGAGGATGAACGGCTGTAGGGAGATCGGGAGCGTAACCGTGAGCACGGTGAGCGGGAGTAGGAGCGTCTGTGGGCACAGCGGTGGGACCCGGTTTTGGAGCGAGACCGGGACCGGGATCGAGACCACGACAGGGACCCGGGCCTGGCCCAGTGGAGGCGCTGGGGGGAGTGGCGAGATTTGGGTGGGGAGACGGAACTCCGGGAGGGGGAGCAGCTGGATGGGGAGCAAGAAGAGGAAGAGCCTTCCAGCAGCAGGTCGGGGTGGGACGCCTCCCAGGGGTACAAGAACCTGTCTGTCTCCTCCTCGCTGTCCTCCAGAACGCCGTCCAGAGGCAGGCAGGGGCTCAGGTACCCCGGCAGCCCGCAGGGATACTCCTCCCCCGCGTGCCAGTCCTCCCGTGCCACAGGGGGCGCTGTGCCCACCGCCGTCTCCACCTCTGCCTCGCTGCAGATGGCTTGCCTGGGGAGGCCAAAGTGCTTGTTGAGCTCCGCCCGGATTTCCTGGTCTCGGAGCAGCTTCCTGGAGCTGGAGGGTATTCCGGACAGGTTTCCGGATGGTATTCCGGATGGGATTCCAGCGGGGGATGGGTGTCTGGTGGGGCGGGGCTGGTCCTCGCCGCTCTTCCTCTCCTTTTCTGCCCGCTGGCATATAGAGGAAGAGGAGGAGGAGGAGGAAGGCTCCGCACACACGGTCTCTCGAGGGACGGTTCCAGCGAGGGCGTCCCGTTTGGCCGCTCCAGAGGCCTGGCAGTAGTCATGGTCGCCATACAGGCGCGGGATTGGTCGCTTCCCCCTGCGGCCCTCTGCAGCCCTCTGGGGCGGGGCCGATGCCCTGCTGAGCTGGGCGTACAGCTCGCTCTGCTGGGGATCCTTCCTCAGCGGGCAGTGGGCGGGGTCCACACCTCCAGCCCTCTGATTGGCCGGGGACGAGGAGCCGGCTCTTGGACAGGGCGGTGACGATGACGCTTTGGTTTTGATCGTGGCTTTGAAAGGACTCTCTTGGCTGGCTTTGTGAGGAGGTGTGGTGGGCGGAGTCAGACCTGTGGGGGGCAATAACCAAAAAAATAAACAGATTTATTACAATTCTGAATAAAATTATAAAAACCCGATACACCCCAGGTGTCAAACTCCAGTCCTGGAGGGCCACAGGGTCTGCAGGTTTAACTCCAGTCCTGGAGGGCCGCAGTGTCTGCAGGTTTAACTCCAGTCCTGGAGGGCCGCAGTGTCTGCTGGATTTCAGGGTGTTCTTAGCAGCAGTGGTTCATTTAGCCATTGATTGGCTAAAGAATCCAAACCCCTTGTTTTTAATTGGCAGCAGATTGGAAGGAAACCACAAAAAACCACAGACACTGCGGCCCCCTGGGAATTTAGTTTGATACGCCTGTGATACGCATTTGAAAGAGGCTTCATTATGACACACAGTACACTGCATTACTCTGTACAAGTAAAACATTGAATGCATTTGATTTTAGGAGCCAGAGCCAGGAGGGAGATCACCAGGCCAGTAATATGCATTATCTGCATTGATTACACATACTTCTACTTCTTTTTGTTCTTACATGCACACACGCACACGCACACGCATGCACATGCGCACACACGCACACACACGCACAGCCGTCTTTGGTTTCTAAAGATACTGGTTGCTCTAAGTTTTGTAAAGGCAAAAGTGGGGAAAAATCCACTTTGACTTGCAGGCCGGCTGGGTCCCCCCCAATCCGTTCCTTAAGCAAACCGTAACAAGCATCCGCTGTATTTATGTAAGCTCGATCAGAATCTCAACCTCAAATCGAGATACTAGATCATGATCCGCATTACATCACCATCTTCAGAAATGCATTATATTGCAATGTTGCATGCTGCTCTGGTGTATTCCCATGCATTGGACTGTTTTTGCATTAGCGACAGAGACACTATCCTGCAGCCCTGCTCTCAAAGGTCAAAAATGCACGACATGTCGGCTAACAGTCTGAGGTAAAAAAATAAATTTAAAAAAAAGTAAATAAAAAAATTAATAAATATAAATTACAAATAAACATGGATTTTAATCCACTGGATATAATTTTCTGGTGCTTTCCACTGTATGATTTTTTTTATGAAAGTCTGGGAATGGATTTCTGTGCCAAAGCCAATCTGAGATAATGCCATTAAACCTGTAATGAAAGTCTCATGACTACCGGCGCGGGGGGGGGACAGACCCCTGCTGTTTTGACCCCACTGTCACCCCCTCCCCCCTGTCGGGCCCCCTGGGGCCCAGAAAATCCTGTCATATTTACGAGGAGACAGATGGCATCTGCACGTGAAGGCCCGACAGGCCTGGTTTTATGGCATTGTTAACGCCTAATACATTCCGCCGTTCGGCACACTCGTACAAACATTTCACTCTGTCCCTCTGGCTTTTATTTCAATCTGCTCTTTGGTGCAAAGCGCTGCTCTCTCTCTCTCTCTCTCCACGTCCCTCAGTGTCGCTGTGTGTGAACGTTAGCCGCTAACCATCTCTTTTTTTTTTTCAGCCTCTCTACAAATCGTACAATTCTACCTTCTAAAGGGGTTCCCGGCTGAGGCTGGAATAATGAAACACGTTTTTTTATTTTTCAGGGCGTTTCACCTCCAAAAACTGCAATCTGTCCTAACACTGCAAACAGACCTACCAATGCCTTTATTATCGTCAACAAACATCAATGAACATATGACAAGCGCACCAGTAACACAGTACCCACAGTTAATGTGTCAGTTTACAGGCCCACGGGGTACAGTACTGAACTGCTCACAACTGCTGGGAACCCCAATAACATCCTGAGTAAGACCCTTTTCTAGATTGAATCCTGGAGACTACAGCAGTGATTCTGACCGAAATCACTCCTGAAAAAGACATTTGAATCTAAACTGGCCTTAAAGGGAGGAGAGTAAAAAAAAAAACTTCTGTCAAACTATCTGCAAAGTCTGGCACAAGTCTTGTGACACATACCCCCTTTCCACCAACATTACGTCACTGTATACGTCTGTATACGTCACCGCTTTCCCAGCAACGCTAGTGCCAACTTCAAGCACAGCAACAACAATGGCAGATTAGTAGATTGCATCTCTAGTGCTGCTCCTGGCTTTGTGAGCCTACATTGGCATCCAAACACGACTGTTTTGATTTCACGTCCATGCTGAAGCTCTGTTTTTTTTAAATGGCAATCACAAAGTTTTAGTTGGTCTTGGTTGGTAACGATAATCCCGCACCCAGCCCCTGACGTAAGCGGTTCTTGGTTCTAGACCAGCTAAGTGTTGGTGCCGCTCTGGAACCAGTTTTCCTGGCTCAGAGCCGGTTCTTTTGCTGTTGAAATGCGAAAAACTGGTACGAGATTAGGCACCGGCTCCGACCGGCCCTCGAACTTGCTTGGTGGAAAAGGGGTATAAATAAGACTGTGCCGGGGGGAACCATATAATACAGACACATACTGCATGAGAGACCAGGAATGCACCCCAATATTCTTCACCCCCCACCTCCTTTCCTCCACTCCCCCACGACCACTCCTCTCCTACCTGGAAGTATGCAAAACTGCATGAATTTGACATTGCGGTTTGCGTCGAGACGTTAATTAATATGTAACCATTAATACGTAATTAAGATGTAATCATCAACATTAGATTAAAGAAAGATCCATTTCCGGGACACAGAGTAGAGAAGTGGTAGTGGAGGAAAGAAGGTTGCATTTTTTGAGTATTGAGACACACCCAGCCTTACTTCTGCCTTGAGTTGACAGCGAGTGCTCTTCTTATTTCAGCCTGGACTGAAAACGAGGAGCAGGGCATAAAGGTTCCGTACTGGCTCTCACTCCCACAGTCACAAAGAAACACTTCATTACCTATTATTTGTTCTTTTATTTCCTTCTTTCTTTAACATTTTAGTTATAGTAGTTCATAGTTTAGTTAGATATTTAGTCATTTATTGACTTCTCTTGGGCAACTGCAATTGCTGTCTGAAGTGCTGTCTGACGGAAAATTCCATGCACCTATAGAAGTCACTTTTATGATGGCAAGCCCCCCATCTCCACCCCCACCCAACCCCCACCACCTGGCCTCCATCTATTGAGCAATTAAAGCAATTTAATCTCAAATGATGTACATTTTGGTGGGATACCCTTAACCTGTCCCGTCAGAACACATTAGCTCAAAGCACGCCCCCCCCCCCCCCCCATACCGCCAGGTTTGAGTAGAAGGGGGGGCCGTGCCCCCACAGTCCAAAGTTCAAAGGCTCCTCTTCCACATGTTTTCACTGGAAAAGGATTTTTCATAGGATGTAACCCTGAAACCCCCCAGACGGGGCGAGCCTTAGGTAATATCCTTATTAACAAGGGATAAATTAGGGATTGAAAAACAGGCTTTTACCAAATCCCTGCCAGCAGAATTCTGGGTATTTGTGCTGTGGAGTGTGTCTCTGGCCAAGGGCCAAGTTTCGCAGGAAACCTGCCGACTTATTAACAAGCCGATTAACGATGAACCCGGCCCTCACGCTGGCCCCTCTGTCAGCACTGCTTTATATACCTGAACCTTATTACACATACACACACACACACACACACACACACCACACACACACACACACACACACACATACACACGCGCGCACATACACATGCACGCAGATACACACACATACACATACACACACACATGCGCACACACGCACACATGCACACAAACACACACACATACATACTTACATTCACACACACACACACGCACACACACACACATAGACATGCACCACATACACACACACTCACATTCACACACATACACACACACACATACACACGCACGCACATACACACACATGCACACACACACACACACACATACATGCACACATATACACATACACACACACATGCGCACACACGCACACATGCACACAAACACACACACATACATACTTACATTCACACACACACACACACACGCACACACACACATAGACATGCACGCACATACACACACACTCACATTCACACACATACACACACACACATACATTTACACACAAGCACATACACACACATGCAGATACACACACATGCACACACACACACACACGCATGCACACATACACACACTCACATTTACACACATGCACATACACACACATGCATATACAAACACATGCACACACACACACACACACACAGAAACATACAAACACACACATGCACGCACACACACACACACGCACACACACACAAACACACACATGCACACACACACACACACACACACATGCACACACACACACACACACACACACATAACGTAGCAGTTAAAACAAAAGTGTCCACTTCCGCTGACCATCATGAGTAAAAACAAAACATTTTTTAATTTAAAAAAGAAAGGTTTTGATCTGAAATAATAAACCCATCATAATAAAGGTAGAAAATCGCTGAAGCCTAAGGTTTTAGCGTCGCCAGACATTAATGTCATTTGGGTTTAATTACCTTCACCTATAGTTTCCACTGACACCTGTAATTAATTAAAAAATAATAACGGCGCTGCTTCCACCACTAATTATCCTGTCCTCCGAGCTGGCCTCAAACAGGGGACAGAGCAATTAACATAAATATTAGCACAAAACAACAGAGGCCTTTGGGAGCTTGAACAATGTGCCGGTGGCATCCCTCTCTCTGCTCAGAGCCTAACTTCACAAAGTTAAAATTACCGTAAAAGATGCTGTCTACATGTCCATTTTTATGTGAGTCTGCAGAAGACTCACTTCTAGTCTCTTCGGGAAAGATTTTAATTTCTTTATTTCTATATTTTTCTATCTTTATTTTTCCAGTTAGGTTTAGCATCGTCCTGTAACCTGCTTGTGTTGGTGTGGTTGTTTGTATGTTCTGTCCTCCAGTAATAAACCTTGACTGTTTTTTGTGCACAATGTTGGCTCTGATACAGGTTTATCCTTGTGTTGCGGTTTAGTTGTGTTGTGTTCATTTTTTCCACCTTTGTTATTGAAACACTGGAAACCGCTGCGATGTAACAATGCTGTCTTCACATACATTTTTAAATTAAAAAACAGAGGCACGGCCTGTACACCGCTGTGTCTAATCTTCTGGATTTTACAGTAGGATTAAAACAAGAAAAACAATCCCTCAAATTAACCAAATGAGGAACAAAGAACGGCAGAATTTCTGAAATCTATAATCTCACAGACATCTTTCCCTTCGTCCCTTCGCCTCGAACCCCGGGCCTTTTACACAAAACCGTGGTGGACAATCACCAGTTCTTTCAACCCCCTTCAACGGCTAAAACAGCTGGCTAGCTTTTCCAATCCTGAAAGAGGAAGTTTCTGTTGCGTTGACCCCTTTCTATGGTGAATTAACAGAACAGCTGTTCAGTATCAACATTATTACACTGTTCCATTTACACGTTACAGTTATAGATAAGATTTTAGGAGACGCTCTCAGAGAGAAACTAAGAAAACTGAATGCAAAAAGGTTATGCACAGAGCCAGAAGGACACCATGTTATCACAACTGTGACTATATAGGCCTAACCTTTACTACCAGGGTAGGAGCAAGAAGAAGCTTAAGGATGTGGTATTTCAAGCACTAGCTGGATAGAGAATAGAATAGAATAGAATAGAATAACTTTTATTTCCCTTTCGGGAACTTCAGTTGTAGCCCCAGCAACAACAAAAAAGACATAGACAGTGGGGCAGACCTACAACACACAAACAAACACATCAAACAAAGACATACAATAGAATCATTGCATTAATCAAGTGACTTAAGTGAATTAAAGTGGAATAGCCATGATTATAAACAGCCCCCGCTGTTCCGAGATGTCCAGTGTCATAAGTCCAACACACAAACTCCGCCTCCGCCTTTCCTCCATACACGCAGTGCTGCGGTCTCTGTCCACTGTCGAAACGGAGCTCAGCCTTCCCAGTCGCGCCGCCTCACTCCTCCGCATTATCTTCTCCTTCCCCGGTGGCCTTCTGAAGAGTGCCCGCACTCCCGGATCAGTCCCGACATCTTCAACTCCGGTGAAGAGCGATGGTAAACTCTGTGGCTGCAGATCCAACGGACATTCCCGAGCATAATGCGAATGCGTCTCCATGGTGAGGACCACAAACAAAACCATCCATTGACTAACCACAATTAGTCAATATTACAAAAACGAGCAGCAGGAGTGCCCCGAAAAATCTCCATCCGCTTCCCCATACCACAATAGACACAACAACACACATTCAAATGAACAAACACGTACACGAGAGACAGCTGGACTACAGGTCATCATTACAGCGCCACGTGACGTCACATCTGAATACACACACATATGGCGTCACATATGAAGCTATAAATGTTAAATGCAGTAAAGGCGGGGGGTACTCAACCCAGAACAAATGCTCAGTCCAATTCAATATTTGTTCAGGTGCAATTACACCAATTTGCACGTTAATTTTGTACACATACTGCGGCAGGTACAACAAGCGATCACAAAGTGTGACCTAACAAGCTTTACCCAGGATTAAAACCAAAAACCTTCTGGTTTTCACTTCCTCCGCTTACATTTACATTATGGCGTTTAGCAGACAGTGTCTAGATGTACGGCTGGAGACTTACTCAACCAATCCAGGTTAAGTACCTTGCCACAGCAGTACCCCACCTGGTAGTCGAACCTGCAACCTCTAAGTCCAATTCCCTACCCACTGCACTACATTGTCATTGCTACACCCACATTTATGCCTGTACCCCCAAAAACCAGGCCTGTACCCCCAAAAAGGTAAAAAAGTCCCCAGTGGGGAGAAGTGTCAGAGAAGCTTCTTACCTGGTGTCCCTGAAAGCTCCAGCCTCAGTGCACACTCAATGGTTTTGTTCTCAAACGGTGATTCCTTGTGGTCACTGAAACACAAAACGTTATCGAATTAACACTGGTTGGGAAGAGGGGGGAAGCAAATATGTTTTTTTTATGATTATATAAATGGAAATGAAATGGATAAATGCCTCATTTTTATTTTTATTTATTTATTTAATTGCTTTTTTTTCTGTGGTTATGTTTTTGTTTCTCTATAAAATTCTCTCACTTACTTTGAAGACTCTGGGGTCAAAGGAAGTGGCAAGAAGGTTGGTTTGGCTGCAGAACACAAAGGAGGATGGGAATTACTGAACTAGATCGCACAAATCCAAACTCCAAACATCTACACTTCAGCCTCAGATCTGACCATTAATAGCACTGTCTCCACCCACAAGGCTAAATATTTTTTTGTTGTACTTTTGTAGTACACGATAGATTCTGGCGTTAGACCTCCTTTTTTTGTTATCTGTGAGGGATGAAATGACGGCGAATGCCCTCCAATCCATGGATTTATTTTTCAAGACTAACCGACTCAACTGAACAGAACAGAAAATACTGCTAAAAAAACAACAAAAATTTAAAATTAAAACTCACACACTGAGCAGAAAACTATGCGACATCAGAGGAGAAGTAACTCCAGAAGTAACTCCACATGCAGAAGAGAAGAAAGAGAAGGAAGAAAAGAAAGAAAGAGAAGAGAAGAGGAAGCTTGAGCAGTCGCCCTCGTCATTGGTACCATCCGCTATGGAATGCATCGGAGTTATTCCATTACAGTGGAGCACTGAGGCGGCTCTCACACACAGGCATTCAGACTGATCTGTTCAGCAATCGGCTGATAAATGTTAAACTCCTCAATGTAAGCAGCGATAGCACGATAGCAAGCTTCACGCCACCCATCCAGTCCCCCCTTACGCGTTCTCCCGCGAGTGCTCGGAGCGCGCGGCCGGGCTAAAGCGGCTGTCTGCACCAATAGCAGGTACAGCTGGCTGACTGCCTTCAAAGCCATTGTTAAATTGCGATTAGCAAAAAGGGCCAGGGGCGGTTAGTATGGAGTCAAACAGGATTTAGTTGAAACAAAAAGGAGGGTTTGGGTTGTGAGTTTGGGGTTTTGGAGGAGAGAGATTTAGCAGTGGTTACCTAACAGCGGGAGGACCTGGTCGTCAGGGGGGGTTGCGAGAGCCTGTCTGTGTGGGATGGGGGGGTCGAGGTCACCGACTGAGATAACACAGGCTGGAAAAAGGGGTCTCAGGGAGGCTGTGACCCCCCCATCGCCGAGCTCCGCACTGACCTCTGAGCGTCCCGCCTCCGACTCCGAGCCCAGGCCTGGCGAGCTGCTAAAGCAGCCTATGCCTAGCTCCTCGGGTCGCGCGAGCTCCGGATGGCGCCGTTCGGGCCGCGTGTTGCCCCGGCTACCGGCAGGACCCATGAGCCAGCCTCCGTCCACTCTGGTCCGGGCCGCAGACCCAGGGAGGGCAGAAGAACCAAGAGAAAGGCCGGATGGGAAGTGTTGGGCGGGGCCTGGAGGACTCGGGCGAGACGCCGACTCCGGCTTGCGCGTAACATGCCGGGTTCCAGGGGCGTGGGCCGGCGTCTCTCTTTTCCTAATGGTCACCGTGATGCGTCTGGACGTCTCGCTAGCCGAAACTCCGCCCACACGCTTGAGGCAGTGCCCACACCGGCCCGTCGGACTCGTCTCTCTGGGAAGGAGCGAGTAGGAATGCAGGTACCGAATGAACTTGGCGACCGCCTGACCTGATTGGCTCCCGAGCTCGGGCCGGATGTTACCGCGGCCAATCAGAGCAGGGGACTTGAGTTCAGACCGCCCCTCAGTGCCGCTGGCCCGGCGACCACATGTGCAACCTCCCCTCCTCCTCCTCCTCGTCCTCCGCAAGCCGTCGCCAGCGGTAACGGACTTGTCACCGGGCAGGACCTCACCTCGCTGGTGATGCTGTTGCTGCGGCGACAGGGATGGCTTCTTTTTTGAGGACGACGAAGAAGCTGACGACGTAGAGGAGGAAGAGGAGGACAAAGAGGAGTAAGAGGAGGTGGAAGAGGATGATGATGGCGACGACGAAGAGGGTGAAGACGAGGTTGTGGCCACGCCCTTCTCCTTGCTGCTCCTCTGTGCTTTGGTCTGGTGCGCCGTTTCCTCGCTGGATGTGAGGTACTTGAGAAGCTCGGCGCAGGGGCGCCTGAGCCCCCTGCTCTGAGAGCAGGACCCCCTCTGTCTGCTGCTCCAGGGATTCTCCCACTGCGCAAAAACACCACAGAAGAAGAGCACATCACTCCCACAGCACAAAAACACCACAGAATAAGAGCACATGACTCCCACTGCGCCAAAACACCACAGAATAAGAGCACATCACTCCCACTGTGCCAAAACACCACAGAATAAGAGCACATGACTCCCACTGCGCCAAAACACCACAGAATAAGAGCACATCACTCCCACTGCACAAAAACACCACAGAAGAAGATGTACTACATCACACTGCAGTATAACTGTCAGGGCTCTGTATTTCACATTTCTGCAGCATAAAAAGTCTGAAAGTACTGCTCAGACTTGATTGGGTGCGTAATCGCCCAAGGGAGAAATGAAGGCTCCGCACAACCAAAAGATGCCTTAAAATACGCCTTAGCGATGACTTTTTAAATAATATTGAGGAAGAAACTGCAGACGTTTCAGCGTCAAGCTTTCATCAGTGTAGCTAAAAAGACAATGAAAGGCCTCTCTGTAGAGATCAAACAACGCTCAGCTGATGACAATTAGAGACAATTAAGTGTTTAAAATTTTTCTTTTGGTGTGCGGAGCCTTACATTTTCCTTTGGTATATTTCTACAGCACCCAGAAATAATAAGATTCTCCAACGGTCTGATTTTTTTGTGGCTCCACAAGAAGAAATGTGGAGGTGTTGCGCAGTGGTTAGAGAACCGGGTTTGTAAACTAAGTAATAACCAGCTGTGTAAATGGACTGTGGGATGTAAAGCGTTGGATAAGAGCAGCTCCTATATAACTAAATTTAATGTTAAGAATTAGCTCATATGCTAATGTAGCTGTTTTGATTTTAATGCAGGTCATCATCCTCTTACAATTAAAAAAGGTATTGCCACTTAAATCCTTTTGAAAATAGGCAGCTTTATGAATGGCTACAGACTAAAACAAAAGCTATGTATCTCACCCTGAATATGTGTGACTACAATGCAGTAACTTAATTGAGAATGTAGTAACTTAATATTATCAATACTATAATAAGTTAAAGTGAATAATGTATTACCTGAAATCAATTTTATCGCTCCATTAATAACCATGCAATAACTTAATTATTACTTAAATGTAATAGATTTGTTTAAAAAAGGACACAAGAACAAAGACTATGGGGAAGGAACCATAATTTAGCCAGAAATAAAATTATAAAAAATTACTGTGGCAGAAATGCACAGGATAATTTGAATTAATATATTTCCAAAAGCAATATGCTATCACATTTTACATTCATACGGTTTGTACAAATACAGACTTACACTTAGTAAATAAACTTAGTTATATAGAATAGTTACAAGCTGGTAGACCCTAGAGCTTCTATCCGGCAACTTCATGCAAATAAGATTATAGAGAACAGAATGTGCTTAAGAAATCCCAGTTCAACAGTAAACATCCTGAACACTACACAAATGTGAACTGTAAACACAAGACCTCCATTTTCTCTATTGCTTAAAGGCCATCTTGATGTTCTTTGGGCTAGTAACAGTTAGCTGCTTCTCTCACAAAAAGTGGGGATATTTTAATCATTCAGGAGATGCTATTAAGTTAAAACTTCGGGGTTTGGCTCTCGTCTAACGCAAGCAGACCATTAAAGTGAGCTTCAGCGATGAACACAGCTGCCTCAATGTGAAACACACAAGCACACAAACACACACAAGCTGAATGGTGTTTCATTATCAGAGCGAGGAACAGGAGAACAGGGACCAGTAGTTAACAACCAAGACTGCCACAGAAAAACAAAAGGACAAATCCCACAGAAACACAATCACACTCACTCACACTCACTCACTCACACTCACACTCACTCACACTCACATGTACACTCACTCACACTCACTCACTCACACTCACACTCACTCACTCACACTCACACTCACACTCACTCACTCACACTCACTCACACTCACACTCACTCACTCACACGTACACTCACACTCACTCACACTCACTCACACTCACACTCACTCACACTTACACTCACTCACACTCACTCACACTCACTCTCACTCACACTCACACTCACTCACACTCACTCACTCTCACTCACACGTACACTCACTCACACTCACACTCACTCACACTCACACTCACACTCAAACACAAACTCTAACAAACTCAAACTCAAACCCGCAAGCACAAAGGCCGCTTAAATCTGCCCCTGATGCCAAAAAATAAATAAATAAATAAAAAAAATCAGCACAGGTAGCTGTTACCTTGGTGACGGCGGACGGCGGTCTGATCCGCTGGTTGGCGGCCGCATGGTTCTGCGCCGAGCCGGCCGCGTACGGGTTGTAGCCCAGCTGTGCGTTGGCAGGAGCCAGCAGCAGCTTCCTCAGCTGCGAGAACAGAAGAGGGGTGTGAGAAAGGGGCCCGTGCATTCCCCCAAAAACACCTGCAAACAGACCCCCCCAAAAACACCTGCAAACAGACCCCCCAAAAACACCTGCAAACAGACCCCCAAAAAACACCTGCAAACAGACCCCCCAAAAACACCTGCAAACAGACCCCCCAAAAACACCTGCAAACATACCCCCCAAAAACATCTGCAAACAGACCCCCCAAAAACACCTGCAAACAGACCCCCCAAAAACACCTGCAAACAGACCCCCCAAAAACACCTGCAAACATACCCCCCAAAAACATCTGCAAACATACCCCCCCAAAAACACCTGCAAACAGACCCCCCAAAAACACCTGCAAACAGACCCCCCAAAAACATCTGCAAACAGACCCCCCAAAAACTCCTGCAAAAAGACCCCCCAAAAACATCTGCAAACATACCCCCCCAAAAACTCCTGCAAACAGACCCCCCAAAAACACCTGCAAACAGACCCCCCAAAAACTCCTGCAAACATACCCCCCAAAAACATCTGCAAACAGACCCCCCAAAAACACCTGCAAACATACCCCCCAAAAACATCTGCAAACATACCCCCCCAAAAACACCTGCAAACATACCCCCCAAAAACATCTGCAAACAGACCCCCCCAAAAACACCTGCAAACAGACCCCCCAAAAACACCTGCAAACAGACCCCCCAAAAACACCTGCAAACAGACCCCCCAAAAAACACCTGCAAACAGACCCCCAAAAAAACACCTGCAAACACGTGCCAGAGGGACTGACTGATTCCGTCTCTGATAGGGTTTGGCGCTGGGACTTCTGGGCAGTTTGTTTTTAAGATTGTCTGTTTATTTGTTCTGTCTCCCTCTCTACCTACCATGGTTCTTAACTTTACAGCACACCTATCTACGCACCAGTAAAATAATACATACGCACAGGTGTGACATGCAAGCAGAAAACAAAACAATAACACATTTTTCATAGTGAAAAATAACTAAATGACTAAGACAATGAGACAGTCAGATAAAGCTGTGAAAACAGCCTGGGCCGAGAGGGATACAAAAATGTGTCTGAAAATGAAATTATTTCAGCACCTCCATAGCTTTGCTTTACACTGCAGACTCAGACTCTGACAAGAAATGTATGCCATTCAATGAACACTTGGGGCCTGACTTACTAACACCTTTAGCACGTGCAAACCCAATAACATGACCAGGGACCGCCATTGTTTTTGTTACTAATTTTGGGTGTGCTAAATAATGTGCTTATAATCAGTCCAATAATGTGATTAAACTAATTTTATTTTTTAAATAGCATTTCAGCTACAACACTTTCCTAAGGTCTGCAAGATATTGTTTAATATGGACATATATTCGATGCAACCACAATAACGTTTGGCTGTAACTTTGAGTAAAAAATTTAAAAAGGTATAGTCACTTCAGTAACCTGAAAAGTTAATGCCATCTTTGGAAAAATGTACAAATTTGTCAAGTTGAAGTTAATGTAAAAATTAATTGCAGGCAGATCAAATCCAGGTCATGTGGAGTATGGGAGAGGTGAGCTCACGTTCTGTGGAAAGCGCCGGAAGGGACCTCACTTCTCAATGCAGCAGTAAAGCTAAACATAAACCTTGTTTTAATTTCTTACTCAGAATGAGAGACAAAGGGCATTGCGGTGATATTGACAAGGTACATTCCAGATAAAATGAATGGTATTAAATGTTAACCGAAGGGTTTAATGTCAGAGCGCACTGCGGTCATGTCGGGTCATGTAAGAGTGTGTGGGATTGGTGTGAACGTGGTTCTCTGGGAAAGTGGCAGGAGGAATCTCACTAGAGATGGTTCGTCGGACTCCGGGGTCTGGGCGGGGCAGTCGGGCGTGGTGGAAGGGGAGGGGCCGGTCTGTTGGCTGGCATTGGCCACGCCCCCATCGGCCAGGGCCTCGAAGGAAGGCAGGCCGTCTTCATCCACCGGGATGCTATCCAACGTCTCCGTCAGCACAGCCAGCAAGTTGGCCTCGTTCTCTTCGTCAATCTTCTGAAAAAGGGGCGGGGCATCGAGGGAAAGACATCCACAGAACAATTAATATACACCCGACACTCGGAGCACACAAACACGTTTAAAATAAACTATTACTTTAGCTGTCAGGCAAACATCTGCTCTCCCAGTCCTCAGGAATATTCTCTCACTCTCTCTCTCTCTCTCTCTCTCTCTCTCTCTCTCTCTCTCTCTGCACAAGCTACTGTAGGTCTGTCAGTATTAGTATATTAATGTGTCACTTTTCCTGTTTTAAAAAAAATACAAAAAAAATCTGTCAACACGGGGCAATAAGGAAATGAGCTCTGACTGTAAACATGCACAATACTTCAGAGCTCGGGCCACTTTGGCACCATATCAATCTTTAATTGTACTTGTCCCTCACAAATAAATAAATAAACAAACAAACGTGTACAGAAGGCCAGCAGACAGCGTGGAATGAGGCGCGCTGCTCCAGAATAACATCTCCCCCAACAGGAAGGCTTTAACTAAACGGACACACTCTGCAGCAGACAGCACCCGGGGCCGGGGTGAAATAAAATAAGGAATAAGCACCTGAAACGGGCACATTTTAGGAGAGGGGGGTGCTGACAGAATGTTAACTTCAGGAGTCTCAGATGCTGCTGGGGAAGGAAGTAACAGGACACCAAACGTACTGAATAAACCATGGCCCTTTATTTTAGTTCTGTAAGACTCGCCATTAATGATAAGTACAAAAAAAGACAAAAGTTAACACGGTTAGCATAGCGCTAGTGAGTGGAGGAATCTGCATGGGTTTCAGAAACGGAGAGAGGGAAACACACACACACACACACACACACACACACACACACGTTACTGCATGGGGAGGCCCGGTGGTCAGACCCGAGGAGAGGAAACCCTGGGTAACCCTGGGTTGCGTGCGAAGACAGGCGTGTTCTGAGTGAGCAGGCCCGTCAGATAATGGATACGCTCGGGGTCTCCCAGCGAGCCCCTGTGTGTCCGTTCGATTCATCAGCGATTACACGCCTTTATGAGAGGGAGAAAAATCCTCCTTTCATCTCTCTCACGCTCGGCTGGTCACCCTGGATGCGGAATAATGCTAAATGACTTCACAATGATAACAATAATAATGTTATTAATGATAATAATGTTCTCAACATCTGACACCGAGAAAAAGAATAGATTTTTTTTTGATAGACCCCCTCCACAGATTTTAGCAAATTGTGATGTTTAGATTCGCCGTCGACGTGGCGATGGAACTTTAATCAGTGTGTGTGTCTGAACTGCATTTTCCAAGTCTATGTGCAGCCTTAATGATAATTTACAAATACAACTTAAAATTTAATTAAATAGAACTTAAAATTACAATTTACAATAAGCTTTGGGTCTGCGTGCTTCTAAGGTGGAAACTGGCAGAGAGAGCAGTATCAGAGTTCAGTTACTCTACTGGCTATTACTAGATTACTAGTTACAATACTTCAACAGTGGAAAAAAACTCCATGAGACGTTGGCTGTGTCCCAATATTCTTCACTCCCCACCTTCCTTCCTCCACTCCCCCACTACCACTCCTCTTCTACCAGGAAGTATGAAAAACGTTTTGAGTACAAGTATTTGCATGTACAGTATACAATGTACCTGACATTGGTTTGTGTAGAGACATTAATTAATATGTTACCATTAATACGTAATTAAGATGTAATCAGCGACATTAGATTAAAACACAAAGATCCGTTTCCGGAGTAGAGGAGGTGGTAGTGGAGGAAGGGAGGTGGTTGTGGAGGAGAGGAGGTGGTAGTGGAGGAAGGGAGGGTGCATTTTTCGATTATTGGGATGCACCTACTCTGAGGTTGAATGAAACAGCACAGCCAATGAGGTTAAACCCCCAGTCGCACAGCCAGGAACAATTCCACACAGCGTCCCCTCCAGAACTGGAGTTAAACCTGCGGACACGCCCTCCAGGACTGGAGTTAAACCTGCAGGCACTGCGGCCCTCCAGGAGTGGAGCTCACACATTTTTTTTTTATTTGTTAAATTCTGCAAATAAATAGTAATTATGCATTAAAATTTGCAGAAATATGTCATTTATAAGTTTTTACCCTACAGCGATAAGAGATTCAACAAAGCATGCAATTTGACCAGGGATGCCCAAACCTTTTAATGCCGCAGTAATTGTAGATTATATCAGTGCTGCATTTAATGGCAAAGCCTCTGTTTGGTTTATACAGTAAAACACCATAGAGGGCAGAGCTGGTTTGTACTGTTTGGTTTATACAGTAAAATACATAGAGGGCAGAGCTGGTTTGTCCAGTTTGGTTTATACAGTAAAACACCATAGTGGACAGAGCTTGTTTGTACTGTTTAGTGTATACAGTAAAACACCATAGAGGGCAGAGCTAGTTTGTACATTCTCTTTGTGCTGCCGTAGTCACTGCTAAAGTTAACAACCCAGACCGCCCTGCCCTCTTTTCTTCCTCAACCACAAACTAACAGTAGTTTAGATAGCAAACTCAAGAAGGCCAAAGGTTTGTCTGTGCCGAAAGATCACGCTGCACACACCTTCCCCCAACCCCCTGCCCTGTACACCCATTGCCCTTGAGACTGGGAAGAAACCCAAAATTAATTTCAGCACGGCCGAGTCGCACTGCCAGACATTCTGAGGATCATTGTAGAGACCTGCAGGGGTGGGGTTCTGTAACACATCCTACTGACCTGGGCCTGGAGCCTCTGCAGTTTAACTCCAGTCCTAGAGGGGGCGCTGTGTCATTTCAGTCACTCACTAGATAAAGAGTCCACACAACCTACATTGGCTGCTGTTTGAAAAGGAAGCCACAACAACTTGCAGACAATGCGGTCCTCCAGGACTGGAGTTAAACCTGTTCACACAGCGACCCTCCCAGACTGGGGTTAAACCAGCAGACACTGTGGACCTCCAGGACTGGAGTTAAACCTGTACACACTGCGGCCCTCCAGGACTGGAGTTAAACCTGCAGACACTGCGGCCCTCCAGCACTGGAGTTAAACCTGCAGACACTGCGGCCCTCCAGCACTGAAGATAAACCTGCATGCACTGCAGCCCTCCAGGACTGGAGATAAACCTGCAGACACTGCGGCCCTCCAGGAGTTTCAAATACCTGTTTTAGAGGACAGAGAATCTCTCATGGAGAACCAGCCAATCGGTTTGCCCTCTGAGATGAATAAGTGACACAAACCCGCCCCTTCCTCCAGCTATATCATGACTGAGAAGAGGAAGGTCAGATAAAATGTTGAATGAAAGCCAGCTCTGAACTCAGCTCATAAAGTGCTCTCACAGAGGTGACTGAACCCAGTTTCACATTTTGACTGGATACAAGTGAGATTTACTGGAGAACGTTCAAATCAAATATGAAATAAATATCAGGTCTGTTCTCTAAACTGCTTCCCCCCGACACACACAAACACACACAAACACACACACACCTGCACACACACATAAACACAGACACCTGCACACACACACACACAAACTCACACAAACTCACACACACACACACAAACTCACACACACACACACGCACGCACACACACACACACACACACACACACACACACACACACACACACACACAGCATGTAGGACAAAATGTCCTTTAAGTTGTATATGCCAATTGGCCATAAAGCACACTGACACATTTGTGAAAAAAGAAAGCAAGCCTAATCAGGTGACCCCTTTTAGTTATCTGAGCGGCTGTTTTCAACCCCTCTGTAGCTCTGGAGGAACTCTTTTATGGAGTCGCTCAGTTCCATTGTGTTCCGCTGATATTCTTAATGACTCAGATAGCGGGATCATTTTGATTGTTGCCAAATGCTTCTTGTGGATTAGAAACTGCAAACCAAGTGCCAAAGGGCCAAATCTCAAGCAAACAAGTTAAAACTGAAGAACGGGGGAGGGGGAGTATCAAAGTACAGAACTACAATAACAAACCTGCAATGTGTGTGTATTCTACATACATGCCAAAAACACACACCTAGCTACACACACATAATCCCAGTCTGGATTTTTCTTGATGCAGCATTAATATTATATAATATATATAAATTAAGAAACAGGGCCAGAAATATGAAATATGATTTCTGTCTGTAGTGTTTAACTTCTCTGAAGAGGAGGGTGACTGAGTGGTCAGCCTTTTTAACCTCCTCAGCACAGCGCAACAGGAAAAAACGAAGAGCAAAGAGACAGATGTGCCTGCATTAGCCCACAGTCAGGTTCCACAGGAAACACACATCCGCAGGTTCACGTCAAAGCTGGGGCATTGCCGCTCTACCCTTAACCTGAATTTCTGCAGTTAAAAAAATATCCACATGAATAAATGGAATGTACATAAAAAAATTAAATGAAAAAAATGTTGCTGTGGATGAGAGCATGAGCTATAAAAAAAAACACCCGTGTAGCGTAAATATAAACTAAGAGATTTCCCTGAGGTTTGTGCTTGTAGTCGGTTCCAAAGTTCCCATTAGACACATGATAAAGGGAGCATTAAGGTAAACTACTGATAATTCCTAAGTGAACAGCCCAAGGTGCCCGTTAAAGCAAGTGAATAATAATTATATTAATCTCCACAGAGAGGGTGCGCGCGGTAAGCTCATGTCCGCTAGGGCATACATGATGAACTAGAACCGTTATAATTCACCAGCGCTCCGCCGTAGTGACCGGTTCCTCGTCTCTGAAACAACGCGGGCCTCATTTTATTACTGTACAGAAACAAGGCTTGCAGAATGCCTTAAATTATTCAACACCTCCCCCCCTCCCTGCCATAATCTCTGGGGGGGGGGGGGGGGGCACTTTGGGAGGGAGCTTCACTGACAGTTCACCTACAGGGGATCTCCCCAAATAAATCTCTATCAACGGCTCCATCGACCTTGTCATGCGGACGCTGCGTTCGGGGATCTTGTTGTGGGTCTTTCATCCGCAGGTCAGATTCTCAGTGGGGCGGTTTGTGGAAGTGTGACGTATTTGACATACGGCCTCCTCTCACTATTCCACCGCTTCCCTGTGTCTCACAGTTTACATTTGAGTACTTCTGATCCCAGAGAGATTTTAAAACCAGCGAGCAACCGACACCCACAAATCCAGGTGATTACCTGTGCGATAAACCCATTTAACTGATAAATGAAGTGCTGGGTAACATTGAAAACCAGCAGACACTGCGGCCCCCCAATATACAGGACCCGGTTTTTGGGGTATGGGCCCAATAACATCACAGCTGTTGGGGTATGGGCCCAATAACATCACAGCTGTTTGGGTATGGGCCCAATAACATCACAGCTGTTTGGGTATGGGCCCAATAACATCACAGCTGTTGGGGTATGGGCCCAATAACATCACAGCTGTTGGGGTATGGGCCCAATAACATCACAGCTGTTGGGGTATGGGCCCAATAACATCACAGCTGTTGGGGTATGGGCCCAATAACATCACAGCTGTTGGGGTATAATAATAATAATAATATATAAGTTTTATATAGCGCTTTTCTGAGTACCCAAAGACGCTTCACATTTGGGAAAGACAAAACAAACACTCAGACAAGAAAGGCAAATAAACAACTACAAAACGGGAAACACATAAAGAGAAAACAGGGGGAGGGGGGGGATGATGGAGGAGGATGGTCAGATGTCATAGGTAATCTTGAAAAGATGGGATTTGAGTTGACTTTTGAATGAGGGGAGTGTGTCAGAGTTCCGGATGGCAAGGGGCAGGGAGTTCCAGAGGGTAGGGGCGGCAATGGCGAAGGCTCTGTCCCCCAGGGTGCGATACTTGGTCTTGGTGATGGGGGTGAGAAGGTTGGCGTCTGCGGAGCGGAGGCGGCGAGTGGGGGAGTGGCGATGGAGGAGATCAGTCAGGTATAGGGGGGCAAGGTTGTTCAGGGCTTTGTAGGTGATGAGGAGGATCTTGAAATTGATGCGTTGCTGTACGGGAAGCCAGTGAAGTTGACGAAGGATGGGAGTGATATGTTCTCTGGAGCGGGAGTGGGTGAGCAACCGGGCAGCCGAGTTCTGAACATATTGTAGTTTTTGGAGAATAGTGGAGGGGTATGGGCCCAATAACATCACAGCTGTTGGGGTATGGGCCCAATAACATCACAGCTGTTGGGGTATGGGCCCAATAACATCACAGCTGTTGGGGTATGGGCCCAATAACATCACAGCTGTTTGGGTATGGGCCCAATAACATCACAGCTGTTTGGGTATGGGCCCAATAACATCACAGCTGTTTGGGTATGGGCCCAATAACATCACAGCTGTTTGGGTATGGGCCCAATAACATCACAGCTGTTTGGGTATGGGCCCAATAACATCACAGCTGTTGGGGTATGGGCCCAATAACATCACAGCTGTTGGGGTATGGGCCCAATAACATCACAGCTGTTGGGGTATGGGCCCAATAACATCACAGCTGTTGGGGTATGGGCCCAATAACATCACAGCTGTTGGGGTATGGGCCCAATAACATCACAGCTGTTGGGGTATGGGCCCAATAACATCACAGCTGTTGGGGTATGGGCCCAATAACATCACAGCTGTTTGGGTATGGGCCCAATAACAATACAGCTGTTTGGGTATGGGCCCAATAACATCACAGCTGTTTGGGTATGGGCCCAATAACATCACAGCTGTTTGGGTATGGGCCCAATAACATCACAGCTGTTGGGGTATGGGCCCAATAACATCACAGCTAGGCTGAAAGAGCTTCCAGAAATCCAACAAAAATGGGACTCGGTATGAAAAAAAGGGTCACGCTATTTCATTTACTCAAGAGGACTGCATGTGCATTGGGAGAAAAACCCTTAAAAGCAAACAATCCTATCACCATAGAGACCGGAAGCGCTCAAAGATGGCACCCGAGAAAGCAGTTTGCCGATTGGCTAAAGAAACCCATTACATCATACCGCGTTGGCTTTTCAGACACAGGTAAAAGCAGCCCCGGCCGATGGCTTTTATTTTGCAGAGGGGATTACCTGAGTGAATTTCACACATTTTCCCGCCGAAACGCTCTCAGACAGGAAGTGCTCCCTCAGTGCGGTAAGCGCTGGGCTAAAAATAAACCACTCTGGCTCTCTACGACGGCCGTCGAAATGGTGCGCAAGAACCGAACAGAACAACGGCACCGCCGAAGACCCAACTGTGACCCAGCAAAGTGCTTCTCCAAAGCCCCGGGAACCAAAAAAGCAGGATTATGAATCAGGCAGCAGAAATTGCTTTCTGGATATCAGATTACGGGTCATCGTGTGCCAGCATAGGGACACACACAGAGCACCTGAAATCTACTGATTCAGAGTCTTCCTTTGGCTACTGTTCCCTTACAAAGCCTAAAGAAACACCTGCGGTGTCTGTTCTGTGCAACACTTTCGACACTCAATAAATTTTGTGTCGCGTTTTTTCAGCTCTTTCTGATGAATCGACCCAAAAACAGGAGGAAGAGCTACTTTATAATTTATATTAAAAATCTAAGGCTTCTCTGATGGCCAGGACGTCCAGGGTGGTTTCTCGCCTTTTCTGCTTTATGATATCAGCAGGATATAAAAACATGTGACCGTTATCTTTTAATAAACGCTTGTTTAATGTACACCAGCTGCCACGTTACTCCGTTATCTCTCGCGTAGAGGAACGACAGAGCGTGCACACCACGCAGCAGCAACAAGATAAAACAGCTGCAGCGCACCAGCGTTAGGGCTGACACACCTTCGGCGAAAGACTGCCATCCGCACTACTGAGAAAAAACACACAGGACTAAAATCCTGTGATTTACAATCCAAACCACATCACTGGCTGCCAAATCAATCAAATATACAGACAAAAATTAAAAATACTAATTTTATTTCAAAAGAAAAGGGGGGTGTGCTTAAACATTGAGGGGAAATAAATGTGGAAGATGTGCATTTGAAAGCTTAGAAAGAAAAGAGCTGAACTCAGTATTCACCTGTTAAGTTAACAACTTGGCACCCAGAAACAAGACGGAGAGAGGCCCAGAATGAAATTTGAAAACCCGCCTTTTTTCCCCCAAAAGCACCAGGCCTTCTAAACAGACACAGCAGAGGCAGAAACACAGAAATTTTTCACACATTTCAGGTGTCTGCACTTCACTCACAAACACCGCTGGAAAATAAAAGTTCATTGAGAAAAATAATTTAAAAAACAGCATCTTTTCATTATTATTGTTAGCAGCTCACGGCATGCCGCGGAACTCTTCTGGTCACATGACTACTAGAGGCGGAATCACGGGGGACACAAAACGATCACAAGCGACACCCCCCCCACTCCCCCTCACCCAGATCACCCTGCAGAGACACAAAGGCAGACAGGAAGGACGGGGAATTCCCTGAGTCCGTGGTTTTACCCCCTTCCTCCGAAGTGTGAAACGGGCAGGGCGGGCGGGCCGGCGGGGTTTGAAACAGGAAGTGGAAAATACCGTGAAGCAGAGCTTATTGGCTAAGCTTCTCTGGGCTGGTTAAAGGGGAGCCTGTCCCACATCAGTCTTAAGAAGATTACCCCTCCACTCTAAAAATAATGTGGAGTGGATACAGGGGGACACATGGAAACACTACAGTCTGATATTTTAATAAACCTAATCCGAACACACTCAGCTAACAGTACACACCCTAGCCCACTGAGCTAACACACCCTAACACACTGAGCTAACACACCCTAACACACTCAGCTAACAAACCCTGACAGACTCAGCTAACCCACTGAGCTAACACACCCTAACACACTCAGCAAACCCACTGAGCTAACACACCCTAACACACTCAGCTAACACACCCTGACACACTCAGCTAACACACCCTGACACACTCAGCTGACCCACTCAGCTAACACACCCTAACACACTCACCTAACACACCCTGACACACTCAGCTATCACAGCCAGACACACTCAGCTGGAGGAGCAGCTACTTTCTGCGACCTGACAAATTGCCAGAAAAATTTGTGTCTATCTGTCCCACTCAGAGAGAAAGCGAGAGAGAGAGAGAGAGATAAATGGTGAAAGAGAAGTGAGAAGAAGAGAGATGGAGAATGAGAAAGATAGAGAGAGAGAGAGAGAGAGAGAGAGAGAACAAGAGAAATGATCCACCTGCTGTGTGTTTATTTAGTGTTCAGCACCTCTCTCCACTCCGTGGGGAAACTGGGGGATCCCCTGGTGTCTGGGGTGACTGCTGAGGCTGAGGAATCCGACAGCGGGGTCACATATCGCACCCCAAAACTCTGCTGCCTAAAATAGCGGCGGCTCAGCGGGACCAGGTCTCCACGTTCCCGCCAACGCCAACCCAAAAAGACGCCAGCGAAAGATTCATAAGTAACGCTGCAGGGATATTAGCTATGCAGGAGCAGTCCAGACGCTGATAGGGGGGGGTTCACAAGTCCAAGGTCACAGGTTGAAGGGGAGCACCCTTGAAAGAAGCTACTTAACCTAAATTGCTTCAGTAAAATATGCAGCTGTATAAATGGACTGTATGTTAAACAATATAAATTGTGCAAGTGGCTCAAAGGGTAAGAGCGTCTGCTAAGTGCCCAAATATTAATGTAAATGTACTCTAGTAAAAGGGGGGGGGGCACCCATACAGTAGCTCTGGGTAAAATTCAGATGGGGGGATGGGGGGGTGTGGGTAAAAAGTCCATCATCATTTTGCTCATTGAGAAGCAGCAGTTAAGGGCAGAAAGGACAACTCGGCCTCCATCAGAAATAAAACACCATCAACCATTTGATGAATGTTCTTTTCAAAATTCTAAGTCAGTGTTCTAGAACTCCGTTGCTTTCAGTTACCAGTACTGATTGTGACATCAGCATTAGAATGTTCAGTTAAGAGCATTCTAATCACATTATTGGTGACTCTTACACCTTATAAGATTAAATCTGTCTTTTCCAAACACACTGAACAGAAGGACTGTTCGTCTGCTGTCTCCTCCCGGCCCCCTTGCCTTATTCTCCAAGTACACTCGCCATGTACCCCTCTGGATTTAACTTCAGAAACAGAACGGGCAAGGATGAGAGGGCCTGTTTGTTTCACACTAATTAAACATGGCCCTCGCGAGAAAGAGAGAGAGCGAGAAAGAGAGAAAGAGAGAGAGCGAGAGAGAGAGAGAGCGAGAGAGAGAGAGAGAGAGAGAGAGAGAGAGCGGGTGACAGCCGTTAGACGAAAGCACTGCAACAGCTGCAGAAACGTTCATGTTTAATGTTTAATGTTGCTCGTTCAGATCGCCCCATCTTCTGTTTCGTGGAATTAATTTAAAGCTGTTTCACTGCATTTCAGCAAAAGTATCATCCATTATTTTTACTTTTTGAAAATACCTGAAATGAACAGAGACATTTTCAAAGCGCTCTACTGAAAAAATGACTTAAAAATTGCCATTGCACTACACCAAATGATAATGCAGCCGAGGCCGAGTTGAACCGGGGGAAGAATTGGTGGCCTGCTTTGAAATGGCAGAATAAATTTGCTAAATAAATACTGGCCGTTTTCAACATAGGTAGCTGCTCGGAGCGCAGTGCGAACATGTTTGATCACAACATTACAATATTCCCAAAAAATGCGGGTATGAACAATCACACTTCCCCAAAGATGGGGTTTTACTGACCAACCAAAGGAAAACACCGCCATTACTACGGCTCTGCTGATTGGCTGATCGTGGACAGTGTGACGCTCATTCTTAACCCTTTGAAGAGTGGGGGTTTTTTTGGAATGTATTTCTAAGTCAGTCTGGACATTGTTACATCAGCATTAGAATGTTCAGTTAAGAACATTCCACTCACATACTTGTGACTCTTACACAGTAAAAGGTTAAATGCATCATTCTCTTCCAGTTGCATCATAACACATCTCATACATAAGCTGACGTATCTTAAAGATAAATGCGGAACATCACAAGTAAAAATAAATTTCAAGGAGAACCATGGCAAAATGTCTTGCATCTTCAATTGAGATGGCCTGGCTGACACTCGTTTAGTAAAATACACACTCCAACCACCAGGGGGGCCTCACATATTTCTGAAATGCAACATTCCCCTATTTTTATGAAAAAATTATTATTTTTTACATTCTCCACTTATCCCACTATAGTAAGTGAGAGATTATAGTTACTGTTGTTCCTGAACTGTAACAGTGTCACTTTGGTAATTATTTAAAAGCCAGCAGAAGAGGGAAGAGGGAAATGAATGTGTTAGGGAATCCTTCATTCAGTTTTACTGAGTTTTACTTTACCCCACTCCACCAAACGGCGAAACACCACTCTGGAAATACCGCCAACGTTTCAGCCAATGAGCGAACATGGGAGGAGTCCGCCAATCAGAGCCCAGAAATGGTACACAGTAAATACCCTCTAATGCCTGTCATATTACACAGTAAATACCCTAAAATGCCCTAACATCAGACACAGCTGGAGGAAACGCTGCTGTCTGCGCCCCGAAAATTACCGGAAGCCCCGTCTACAATCAGAGCCCCCCCCACACACACACGTACTGTTTCTAAAAAAGGGAAATGAGAGAGAGGGAGAGAGCAGAATTAGCTGAATGCGGTGTTAGCTAAATTAGCCACCTGTGTTTAACATGAGAACCCCCCCACTCCTCCCCAGAAGGGATAAAAGGGGACCCCAGAAGCCAAGTGACAACTGCCGCAACCACAGTGACGGTGTGGAGAGGGAGTGAGGGGGTCACTGTGACAGCTGTGTCTTCAAAGAGGGGAAGGTTCCCTGACACCAGTCTCCATGGAAATGTTTAAGAAAAATAAAAAAAGCAAACAAATAAATAACGCGAAACGAACGTGTGATAATTCAGGGCATCTTTCACACACATGCAGCATTCTAATCATGTAGCCCCCCCCCCCCAGAATTCAACAGTCCCTCATATACACTTAGATTTATGGAAGCACTTTAAAATGATGACACTTGCTTTAAAAAAACACAAAAAACATTCCGAGATGCCAGGCCGGACACAAGATAGAACAGTGATAACTCTTGCTGGTTAGACAGTGTACCATTCCCTGAATATCCTAAACGGCTCAGAGACCGATGTACGCAGCATCCAAAGTCCGGAATATTCTGCGGTGTTGTAAGGGCCCTCTGAGCGTCCTGCCTCACACCACCCTGGTAAAAGTTTACGCCCCCCCCCCCCCCCCTACTGAAGGCACAAAAGCTGAAAGCTCTAAAGGTTCTAACAGGTTAAAACACAGGCTGTCTTTATTTCACTCAGGTGATTTAGCATGTACTCTGTCACACTAGACCGCATTACATTACATTATTGGCACTTAATCCAGAGTGTCTCATAAAGCAGAAGACATCGGTGTTCCCATCAGGAATATCGGAATACCAGGAATACGGGAGTGCGCACACGTTCATAACCAGTGACGGTGCAAAGGAGCCGATCAAACAAGTAACACCGTCAACGTCAACCTAAAATCATCACACTACTGTTACTGTTAGAACAGTAGAGATAAATGACACGAGTAGAGATAAAGAAAAAGCCACTAAAGAGGTTCAGGCGGTGGGGGGGAAGGTCAGGTCTGAGACATGCGCTGAAGAACAACAAACAACTGAAATATCTGCACTTAGCCCTCCTCCTGTCTGTTTTTAGCCGCCATTTTCATTTGTCAAGAAATCACTCTATACTTTACCTGTTTTGAGTCCAGACCAAGCCTTTTTTTTCTAAAACTCTACAGAGTTTCTCAGACCAGAAGAGTGTGATGATGGGGTGGGGGCAAGGTGGGCCAAATTACACATCCTGAACTGAGAGGGGCCTCTATGGGCTTAGTTAAGAGTCACTGTGTATCTGCATCATAGCTGAGAACCACTCGCCCGACAGTGACTGACAGAATGGAATGCCAGCCCCCACAGGGTTCTGTCTCCACCTCCCAGGCCCCTCAGCCAATAGACTTGGCCTTGGTAAATAACCCCACACTGAATCTCCATCGTGGGGTACCCTGTAGTTGCGGTGAGAGAATCTGGGGCCTTCCTCTGCTCTCCAGCCCTGATCTTCCTGCGCCTCTCCCTGACCCATTGCTGCTGCTTGACTACCTGCATGCTCTTTATTCCACAGGGCTGGGAAAATTTACTTGAAAATTAACCAGAGCAGAGGGCAGCCCGGAATGCCCTTCGGAATGCCATCCAGAACTCCTGCCCCCCACCCCCCCACCCCCCCACACACACCCCAGTGCACATTAACAGCAGTCACAAGGCAAGTTGAGAAAACACTGCCGGCAGTTACAAAAGAAATAGGGGGAAAAAATACAGATATGCCAACTTCTTTTTTACCCAAGAACTGGTCAGTCATTAATCAGCTCTGGCTGGGAGTAACAGCGGCCCCATACGGGCCAATCCCAGTAATGCACAATATAGGCCTTGCAGCCTTTTCCAGCCGCGAGGCATTGACACGTCTCCATAACCAAAATGTGAGGAAGGACACACACACACACACACACGCACACACACACGCACACACACATACACACACACACACACACACAGATCGATATTAAGATCGAGTGATAGAGTTTTCCCGGAACTCAAGCTTTGACAGGATGAGTTTTTGCTTTCACAAACCTATTTTGTGCTCAAGGCCTGACCTGAATGTCCTTAACTGTGTGTCTCTCACTGCTGCTGAGGAAGAACGGCAGACTCAGAGGTGTCCTATTCCCTCGCTGTGGTGATCTATCAGCGCATAATAAATCCCCCCCATGTGTCTCACACCGCCGTCAACTAATACACGCTTACAGTGCACACACACACGCACGCACACACGCACGCACACATTCATGTACAGCACACACACACACACGCACGCACGCACGCACACATGCATGTACAGCACAAACACACACACATGCACACATGCATGTACAGCACACACACACACACACATGCACACATGCATGTACAGCACACACACACACGCACGCACGCACACATGCATGTACAGCACACACACACACATGCACACATGCATGTACAGCACACACACACACACACATGCACGCACACATGCATGTACAGCACACACACACGCACGCACACATGCATGTACAGTACACACACACACACACACACACGCAGACACACATGCACGTACAGTACACACACACACACACGCACGCACACATGCACGTACAATACACACACACACACACACACACACACACACATGCACACACACAAACACGCACGCACTCACACATGCACGTACAATACACACACACACACACACACACACATGCACACACACATACACGCACGCACGCACACATGCACGTACAATACACACACACACACACACACACATGCACACACACATACACGCACGCACGCACACATGCACGTACAATACACACACACACACACACATGCACACACACATACACGCACGCACGCACACATGCACGTACAATACACACACACACACACGCACAATTGGGAAATAGGGACGAGAACCGCAATGTAAAAAAATAATAATAATAATTTAAAAAACACGAACCATGACACGTACAGTACACACACACACACACACGCACACACGCACACATACACATGTACATTACACACAGACACACACTCACTCTCTCTCACACACACACACACACACACACACACACACACACAGAAGACTCTAATGTGGCTGCTTTGGTATTTATATCTGAGCCTTGACTCAGTGCCCAGCAACAGGTCATGTCATATTTAGACGCAGGTCAGTCCCAGGCCAATCCCAGACCAATCCCAGGCCAGTCCCAACCCAAACCCAGGCTAATTCCAGTCCAATCCCTGGCCAGCCCAAGGCCTTTCTTTCTCCCCACAGCCATTGTGCCCGTCAGTAAACAGCTGAGAATGGAGAAGAGATTCTAAACATCACTGACGTTTGCAAGCACGTCACAGAGCGCGTCAGTTCTGATTAAATTTTGAATCAATCCAAAATACGAATACGCCTAACAAAGAACTCCTCAATACGCATATAATTCCCCTCTATTAAGTCAGAGGAACAGACTGTTCAGTACCTGCTAATTTAACACAATTTGCTTAATTGTAGATTTGCCACTCCTGTGTGATTTGGATTTTGTAATAGTATAACTATAAGGGTTTAAAGTTTTACTCCAGAGCTTAGAGTGTATTTCACAACATGAACTATGACCAAATGGAGAGTTTACTTAGTGCCCTATCCCCCTTCTCACATCCGCTGATAACTTGGCTCGATCTGAATGAAAGACTTTGATAAGAAGGACTGGAATAGTGGGTCAAAGGTCGCCAGGGTATCGTTCCTCTTTATCTCCAAGAGCAATTTCACACTGCGCATTTGGAGATCCAAAGCCCAATTTGTAAACTCGGGCAATAGACCCATTTTATGGGTTTGTTTTTCTGAACTTTTTGGAAACCAGTCAAACGCTGTATGCGGTATTGGACCCTCCTTTGATCTGGTACAATTCCACTCCTGCCCTATTAATTTATGACTATGAATGAAGATTACTTGGTGTGTTCTCAAGTGAATTTATCTTTCAGATGATGGAATTTCAGCTTTCATCATCCAGCGATGAGAGCTGCACAAAAAATAAAACCAAATCTTTGAGAGTCCGTATGCGCTCTTACCTCGAACAGGTTTGATGCTTCGTTGCCATACTGACTGGAAATTATTTCTGATTGGTCGCTGTACCACTTGAGCCCGCCCAGAAAACTGTCTGCGTCCAGGTCGCTGACATCGAGTTCAGAAAGGTCCAGTTCTGGGAGATCCGGGCAGAGGGGCTGGTCTTCGCCCACCAAGGCGGCACACTGCAGAAACGGGACCAGAACCACAGAGACGGTCAGGTGAATCCAAACATCAAAAACTGCAACATTATGCATGACCAGAACAACGTTCAGTGCAATCGAGAACCAGATCCATAACTAGAGAGGTGGAGAGGTCCACCAAAACGTCAACAACAGTAAAACCTGGAACACTCCCTAAACCGGAACATGGACTGAAGTAAAAATAGCTGTTCCGGGTTTTATTAAGTGAAGTTATCCAGCTAACTCCATAATCCTGCTTCGTAGCACACCCCCCAGGGCCCTGTTTCACAAGGCAGAATTACCGAGTTAGCTGGATAACTGCACGATAAAACCATAAACAGCTCTTTTTACTCCAGTCCATGTTCCACATTTGGGAGGGTTCAGAGTTTTACTCAGCGCAGTTATCCAGCTAACTCAGAAATCCGGCTTTCTGGAACAGGCCCCTGAACCTTAACTACAGAGAGGTGGTGAGGTCCACCAAAATATCAACAGATGCAACATTATACATGAGGAGAGAGGCTTGTGTCAGACATGAGACTGAGTTTCCGTAGAACACAAAATGAGCCTCCAATCACACTCACTCTGGGCTGCAATGAGCCTCCAATCACACTCGCTTTAGGCTGCAATGAGCCTCCAATCACACTCGCTTTGGGCTGCAATGAGCCTCCAATCACACTCACTCTGGGCTGCAATGAGCCTCCAATCACACTCGCTTTGGGCTGCAATGAGCCTCCAATCACACTCGCCTTAGGCTGCAATGAGCCTCCAATCACACTCGCTTTGGACTGCAATGAGCCTCCAATCACACTCGCCTTAGGCTGCAATGAGCCTCCAATCACACTCGCTTTGGGCTGCAATGAGCCTCCAATCACACTCACTCTGGGCTGCAATGAGCCTCCAATCACACTCGCTTTGGGCTGCAATGAGCCTCCAATCACACTCGCCTTAGGCTGCAATGAGCCTCCAATCACACTCGCTTTGGACTGCAATGAGCCTCCAATCACACTCGCTTTGGACTGCAATGAGCCTCCAATCACACTCGCTTTGGACTGCAATGAGCCTCCAATCACACTCGCTTTGGACTGCAATGAGCCTCCAATCACACTCGCTTTGGACTGCAATGAGCCTCCAATCACACTCGCTTTGGACTGCAATGAGCCTCCAATCACACTCGCTTTGGACTGCAATGAGCCTCCAATCACACTCGCTTTGGACTGCACAAACATTGCTGTTGCTTTTCTTTTCTCTATAAGACTCAGCTTTTAGATCCATTTAATGGAACAGCTGCAGCTCTCTCCTGAGTCAACAGCAGTTTACATCTCACAGCCGTCAGATGAAAGGAACGTCCAGTTGGGGCATGACAAGAATTGGACGTTTTTGAGAAGCATGAACATTTCACTGCTACAGTTAGGCATTTAGCAGATGCGCTTATCCAGAGCCACTTGCACGGCTTACTTTTTATTTTAGTTGTATTTTTTTACATACAATCTATTTATATGGCTGGATATTCACTGAAGCAGTTCAGATGAAGCTCTTTAGCTGCAGGGTTTAGTTGCAGTGACCCACAGAGAAATCGAACCCAGTTGCGTATCCGTGGCAGCCGAGGCATCTCAAAAGGCAACGAATGAAGACCAGTGTTTACTGTTGTTCATTATGCTACGTTAGCTTGTTCTATTGGAAAGTAAAGCGATTACTGGTTAGCTGGCTAGTAAATGGAAAGCTCACAGAGGCTGACAAACCTGCCACTTACGTCTGTGTGTGTATAAAACTCACTTACGTCTGTGTGTGTATAAAACTCACTTACGTCGGTGTGTGTATAAAACCCACTTACATCTGTGTGTGTATAAAACTCAGGTAAAGTGTTCAGTCGTGCACCAAGAACAGATCATCTTGAGCGTTTTTATCAAAGATGCACACATACACGCCATGCACTTGTGCATGTCGCATGCATTCTTGCCGCCGTGCAAATGTGAGTACGTGCCTCTCAAGTTTCAAGTAATTGCTGTCTCTCATTAAGAATGTTAGAAAGACACAATGACTGCTGACCACGGACGGCCATCTCTGGACATTCCTCCGACACCCCCTTCGTCTTCATATTAATTTTAATAGGTGGCAACAGAGAACAAAATAAATTCTGGGTATGTCAAAAATGGATATGGCATGTGGCAATGCATGATGGGAATGTATCCTCTAAAATATGCCAGAATCGCCATATCTGGGGGATTCCGTCTCAGTACTTAATATGGCTGCGTATGGCTCACTGTAATATGGCTCACCGTATTTCAGTTTTGGGACAGCACTTAACATGGCCGCCATAAACCCAACAGTTTTTCTAGCAATTCCAGGGTATCACCCAAGTGTGTACTCAGGCACACGGCCCGGAGCAGGTGAGGAGCTGATTCACGATTCCCTCGGGGGGCTGCCAACCAAACCAAAAGGCCTGGGCTAGTTCCCCCACAGGACTTCCCCCCCGATGTCTTGCAAGCCGGGATGATCCATTGCATAATTCAGCTGAGTTCCTGTGGTGCTCTTCATCCTGGCCCGTCTCAGAGCAGGACTACTGATCTGGGATCAGCCCTTTTAGCTCATAATGAATAAGGGTAGGATGTGGCCAGGGGGAAACTGGTCCCAGATCAGCTCAAGTACTCAGAGATGATTTATGAATATGATGCATGGCCAAAGATGAGGTTTGCCCGTTTGCATCTACAGCACTGCTCTGTGGATACAAACCGCAAATCATCTTCTCCCATGCACAGCGATAGAGGGATACACACATCTCTGAGCTGCCAGTCTGTACATTATATCTCTCACACACACACACTGTATATATCACACACACACACACACACACTCTATATATCACACACACACACACACACACACACTCTATATATCACACACACACACTGTATATTTCTCTCACACACACAGTATATATCATACACACACACTGTATATCTCACACACACTGTATATATCATACACACACACACACAAACACACACACTGTATCATATACACACACACTGTATATATCATACACACACACTGTAAATCACACACACACAAAAACAAACACAAACACAGTATATATCACGCACACACACAGTTTATATCACATATACAATATATCACACACACACACAGAATATACTGTATATCACACACACACACGCAGTATATATCACACATACACACCCCTTTACAGAAATGGAATATGCTACAATACAATATGCTACAATATATTACAAAATGCAAATCTACACAATATCTATGCAAATATACATATTATTGCTTTTTTTTTTTTTAAATACATTGCGGTGAAATGTATTTATCATTATAATCTCCAAAATATTATAAAAAGTGCAATATATTGCATTAAATTGCATTATTGTAAGAGTGTCCCCAAGTGTATGTAATAAATCTGAAAGACATACCCTTGATGTGAATACAATCCTGGACTGATTTCTTTAACATAAATCATTGATTTGGCTGCAGAATTGTCTGCTAAATTTACCTGCTTAAGTAACCTACAGACACACCTGTGGTACAACTTCTGTTCCACCTGGTTCCTTTCCATTTTTCACATCTCATTCACACTTACAAGTGGCACCTGTCTTTTTTCTAAAAAAGCCAAGCAGTAGTAAGTCCAAAAAATATATATATATATATATAAATATACGCTGCTCAAAAAAATTAAGGGAACACTTAATCATCATAGTATAACACCAAGTCAATTAAACCAAACCGGTCATGCTGGATGATGTTGCAGGTAGCATAACATTTGCCACGGCGTCTCCGGACTCCAGATGGCGAACCTGCCAATTCTGGTGTTCTCTGGCAAATGCCAATAGAGCTGCACGGTGCTGGGCTGTGAGCACAGGTCCCACTACAGGACGTCGGGCCTACAGGATATCATGCCACCCTCATGGAGTCTGTTTCTGACAGTTTGGTCAGAAACATGCACATGAGTAGCCCGCTGGAGGTCATTTTGTAGGGCTCTGGCAGTGCTCCTCCTGGTCCTAATTGCACACTTGCTGCTGGGTTGTTGCCCTTCTACGGCCCTGTCCAGCTCTCCTCGTGTAATGGCCCGTCTCCCGGTATCTCCTCCACGCTCTTGAGACTGTGCTGGGAGACACAGCAAACCTTCTTGCGACGGCACGTATGGATGTGCCATCCTGGAGGAGCTGGACTACCTGTGCAACTGGAATGGGCTGCAGGTACCGCCTCATGCTACCAGTAGTGACAAGGGCACTAGCAAAATGCAAAATTAGAGAAAAATCAGTCAGGAAGGACAAGGAGAGAGAAATGGTCTGTGGCCACCACCTGCAAAACCATTTACTTTTTGGGGGTTGTCTTGCTGTTGCCTCTCCTGTCCATCTGTTGTCACTTCCATTTGCACCAAAGCAGGTGAAATTGAGTCACAATCGTTTACGCTTCCTAACTGGACAGATCGATATCCCAGAAGTTTCATTGACTTGGTGTTATACTGTGTTGATTAAGTGTTCCCTTAATTTCTTTGAGCAGTGTATATGCTCCCGATGCATGAATACAGTTTTGCTTGTGTTTACAGCACAGAACACGACTCTACGATCTTCACACAAAACAAAAACGCCCACTTGCTTTTTAGCAGCGACTTAAATACACCAACTTAAATATAGCAAACTACATTGGCAGCGGTGTACGGTGTGATCTCCATGGCATGTCGTAGTGGCCAGCCGGGGCGGGGGCTTCAAAAGGATTGGCGCATTTGGCCTGCCCTGCTCCGGAGATGCCATCCCTGCTCACTTGTGTGTGATTTACACACACGCAGACGACCCGTCACACGCTTTGAGCTCCCCACCAAGGACCAGGGAGTCAAATTCACAGCTTGTTTTTTTGGACAGGTGTGGCCAAGATGTGTTACGCCTAGTGCACACCAGGTGAGAGTGGGTTAGGAGAAGCCCCCCCCCCCAAAATATACACACACACACACACACACATGTGCCACAACTGAGAACTTGACTGCTCTACCTGTTATTACACCACGCCTGAATTTCCAACACTCTCTGTCCATCTCCTAATGGAAATGCAATATTCTGAAATATGTTGTAAACATGTTGACTTTTACAAAATATATATATATACAGTATGATAAATCTATTGCATATGAAATATGAAAGATGAAATCACTTCTGTGTTTGTCTATATTATGAAGTGTTGCAATATCTTATAAATATATTTTATGTCAATATATCTTAAGTATATTCCTGTCAGGTAAGGGATAACATTCCGCGGTGTGAAGCCACTTTCAACAACTCCAATGTCAAGACCTGACAACCCATAACGCTCGGATGTTGATTAAAAAAAGAGATTAAAATATATAAAAATACAGACTTTAATATACCAACATTAATTCAGTTGTGTACATATAATTTCAGTCGTCATCTATACTTTCGTGAGTGTTTATTGAATAAGAAAGTGGAACTGGGACATTGATATCCACTTTGATTTATATGCACAGGGCGCAAAAGCGCTTGATGCTACCGCTGAGTGATTAGCGACCGTGGGTGTGGAGGAGAAATTCACTGATTGTAAAGGGCTTTTAATGACCTGACTGCGTGATGAGAGATCAGGCCGAAGGTGTCCGCCGAAAACATTCCAGTAAACATGTCATCGGATCGCAGAAGCGGGAGATATAAGCATTGGGGTTTGTTTTGACAAATGACAGGGGCTTACTGCTGCGGCTTTGAGACGGTTTTGAAGAAATGCATTATTTCAAAAGCAGAGGGGGACCTCCGGTCAGGATTATAGAGAATAAAAGGCAGCCACTTACACACTGCATGGCAGATACGGCTGCTTTTGTATTATTAATTAGTTAAATAAACGATGCACAGACTAATGTCCATCACTGTCTACAAATAAGTTTAAATGACCCGAGCCAAACTGCGAGACAGTCTCTTTGTGCACAGCTGTTCTTATCGATTATGTAATGTAAAAACAACTCAAGAGGTTTTGGGCGTTAAGACTGTGGAGTGGCATTTCGACACACCTCCACAATAATGTTTAGATAATGTACGCAAGTGCATAATCTACTTGCGCCTTCTCTCCATCCAACACATTTTGAAGCGCTGGCCACAACTGCAGCACAGTAGCCATTATATTGGCGAATCACGATACTAATCACTATACGTTCGAGTCATCGGCTGAGAGGATGGAAATTTTTCAATATACTAATTCCGATAATAATCTTCAAAAACCTTATTTTCTATGTCGTAATGTCTCCATTGCAAGTTTATTTTATCCACGTTCAAGACGGCAACGGACTCGCTACTCGTACCGTGCATTCGACAGCGTTTTCTCCAATCGTGTCATTTTAAAGGGGCAATTGCACTCAGCCGGACAATGTTTTGGTTTTGATATTGCAGTTTTATATTTTAAAAAATAATAATTAAATTGTAAATGTAATTGCTTTATGATAAGGCATAATGTACACTCATACAGTAGTTGACGCTGTTCGTGGACTGGATTTGCACGGGTAGTTACTTCACTAGCATGCTTATTTCAGTTCAGTCAATGTAAACATAAATACGGTCAAAAGCCGCTGGGTACCGTTAAGACTTGGCATCCTCAGGCTGCTAAACCAGGTGATTGCTTGCTCGCGCTCCCCTCGTAGCTGTAGCGTCCGTTTAATTGACATTAAACCAGGACAATGAAGTGTCAATAGCAGCAGAGGTAAAAGTTACACAGGATTAAAAAAATATATGAATAATATTTCTAGCGTTTCGACACTTCCAGTGGAAACCCTTCGCAAGCCAGAATAAATGGCTCATCAGCCTCGCGGGGAACAGAGCTTTTTCGTGACTGGAAAGCTTTCCGAATGCACAAGGCGCGCGCGTGCAATACTTTCCAGCTGCAAAGAGCCCTGCTGAGACAACTAGCATCATGTGTTGGCAGGGAATAAACAACAAATTCTAAAACTACTGAGATAAGCATCTCATACAGTAGAAGTGCAAACAACCCCTCCTCCCCCCCACACCCACTATATTTTTCCATAACCCCTGTGCAGTGAGTTATGAACACAGACAGCGCATCAGCAATAAAACCGTGGTCTCCATGGTCCATATTTCCCCCAATCGTTCCGAAATATAACAGTTGAAAATTATTTCGTAAATACTTGCTCACCTCAAATTCTCTCCAAAAAGAGTCCTGGGTGCACCTGTCCCACGCCATCCAGGCACTGAATGACGATACGGGAAAAATATATATATATATAACGCAACAATACAAATTAATCCACTATTTTTCCACTAGTTCTCACTCAGGGAACTACCCCCCAAACTGAGCATGAACCGAAGGCACCTGTCTTACAACCGCTTGCTGTCACGTGACGAAGCTATTAAAAGTAGGCATGGGAGTGACGGCTCGCGGCCAGCCCCCCCTCCTCCGTCCATATAACTCGAGTAAAGCCAATGACGTAGTGTACTGGCGGGCGGAGTCTGGAATACGCGTAGTAAATCTTTTCCACTATTAAACCAGCTTGAGCCTTTGCTCTTTGCTCCGCGAGATGAGCGCAGGGCGCGAGGCGAGAAATAATTCCCAAAAGAGTCAGCAGACCCTATACTCTTCGACTTGGATCTTGATCATGTGGGTAACATCTAAACAAACCTTGATATCAATTAAGAATCTCATACGCCAGTACAAAAAGCTAACATGACTAGTGTTTCTCCGCAATGTCGCGTGCAGAGTCCCCAAACACTGTTAATCATAAGTAGGCTATAATAGCATGTGCATTACTGCAATGATTCAATCGCATTCAAGAAAAACGCACTCTGTAGGCTACATCGAAATGCAAACGCAAAAATGAATGGCAAAGTCATTATTGGAGTAATTCCGAATGATGTCTTCATCTAAAGCAAACCATGAGGCTACCATTTCAATAAACAATTAATCTTAAGGGTTTCTCAAGTCAAGCAATCTAATCCGTTTAGCTTAAAAAAAAGGGTGTCCATGTAAATTGTAAACGTGAAAGTTACGCTAAACGCATTAAAAGTACAATACGTTTAAAGAACTGTTGCGCCCGAAGTGCTACATTATAATGCACGCTCTCCGGTTCCATCTGTGCTGTAGCGTTTCAGAACTCTCATGCTCACGTGATAGCATTCGGAAGTTTACACACGAAATGTGTTAATTGCTTACAAGGGGTTACATAAGGTGTACATAAACATTGTTGTTTGCATACTACAGTGGGCTGTGCTATTTACGCCATAACCAGTTATGCACTTGGTGCTGACTTGGGTGGCGTGCTGTTCACACGTTCCACAACACTTCACGGACAATTTGATTTTACGCCACGCCGGATCACGTTGTACTGCCAAAACGCCCCTGCGTGTGGATTACTTGGGACATATTGTATAGATTCTCCAGATATACGTCCCTTTGCATTGCGCTATGTTTGCCTATCAATCTCTGTTGATTGATTTAGCGAGTTCTCCATTTTTAATTTGGCAATTTAAAAAATAAATAAAGAAAGAAAACTGTCCTGGAGTTCATGATATTTCAGGAACACGATATTAGAATGTTTCCGTTTCTTAAAAACCCAATCCCCCTAGAATCAAGCGGTGCACATTGACAGGAATTTGCCTTTATTTGGTTCTGTCCATCATTTCAAACGGCATAAGGGCAGCGACTCCCAGCAGGTGACAGAGTGTCCAGTGTCAACATAGGATGTGTACCAAACACACTTAGCAGAAAACAAGAACAAAAGGTCTATGTAGACACTGAAAACACATTGCGGGTCATCTACCATTTAATCAGCAGGTACTTTAGGCAACGGCTAATCTGTAGGAAGCACTGTTTTTTTCTGGGGGGGGGCTAGCAATTGTTACCCAAACTGTTACTACCTGTAACTGCTCCTCTAGAAACTAGCAAATAAGAATGCGCTCTTGTTAAATGTAGAGAATTTTTTTGTGTGTGTGACACCAAAAACAAGATAATCTCTCCGAGAATTATACAGTGACAGCTTTGTAAAAACCTACACTTCTACCATTTTTAACACCGCGGTGATGCTTATGTCTGTCCTCCCTATGAAATAATTTCGGACAACTGCATACTACTTTTTATTCACATCGTTCCGGTTCCCATTTTAATCAGGCTTGTTACAGTTAAGGAAATAGTTTGGATAAAAGCCCGCCACTGCAGTTCCCAGGCGCGTGCAATTACCAGAACCTGACGGTAAAACACACTGCACTGATGCGAACGATCTGAAAACTGGACTGGTTTTCGCTCTGCAACAGCGATTTAGCTCATTTGTGCGTGCCTTCTACGACGGCGTCCTTAAAATTAGCAAGCCGCACATGTCCCATTAAGCGTTTAATTGCATATAAAATTGTAAAATGGTTAATAGAGGAACAGAATGCGATTTTTATATTACACAATAAAAGCTGTCTGCTCTCTGGGGAGAAGAGCAGACCTGTTTATTTATCTTTCACAAGACTGTACCCCCGCCCCCCAGCCTTGGCAGGTACATCTGCAATTGCATACAAGTAAGACCCCAGCTTCTGTTCTATATTAGTGCAATGCACACAAGAGTCACAAATATGTGATTAGAATGTTCTTAACTGAACATTCTAATGCTGATGTAACAATCATGTACCCATGACTGGTAATTGAAAGCAATGGAGTTCTAGAACACAGATTTAGACTTCCAAAAGAGCTACTCTTCACAGGGTTAATGTCATTCTCTGTTTAAAGCCAGCCTTGCGATCAGTCAGGCATTTCCAGTAGAAGGAACAGAGAAATGCCAAAGCTTGCCCTAGAACCTGTGTTTTTCCACAGACAGCTCTCTGCACTACCTGGATGCACCTGTAACAACGGAAAGAAATCCTTCTACGAGTGTATATAAATAAATCTATTTATATTTCAAAAGAATATATCATTGTTCTGGAACTGAGGTAGGAAGAAAACTAAAACAAGCTGAAAACAACACAACTGGAACAGAGTTGATAGACGTACACTCTGTTGGTTCAAGCACTGATGAGCCCGAAATTAACCTTCTGGTCGGGAACTGGCAGAAAGACCCAATAATGAAAGTGAACACTGAACATGACCGACGTTGTGTTTGTCAACGAGTGCACCAGAGACAAACTAACTGATAGCTCAGAGTGTGTGCAATATTTGGAGTCCTTGGGCGATCAGTGCAAACGGGTTCCCAGTGGACCTACTGTGGAAATAGTTTATTTATACTGGAAACTGAAGAAATTTAAAATTAAATTGAAACAAAAGATAACAATTCTGTGTAATCATTCATTTTTTAAGGTGTTCCTTTGCTGGCTGCATGTTTAACTCCAGTCCTGGAGGGTCACAGTGGCTGCAGGTTTAACTGCAGTCCTGGAGGGTCACAGTGGCTGCAGGTTTAACTCCAGTCCTGGAGGGTCACAGTGGCTGCAGGTTTAACTCCCGTCCTGGAGGGTCACAGTGGCTGCAGGTTTAACTCCAGTCCTGGAGGGCCGCAGTGCCTGCAAGTTTAACTCCAGTGCTGGAGGGCCGCAGTGCCTGCTGGTTAAACCCTAGAACCATCCAACTGCGGCCATCTTAGATTTCAGTTTGAGATCCCTGTAGAACTTCTGAAAATGTCCCCCTATCCCCAATAAGATTTCCTTTACACCCCTTTGGAGTCCACATTTATTTTTGACAAGAGAAGGGGAAAAAACGACAAGAAATTCTGCTTCTGTTGTTTCCGTGATGTCTTGTGTTTCTTGTGTTTGTTTTACGTTAAACTTCACAGAGAAGCCTGCGTCACAGAGGAAGGGTTCTGTTACCACTCTCATTTTCGATAAAACACTTTCTGACTGCAGTTTCTCGGCACCGGTCGGCCTCTTAACAGCAGCAACAAACAAAAAAACAGCAAATAAAAAATATGCTTTAAAAATGCGCCACCGCTCTAAGACAGCTCTCCGCTGCTGTTTGTGTCCTGGGTATTTTCTATCAAGCGCTCTAGATGGCAAATGCAATGTTTACTGTGTTTACAGAAATGTATGAGAACGTGCCCACAACTTACGGGTCAATGGTACACACAGAATGCATCACACACAGCAGCTGAGCTAGTGTCAGACGGACAGCAGGTCATTTGGACACAATTTAAAGGAAGACTTCAGGCTAAAACACTTTGGCATAATTAGAACTCGCATATTGGTGATGTAAAATGCAACCCAGGTTACCTATTTTCCTGTTTTGTGTAGTATCTCAGTTTTTAGCAGCTAAACTCAAGTTCTGTAGAGGACGTGACGTCACACGGTGATATTGCCACAGCAGAATGGAGTTTAATATGAGAGTGTGCCACTGTGCCGTCAACTCGCCAATTGTGAGATATTTGTTTCAGCCCATTAGGAACTACAAGTCAGGGGTTTTGCCTTGAATCCCCGCTAATCAACTTTCTGAAATACACCTACTGAGAGAAATCAATCTTTTATCAAGAGGACATACCAAGTTTTGCCATGCTAGTAGCCTCAATAGTCCAGAATTCAACAGCGTGGCTTTGCGAGGGGGATTGGGGGTGCGGCCACAATCTCAGACTTTGCTTTTAGTGAAAGTAGTTCTGGGTAATGTAGGAAAATAACACCCTGGAGCAAATTCGGAAGAAGCCTGACAGGATAGCATGTGAAAAATTGTGAATCGCGATAAAGTTAAATATATCACACATATCAGATAATAAACCCCAGAATGAATTGTACATCGCTGCAAGACTTTTTGGAGTTTTTCTTTAAGGAGAATAACCAGTTTTATCTGCTTACATCCCAGAGACTATCTACAGTATTTTCCAGAACACATCTGATTCCTTTAGATTCTCAGCCAAACAGAGCCAAATCCTGGCAGTATAGGCTGTGTGTGCTGTTATTCACTCCAAAATAATGCCAGTAAAATACTCCCTGTATTGATGAAGAGATGGACTTGACGTTCATAACACGAGACAGGAGAGTTGAATTACAGCCGGCTGCAGGAACACAAGGATCTAAAAAAATATTAATCAGACACAAGGTGTTCTCTGTTATAAAATTCAATTAAATTTAGAACCAGACGTTAGGCATTTTTGAATTAATGAACGGAAATTCAACTGACGTTTTGCTTGAACTGAAATCGAAAATAGAATCCGCCACCCGACGCTTTTATACACAATAAAAAATGGCGCAGTGGTTACAGAATCTGCCTGAGTTATAGCACTGACTACAGGGAGGAGAATGAAACAATACGGCACTGGAGTGCTCCTAAAAGACCAGGACACTCAACGCAGGAGCCATGTTGAAGGGGAATCTGATGATGCGTCCATGTCATCTCCTATGGCAAACCCCTCCTCAGACTCTTAATCCAGGTTCTATACTCTCAGAAGAAAGGGTTCCAAAAGCCTCCTCTGTGTCTCCATATCTAGTTAAAGGGTTCTTTGTTGGGGAAAATGGTTCAACCTGGGAGCTTTCACACATTTCACACCTACCACAGAGGGTTCCATAAAGAACTAAAAAAAGGTTCCCCACTGAAGACAAGCCAAAGAACCCTGTGTATCAGGCTACTTCCTGTGCTTGACAGATTAAGATAATCAAAATGAAACGTTTAGGGCCAGATTTGCTAAGACCTTTAGGGTGTGCAATCTCTAATAATGCAACCAATGATTGGGGCAAAAAAAAGAAAAAAAAAAGACAGGACCAATCATCGGTTGGGTTCTAGGTTTTGCGTGTGCTAAAAGGTTTTGTACACGCTAAAGGTCTTAGTAAATCAGGCCGTTAGTCTTAGAGAGACTTGCCTTTTACAGCCACGTGTTTTAAAGCTTGTGACAGCTGCACTACAGGAACAGAGAGGCCTTAATGAACATACGAGGAGTTCCCTTTTGAAGGGCAAATTTCAGACTGAGCTCCCCTCTCCCTCCCCCCCTCACTCCCCCCCTGGAGGATCACCTGGCAATTTCACATCTGCTCCAGCTACCGCTGCTACAGCTGGCCTGGCTTTACCCTATAAAGATATCCTCATGTCAAACGATGCACACAGAATCCAGGGTGAGAGAATTACCAAGCAGAGCTCCTGTCACCTCTGCCATATTTGCTCTCTGATAGCGTGGCTGGGACTTCCTCTACATAAAGTAAAAAAACGGAATCTGAAGAGGCCCTGATATTTCTGCGACAAAACGAGGTCACTCACAAAACTCTGACTGTAATAATATGCAGTGTATGCCTACCCTTAGCCGTCTGTTCCGTATGCTAATTACGCCTAATTGCTGTTTTGTCAGTTCTGTCACTGATGGCTTTTTTGTGTTGGCATCTTTGTTTTTGTAGAGATGCAAGTCAATTTTTTGCCAATAAGACTTAAAATAAAGGTGTATTTCACTATTATTTCAGCCCTTTAGGTTAAAAACACAGCTGCACAGATCTGGGGAATTCAGTAACTTACGTTTAGACTCGTTATAGCCTACCTGAAAACTGCTCTGATTGGTCGTTCCACACTAATTGGTCTGTGCACCTGTGCTTAGGCTATAGAGTTGCATAATTCTGCCATCAGTATTTAACACCATTTCACTGATGGTGGAAATGTGCTGAAACGCCTCTTCCAAACTAAAAGAACACAGAGCGCAGATCTTTTCTGACTGCAGTTACCTGTAAGATGCAAAAATTAAAACAGTAATTATAATTTCCGGCTTTAGAAAAACAGATTAATTCTAATTTCTGCCTCTAACTGTCACCACAAACACAAAGAGGCGATACGCAGCCACTCGTTCCCTCAGTTTGCTTTTGTTTAGTTTAGTTTGACGTTGTCGGTTATTTGTTTAGTTTGACGGTTATCTCCACCAACGGTAGATGAGGTGGGAAGTGCCTTAGGCTGAATCCAGATTACTTTACTGTACTCTTTTCTATTGGGTAAAGACACTTTTAGTTTGAGGGGTGTGTGTGTGTGTGTGGGGGGGGGGGGGGGGCCTTGGGGAAAATCAAAGATTTTTACAGGCTCTGGATTCCGCCGTATCGCCGCCGAGAGTTAATGCGAAAACCGTTTTCATAAAAACGCGATAACGGACGTGTTTCCGGGGAAGTACTGCGACGAGAAAAAAGTTGCTGGTTGGCCGCAGTAATTAGAAGTCCGCCAACGGACCTACCTGAGTAATGAACACAGAGTAATTCAAGAGAGCAAACAGAGAGAGAGGAGCTTTCGCCGTACTGGACAGCCTTATCCTGTCATCTGCAACGCCACCACGAGTGTTTTAACAGGACGAGACCACACAGTCGAAAGTGCACTCATGTTGATTGGCTATATTATACAATAATATGTGTATGTTTGAGCTTGACTGCCATTAGGGGACTCACGGCTGTATTATATACACAAGAGATACAGTCACTGTCCCATTATCCCGATCGGCTTTACAAAATGCATTCCCCAGAATGGCTATAATAATTTAAAGCTTCACTTACATCTTTGGAATGTGTGTACTTTGCAAAGATGTAAGCCATTTTTTAACCTTAGTTTTTGGTTAAAAATGTTTGAAACACAACGTTCTGCCTTTCAGGACACATACACATTCTCTCTCTCTTTCTCTCTCTCAGACACACACACACACACACACACACACACAGAAAACCTCAGTGAAAGTCAACATTAACTGCTGTTCAGTGAGTTTTCATAAGTCATTTATCATGTGTCTATTTTAGCAAAGGCACTGCAAAATAATGAGTGTTATTAACGTTGGTAAATATAAAAAATAACCTTTTATTTATGCTTAATTTACGGGACGCTAAGGCAGAGTGCCATTGTTATCATTTACACAGGCACAAAAGCGTTTGTGTCAGTGTTTCTAACAGTGCTGTTCAGGGCCGGGAGCGAGAGGGGACTCCTACACTCCGACTGCCTCCCCTGACATAGCGGGGGGTACGGCATGCTTGAAAACTGAAGGCTAAAATAAAAAGAGCATCCATCTATAACAGTGCCCTATAGCTCTGAGAGAGAGAGAGGAAGGGGGTGGGGTGGTGGGGCGAGGAGAGAGAGAGAGAGAGAGGGAGGGAGGGGATGGGGGGAGAGAGGGGTGGGGATGGGGGGAGAGAGAGGGAGGGAGGGGATGAGGGGAGAGAGGGAGGGGTGGGGATGGGGGGAGAGAGAGGGAAGGAGAGAGAGGGAGGGAGGGGATGAGGGGAGAGAGGGAGGAAGGGGCTGGGGTGGTGGGGAGAGAGAGAGAGAGAGGGAGGGAGGGGGTGGGGGGAGAGAGGGGTGGGGATGGGGGAAGAGAGAGGGAGGGAGAGAGGGAGGGAGGGGGTGGGGTGGTGGGGATAGAGGGAGGGAGGGGATGGGGTGACAGAGGGAGGGGTGGGGAGAGAGAGAGGGAGAGAGGGAGAAAGGGTGGGGGAGAGTGGAGGGAGAGAGAGGGAGGGAGTGGGGGTGAGAGAAAGAAAGAGAGAGCGGGGAGAGAAAGTGGGGTAGAGAGAGTGGAGAAGAGAGTGAGGAGAGGAGAAAAAGAGAAAAAGGGAGAGAGAAATACAGAGAGACGGAGGAGAGGGAGGGGGAAAGAGTGGGGGAGAGTAAAAAGGTGTAAAAGCGTAATGTGTGTGTGTGTGTGTGTGCGTGTGTGTGTGTGCGTGTGCGTGTGCGTGTGCGCGTGCGCGTGCGCGTGTGTGTGTGTGTGTGTGTGTGTGTAAAACCAGTGATATTTCTCCACATGCTCATTGGTTCACCACCCAGTTAATAATACAAACAGCTGCCGTTGAGTAAGAAACCAAACAGGGGTGTGAGCTTGGAGTTCTCAAAGACCTCAAAACTCAGTGCACTCTCAATGACTCGCCTCAGCGCTTTTTAAACCAACTGATTTTCAGACCCAAAATATCTCAGGGGGGCCACAAGTAATTTGGCTTTATCGCTGAACGTTCTGTGCCTCTATCAGCTGTCAGAGTGCAAGAGCTCTTGATGTGTGTGTTTATGACAGACCCAAATCCCTCTGCCTCTCTGAGATATTTAGGGTCTGAAAAATCAGTATTTTCTGGTCAATCAGCAGAAATATCACATCCCTGCGCTGTACTTATTGAAACAAAATCTTCTGAAACTTTGTTCAGAGCTGTAGCAGTCTGACCTTGGATTCATGCCACTCTCCATTAGGTCTGGTCAACCATAAGAATCCAATTTACACATTTTGTTCATATAGGTAATGACTGCAGTGCAGTTTGCAATGTAAACAATTATTATTTGTCTTTGTTTGCATTTACGTTTTTCCGAATTTAGGCTGAACTCACAATAAAGGGTAAAGGCCTTTGCTTGTCAAATGTGATCTGTTTTTTTATTGAACAATCAGTTAGTTCATCTTTTATAAAGGTAAGACGTTGTTTTGTTTTTTTTGTTAACATATCCTAAAAGCGCAGAGACCGAAACTGGTTGCAATCCCAGCAGCAACGGACTGTTTGAAGCACAATGGTTTTGCAAGAGTTCACAGACAAAGTATGCGGTCATTTTAATTTTGCACTGTGGGATTTATTTGTGCAAAAATATAGAATTTTTCTCAGAAAGGCCTTAAGAATCAAAGAAAAGTATCACCTGCTTAAATTGATTTCTAAGACAGAAGGACAAAGTGCAAAGAGAACAGATTGAACACAGGGCTGTGTAACACTCTGGTATTTAAACTCTCAGTGTAAACTCTGACTCTTTCTCAACAGCCTCAGTGTAAAACATGATTGATTTGGGAATACGATACCGCCGTCATTTAGCGACGGTGGCTGCGTAAAAAAATTAGGGAAGAAATCTCTGCCTTATGACTGGGAAGTAAAAGGAAAACTCGCCGAGCGGGGGGGGGCTTTTTTTTTAATGAAAGAGACGCTAACTCTGAGTGAGCACGGCTTGAGCAGCCTCCACAGTGGAAGGAATGAGGTCAACAGCCGCACTGCACACCTTCCTCTCACAGCCAAAAACAGAAAACAAAACAAATAAATACATTTAAAAACGGATGAAAAGAGGGCTTTACTCGGGTAGAACAGCATCATACATGCCTCTCTCTCTCTTTCTCTCCCTGGATGAAAACTGGAGCTAAGCGTTTCGGACATTCTCGGATGCGCACTTATTGTTCTGACCAAGAAAGGGTGAAAAAATCCAATTTGAGTTTGCGTTTACTCAGACTGCTATGAAAAGCCTTACGCCATCATAAAAAAAAATCTCATTGGATCATCAGATTTCTCTCTTCCAGCTACACAGTGCAGGAAGTGCCTCTCCCCGTCACCCCCAAAAAAGAGGAGTCCTCTTGGGGCCGGACGTACTGAGGGGCCCCGGCCTCCAGGAAGAGGACGAAACAGTGGTACCCCATTTTTCACAAAGGGGTCTTACTGTCAGAGACAAACACAGGGGCTGCAGTGGAGAGAGGGGGGGGGGGGGCGGAGAGTGAGAGAAAGAGAGGGAGAAGGATGGAGACAGAGAAGGAGGGAAAGAGTGAGAGAGGAAGGAGAAAAATATAATGAGAAAAGGGAAGGGAGGGAGAAAGGGGGATGGAGAGGGAGGGAAAGAAAAATGGGGCTGGAGAGAGGGAGAGAGAAAAGGGGAATGAGAGAGGGAAAGGGGATGGAGATAGAGAGGGGGAGAGACAGGGGGATGGAGAGAGGGAGAGTGAGGGAGAGAAAAGGGGATGGGAGGAGGGAGAGGGAGAGAGGGAGAAAAATGGGGGTGGAGAGAGAGAGGGGGAGCGAAAGGGGGATGGGAGGAGGGAGAGGTGGCTCCCAGTGAATAAATATGAGACGTCAGGTTTCCGTACCACCCCCATTGCTCAATGTCAGGTGATCATGTCCCATGATCCCTCAGTGGGTCCCAGGCTAGCCCCCCCCCCCCAAACCCTTATACTCCTCTCCCACCAATGGGACCAACATAATCACTGTACCTGAGCTATAACACAATGAGAAGCACAAAGCCATCTCTAGCAGATGAAATACAGATGATAACTAGAACATAAGAACATAAGAATACATAATGAGGAGAACAGGCCAATCAGTCCATCTAGAACAGGGGTCCTCAATCTTATCCAGTAAGGGCCGGTGTGGGTGCAGGCTTTTGTTCCAACCAAGCAGTCGCACACTTGATTCTTCTAATCAACCACTAGAGGCTTTGCTAAGGACCTTGATTAGTAGGATCAGGTGTGTTACTTCTTGGTTGGATCAAAAGCCTGCACCCACACTGGCCCTAACTGGATAAGATTGAGGACCCCTGATCTAGAACATAAGAATATAATAATACAGAATGTGAAGAACAGGCCAATCAGTCCATCTAGAACATAAGAACATAAGAATACATAATGAGGAGAACAGGCCATTCAGCCCATCTAGAACATAAAAACATAAGAATACATAATGAAGAGAACAGACCATTCAGCCCATCTAGAACATAAGAACATAAGAATACATAATGAAGAGAACAGACCATTCAGCCCATCTAGAACATAAGAACATAAGAATACATAATGAGGAGAACAGGCCATTCAGCCCATCTAGAACTTAAGAACATAAAAATACTAAATGAGGAGAACAGGCCATTCAGCCCATCTAGAACATAAGAACATAGGAATACATAATGAGAAGAACAGGCCATTCAGCCCATCAAGAACTTAAGAACATAAAAATACAAAATGAGGAGAACAGGCCATTCAGCCCATCTAGAACTTAAAAACATAAGAATACATAATGAGGAGAACAGGCCATTCAGCCCATCTAGAACTTAAACACATAAGAATACATAATGAGGAGAACAGGCCATTCATTTGATTTGAGAATAGAGTCAGCTTGAACAGTGGGAGGAGCCAGATTCTGGTCAGTAAACATGTTATCTGGTTCCCAGGTGGTACCAGGTTACCTGGCCTCTGTCCAGAAAATGCTAACTTTATCACACCCAGAGAAGTTTTTCAGAACATTTCTTTTCTGTCAAACTTTCTGCTTGCCTGGAGGTATAATGTAAGAGGATAAAACAGCTGTGATGTCACCTTGTAGAAAACAGAAAAGAACTTAACCAATTATAGAATGTGTTAACAGCAGAACAACACCAGTGGTGATTGGTGGATAGTATTTTCTGGATACGATGCTTCCCAGAAGTATATCCACCAATCAACTTCAGCATTGTTCTAATAGTTGCTAGCAACATTATTTGCGATTGATGGAGCTCTTCTCTGTTTTATAAGTGGGTGGGACTCGTTTTTCAAGCAGGAGGCCTCCTGACTATGAACGAGTGGGTGTGTTCTGCAATTGTTTTGCACAAAAAGCAGCCGCCGGGCGTCGCTGCTTCGCCCGCTAATAAGGCAAACGTTGGTGAAGCACTTGCGAGTTATGTCAAATGACAACGAGCCATTTTGATTTATTTTTTAGTTGCTTATGGTGCACGCTGCCAATTAGGGCACCCGTTTTTACTTGATTCCAGCAGCGAGCTGCCCCCTCGCCGCCACATGATACGGGATAGCCCGACATGGTCAAAATGAGCCCACCCATTGTAAGATGCCCTTATTTTATTATCTTTGTTTGCTTGCATAATGTATTCATTTACAGGGATGGTGTCAGTGTATCTCTCCTTAGGGTCTATGACCCCAGTATTGCATTTAAACAGTGTTCAGTGTCAGTGTATCTCTTTTTCGGGTTTATGACCCCAGTATTGCATTTAAACAGTGTTCAGTGTCAGTGTATCTCTCCTTAGGGTTTATGACCCCAGTATTGCATTTAAACAGTGTTCAGTGTCAATGTATCTCTCCTTAGGGTTTATGACCCCAGTATTGCATTTAAACAGTGTTCAGTGTCAATGTATCTCTCCTTAGGGTTTATGACCCCAGTATTGCATTTAAACAGTGTTCAGTGTCAATGTATCTCTCCTTAGGGTTTATGACCCCAGTATTGCATTTAAACAGTGTTCAATGTCAGTGTATCTCTCCTTAGGGTTTATGACCCCAGTATTGCATTTAAACAGTGTTCAGTGTCAGTGTATCTCTCCTTAGGGTTTATGACCCCAGTATTGCATTTAAACAGTGTTCAGCAATGCAATCTCGCTCCTGGCTTCAGCGTCTTCCTTACTGCTGGATTTAATTCTGTCACCATCTCTATCATCCCACATGATTGAGTCATTATGTGATTCGTGTGAAAAGCAGCACAAACCTTGATGTGTGGAAGCTGCGGTGATTTTCTTGCAGTGTAAACCCTGCGATGATTCAGAGACGTCCCCAGTCTTTTCCCCGTAAACTTGACTGTGGTACCCTGTGCTGCCATGGTTACCCAGGTTTAGCAGTTGGGGGGCAACGAAGAGCGATCCCATGTCGCAACTCCACCTCTCTCATGTGTTTATTCACTTTATTTGTTTGGGAGTCAGCGGTGCCCTCGATAAAGGTGATCTGCACAACATGGGTTCGTACAGAAGGATATTTACTGAGGGAACTCATGGTGAGTAGGTTGCATAAAGGTAGGTCAATAAAATCAAAATGGCATCTGTGCCTGGATAGCATGTAGGTATAAAGTGAATGTTCATGAAAAGCAAAATGGATACTCACACTCCAAATTTTTGGGAGTGCAAGTATCCATTTTGTTTTTCGTGAATGTAGGTCAACCAGGGTAACGAGACCTGGGGTTTAGAGTGCTGGTTCAGCGAGAAGTTTCAGAAACCAAGTTTTAGAATGTCTGCTTTTATTTCTTAGACATAAAACATTCAAATAAATTTAAAATTACATGGGTCCGTCCAGTGGATCTGTATGCATATTCAGCCTTTACACTTAAAAAAAAATTTAAATTAAGAAGTGTTTTCCCTTTGAATTTTGGTTCTATTTAGAAAAGAGATGTCCTATCTTCTACACTATCTATTTCATGCTGTTGCACCATTCCATAGACTCATCAATTTGTAAAGACATTTCATGAGACCGGTAAGTCCTAAAAAGAATGTTTCACGCTACTTTGGGTGCATACAGAGCATATCTGCTGTTTGCATCTCCACTAAAAACAAACATGTTTATGGGAGACTGATGTTCGTATGTCAGTTTAAGCATATACAGTGCTGATATGTTCCTGTACACAGTTCCCCTATGGCAGCCATTTCAACAAAACACCTTCCTCCACCCACCCAAATCCTGGATTTATTCCAACCATAACTACAATTCATAAAGTAGAGAGTTGATGATAATAATAAATCATACTAATAAGTATGTTATTAAACTAATAAGTATGTTACTAAATAAGTAAGTTTCATATTTGGGATGGTTTGCCCTTTTGATGCCACATTACATCAAAAACATATATTCATGGATATTACATATTTATCTAAAGACCTCTAAAGTGAGATTCACACCATCACCATCACCAGTTCACATAAGCACTAATGTGTGTAATATTAATGAATGAATGAATGAATGTCGGTTGGTGTGAGTTTTTACTTTCATTAAGATCACAAGCTGAGATCACAAGCTGAAAGGCGCTGTATAAATGCAAAACCCACTATGATTTACTATTCATTAATAATGATACAGTATGGTTTAGCCTAGAAGTAACATGGTCTAGCTTACAGCAGGCGCATACCTCTGCATTTCCCATTAATCTGCAGCCAATCAGATCTGTGTCTTTCAGCCAAACAGATCTGTGTCTTTCAGCCAAACAGATCTGTGTCTTTCAGCCAATCAGAGCGGTGTTCTTCACTCAATCAGGGCTGTGTTTTTCAGCTAATCAGATCTGTGTTTTCCAGCCAATCAGATCTGTGTCTTTCAGCCAAACAGAGTGATGTTCTTCACTCAATCAGATCTGTGTTTTTCAGCCAATCGGATCTGTGTTTTTCAGCCAATCAGATCTGTGTCTTTCAGCCAAACAGATCTGTGTCTTTCAGCCAATCAGAGCGGTGTTCTTCACTCAATCAGGGCTGTGTTTTTCAGCCAATCAGATCTCTGTTTTTCAGCCAATCAGATCTGCGTCTTTCAGCCAAACAGATCTGTGTCTTTCAGCCAATCAGAGCAGTGTTCTTCACTCAATCAGATCTGTGTTTTTCAGCCAATCAGATCTGTGTTTTTCAGCCAAACAGAGTGGTGTTCTTCACTCAATCAGATCTGTGTTTTTAGCCAATCAGAGCTGTGTTTTTCAGCCAATCAGATCTCTGTTTTTCAGCCAATCAGAGCTCTGCTTTTCAGCCAATTAGATCTGTGTCTTTCAGCCAATCAGAGCGGTGTTCTTCACTCAATCAGGGCTGTGTTTTTCAGCCAATCAGATCTCTGTTTTTCAGCCAATCAGATCTGCGTCTTTCAGCCAAACAGATCTGTGTCTTTCAGCCAATCAGAGCAGTGTTCTTCACTCTATCAGATCTGTGTTTTTCAGCCAATCAGATCTGTGTCTTTCAGCCAAACAGAGTGGTGTTCTTCACTCAATCAGATCTGTGTTTTTAGCCAATCAGAGCTGTGTTTTTCAGCCAATCAGATCTCTGTTTTTCAGCCAATCAGAGCTGTGTTCTGCTGAGGTATCACTAAAACCTAGAGCACCAGAGGAAACGCCACTAGAGCAGAAGTGAGATGTAAAAAATGGGCGGGGCGGGGCGGGGCAAACAGAAAAGTGACAGAACTGCAGAGTAAAGGAATGCGCCGGGTCGGGCGAGAGGGCGAGGCCGCCGGAATCGCAGCCCGGGAGTAATAATTGTAATAAACCGATCCGTAATGGAAACCCGGCTCCAGGATCAATTTCCCGGTGGCTCTGCAGTAAACGATCCGAAAGGCGCGTGACTGAGAGGCGGTATTGTTTGATCAAGCCGCGGCGGTGCACCACATATATCATCCCTGTGCTATTTTCCTTGTTGGACTTGACTATTTACGCCACCCAAACAGTTGGATCACCACAACATCCCAACAACCCCCCCCCCCCCTCCCCAGGGCAGGTGGTTCAGAGGTTGGCCCCACGGGATATTATTGGCGGGAAAGGAAGGCAAATAGAAAGACCGTTGTCTGAGAAAAGATAACCTTCAACCCGATAAGCCTGCCGAACGCTGTCGAAGCTGAGCTAATTCCACAATCTCAACGCGACACAACTAATCAGAGTACATTTGTTAATTATGGTTCCATGGTGGTGGTTTCCAACAGTTTTGTTTATTAAGACCACCAGAACCCTCCCCCACCCCACCCACACACACACACACACACACACTCGCGGTTAGGTTAATGGGGAGGTATTTTACTTAATAGCGTTTTTATTGCTCCTGGTAAGCGCGCTTCAGTTAATTAGTGATATGTGAATTAAACTCATTTCTATTACTGCCGACTGACATGGGAAGATCATTATCAATTTTCAAAATCATTTATAAACTGAGCGCTCAGGTAAATGTGCTGGTGGAGAAGATATTAAAGAGACAATGTGCAGAAAATAAAATAAAATAAGGTGTGTGTTCGACCTCGGAAGGACCAGTATTCTCATAAAAATACTTTAGTCCAGTTCAGTGTGTTTGCATTGGTCTCTGTCTTTCTGATTTTTCCCCATTTTTTCCCAATTGTACCCTACATTATTCAATTCCTCTTGCAGCAACCACTTGAGAATTCGCTGTTACAAACCCGTCAGCCAGTATTAGGAAGGAGGGTGCCACGCCCTCTTCAGGGCGCGACTCTTCCAAGCTCCTGACCATGGTCCCAGCTCACCCAGGGCCGCTTGTACGTGACGATTCTCCCCCGCCGAGTCCCTTCCCCCATCCCGGGAGCGGCCTCCTGATCGCCACTCCCTGAAGGCACCGGCCATACACAGATCTGGCAGGTGTGAACCCCTGATCCTCTGTGTGCAACTGCACCGACTCAAAGTCGGCACTTTTTACCGCTGCGCCACCGCGATGCTGGTCTCTGCGTTTCTGCAGGTACTGCCTCTGTCAGCAGCCGGGACAGATGAACCTTCTCCTCTTATCGCTCACACGTTTGGTGTCTGTGGGGGTTTTACTGTGATGCGCCATTACTGAAGAAACTGTTGGAATAACATGAAAAACAGTCCCAGTTAAATTTTTATTTTGCAATGGATACTACAAGACAGCAACCTTTTGACTATTCTTATATTTACACTGACGGAATTTAACCTCTTCTCGAGCAACACCGTTATTGAACACAAGCCCAAATATAAAATGGTTACTGTTCTTGAACCCCTTTGATTACAGGCATAATCCTGGTCTCTTCTGTAAGGTAACCCTTGGGAGTTTGTTTTCCAAGAGTCAGAATTACTGTTCAATAATACTGTAAGTATTATTGAAACAAAAATAGCAGTAGCAGGTAGCATTGAAACAAACAGTAGCTCAAACACGGTGGAAGTGTTTTGTACAAGAGTACCAACTTTACTTTCAATCATGGTGGTGGAACACATAGAACGTATGGAGTCGTCATTTTGATTGATTGATCCTGTTTTGTGTCTTGCTACAAAATATGGAACCGCTGTCGCTATAATGTAAAATAGTCTATAGAGAAAGAATTGTGAGTTTAAACACTTTCAAACGGTATATTGTGTGATCAGTTTTTATTTTTATTTTTTTTAAACGCACTGAATGCAAATAAACTAACCTAGTTAACAGGCAGACTAAAAAACTACACACAACGGGGTTTCGAGAAAAAGCACAGTTACCAGCGTGGCAACCGATAGTAGTCCATAACAGCATGAGAACACTCAACGAGCCCGTCTTCACGTAATTGTACGTCACACATAAACCTCTATACAATATAACAAGTTTGACAATAGGGGCAAGATGGATGTGGTGCTTTACGTAGAACATGGAGTTGAGGGTTATAGTGTTAGATCTCGCATTGATAGGGTTTGCAAACCCATAATAATTGAGTTCAGGGCTTGTTGAATCTTAATACAGTGTAAACCTAGAGATAATCCATTCAAAATCAAACTTTTGACCTGAAGTGACTTTTTTTTCTTAGGAAAGTAATCAAACCTCAATGTCTCAATGTCAGAAACATTGAAGGGGGTTCTGTACAACAGCATATGCACACATGATTATAACAAGACCTTGAGTGGCTGAGGCATTCTGGGATAGCTCCCCCGAGCATGGAGGTATTCCCTGTCACGTTGCTCGGAAATCGTTTCCTCTCTTCATAGCCAATCAAACTCATCTTCTCACTTTGCAAGGTTGTGATTTTATCACCGACAACATTTTCCTATTCATCCAGATCTTTTTGACTCACATCCTCCTACTACTCATGGATAAACTGGGATGATGCAATTACAGTCTTTAATTTTTTAAATCCCAATGCGAATGTCCATCTGCTTGGTTAAAAAACTACTTTTACTCAATTTATTAATTAAAAAAAGAACATATCTTTAGGTATTTAAATGAGTTTAAAAAAATAAATAAAAAAAAATGTTTTTAGAAGAGAGGGAAGCATCTGTTTTGGGGGTTTTGTTGCTGTATGTTGACTGATAGCAGACAAATGCTAACGTTTAGCACGTTCAAAGAGGACGGACATATAAAGGGAGAGTTGAAAAAGTGGTAGAATGGCCTGGAGAGGAATAAGATGAAAGTGCCAAAGAGCCATAAAGCTACGCTTCTCATCTTCTTCCTCCTCTTTAACATCCTCCACTCCGTAACTAATCCGTCCATCAGCTGTGTTCTGTACACAACGCAAGCTGCCTCATCCCGCTACATCCCGCCGTATTGCGCCTGTCACAGACCCCGTCCATAGCTCTCCCTGTGCCGCCCCAGCGAGGGACGACAGCCAAACGTGACGAACGTGGCTGGAAACCGACAGTAAGCGAATCTTTGACTAAAGCCAGCGCTGTGAGACGCACGTAAAGACGCTGTCTGTGCACAACGCAGGTGACCCGGCTCCTGGTGAGGAAAGCGCTGCTGTGCTAATCCTCCTGTATTCTATATGCAAATACAGCACTGATCTGCACCCTGCGGCACTGTGGATACAGCTTATTGTTTTCTTAACGGCCGTGTTTTTACATTGTCTGTGTTTGTGAGCATGTATGTGCAGGGGTGTGTGTGTGTGTGTGTGTGTGAGTGTGAGAGTGCGAGTGTGCGTATATACTGTATGTGTGTGTGTGGGGGGCGTAAAGCCTGCATGCAACAGGGTGTGAGATCTCTCTCACACATATGTCCCTCCCCCCACCCCGGGAGCGGCCTCCCGATTGCCATACACACACACACACACACACACACGCCAATAGCCTGGTGTCGCATGGCCGCCAGCTGGCTGCTCTTTGAGATATCTTGCGTCTGCCAGTGCCAAACCTGGACGGAAACAGAGCATCGTCGTGTATAAATGCAGTTTGGCTGACCGAGAGCATCATTAAAATACACTAATGCAAAGCTTGCACATTCATCTTCCTGCTGTAATTGGTGAACACAAATATAATTCTTCACATGGTGTTCTTGCAGTTAAAATGCATGCTCGCTTTTATGATCTCTGGTTTATGATAACAAGTAGCTATTGGCGAATGTGGACAATCCTTGTTATTAATAAGTGCTTCTTAATATTTAAATAACAGCACATTATTTATTATTGAATATTAAATAATGAGAACGCGATAGTCTTTTACTAAGATGGAAGTGAAAAGAAAGCTGAGGTATCCTGCAAAAACAAATCCGTGTGAATGCGGGAATGATCACAACACGTTGTGTAAACATTTTTTCGAGACGCATTATCATTTGTCAAGAGTGAAAAATAGTGGCGGTAAAAAAAAAGCGGCTTGTGGAAAAGCAGGGAGCGCTGCGCTTTCTGTGTGTGTGTGTGAGTGTGTGTGTGTGTGTGTGTGTGAGTGTGTAGAAATGAGTTTCAGCCGTAATCTATGTGCATTCAGAATGTGGGGTTTTAAATCCATTCACATACAGAGCCAAACCAACCAGCCCCGCAAAGGGACTTTATCTCACCATACATTATTATGCATGCGGTATTATGATTTTGAAGAATAAATTCTGGACTGGACATGAGGGTATTACACATTCTAATCATGGGAAATGTACGCAGGGAAAACACACACACACACACACAGCAGATGCAATACGACCGTGTTATAACAGTGCCACCCAACCCACCAACACGCCATTTTTGATTTTGAAATCAGTGGCAGTCACAGGTCAGCAGGAGCATGACATCATTGGGTCACATGCCCTCCCTCTCACCCACCTGTCCACTCAGTAGGTCAGTTGTTTAAAAACAGCTTAACGAGGTGACAGTAGCCCGCGTCCCAGAAAGGAACCCCAAACATGTCTCAGAGGAGTAGTCTGACACCGGAAGCGCTTATCTCTAAATATACACATTTCGCTGTATGCGTACAGACAGGGCACAAAGGCATCTGTCTCACACACACACACACACACACACACACTCTCACACACGCCAATACCATGACCTCTGACCTCCCACCACAGCCAACCCATAACCGTGTATGAACTTCTGCAATAGGTCAGACCGCGTATGGCATGCGCTGAACACAGAAGAGATGGAAACACTGATCTTACATGTTACATTCACGTTCTCAGAAATACAGTGGAGGAGGTGTGTGTGTCTGTGTAAGAGCAGGTGTGTGTGTGTGTGTGTATGGAGAGGGGTGTGTGTGTGTGTGTGTGTGTGTGTGTGTATGGAGAGGAGTGTGTGTGTGTGTGTGTGTGTGTGTGTGGGGAGGTGGGGGGTGTGTTTCCTAAATCTCTAAATCTCACAGATCAGAGCTCTGCTTCCTGAATTCTCAGCATAGGATTCTCTTTTTCTGAGGGCTAAAGACAAAACAAAGAAAACTTTGGGAGAGGGCAAGAGGTTCAAGTATCAGCCCAACTTAACCTTAACTTAACCCGCCTGCTACTGAGCCCAGCCCAATGTCCTTAACTTAACCTGCCTGCTACTCAGCCCAGCCCAATGTCCTTAACTTAACCTGCCTGCTACTGAGCCCAGCCCAATGTCCTTAACTTAACCTGCCTGCTACTCAACCCAGCCCAATGTCCTTAACTTAACCTGCCTGCTACTGAGCCCAGCCCAATGTCCTTAACTTAACCTGCCTGCTACTCAACCCAGCCCAATGTCCTTAACTTAACCTGCCTGCTACTCAACCCAGCACAATGTCTTTAACTTAACCTGCCTGCTACTGAGCCCAGCCCAATGTCCTTAACTTAACCTGCCTGCTACTCAGCCCAGCCCAATGTCCTTAACTTAACCTGCCTGCTACTCAACCCAGCACAATGTCTTTAACTTAACCTGCCTGCTACTTAGCCCAGCCCAATGTCCTTAACTTAACCTGCCTGCTACTCAACCCAGCCCAATGTCCTTAACATAACCTGCCTGCTACTTAGCCCAGCCCAATGTCCTTAACTTAACCTACCTGCTACTCAGCCCAGCCCAATGTCTTTAACTTAACCTGCCTGCTACTCAGCCCAGCCCAATGTCCTTAACTTAACCTGCCTGCTACTCAGCCCAGCCCAATGTCCTTAAATGAACCTGCCTGCTACTCAACCCAGCACAATGTATTTAACTTAACCTGCCTGCTACTCAACCCAGCCCAATGTCCTTAACTTAACCTGCCTGCTACTTAGCCCAGCCTAATGTCCTTAACTTAACCTACCTGCTACTCAGCCCAGCCAATGTCCTTAATTTAACATGCCTGCTACTCAGCCCAGCCCAATGTCCTTAACTAAACCTGCCTGCTACTCAGCCCAGCCCAATGTCCTTAACTTAACCTGACTGCTACTCAACCCAGCACAATCTCCTTAACTTAACCTGCCTGCTACTCAACCCAGCCCAATGTCCTTAACTTAACCTGCCTGCTACTTAGCCCAGCCTAATGTCTTTAAATTAACCTGCCTGTTACTCAGCCCAGCCCAATGTCCTTAATTTAACCTGACTGCTACTCAACCCAGCACAATCTCCTTAACTTAACCTGCCTGCTACTCAGCCCAGCCCAATGTCCTTAACTAAACCTGCCTGCTACTTAGCCCAGCCCAAGGTTCTTAACTTAACCTGCCTGCTACTCAACCCAGCACAATGTCTTTAACTTAACCTACCTGCTACTCAGCCCAGCCCAATGTCCTTAACTTAACCTGCCTGCTACTCAGCCCAGCCCAATGTCCTTAATTTAACCTGCCTGCTACTCAACCCAGCCCAATATCCTTAACTTAACCTGCCTGCTACTCAGCCCAGCACAGTGTCTTTAACATAACCTGCCTGCTACTCAGCCCAGCCCAATGTCCTTAACTTAACCTGCCTGCTACTCAACCCAGCACAATGTCTTTAACTTAACCTGCCTGCTACTGAGCCCAGCCCAATGTCCTTAACTTAACCTGCCTGCTACTCAGCCCAGCCCAATGTCCTTAACTTAACCTGCCTGCTACTCAACCCAGCACAATGTCTTTAACTTAACCTGCCTGCTACTCAGCCCAGCCCAATGTCCTTAACTTAACCTGCCTGCTACTTAGCCCAGCCAAATGTCCTTAACTTAACCTGCCTGCTACTCAACCCAGCCCAATGTCCTTAACATAACCTGCCTGCTACTTAGCCCAGCCCAATGTCCTTAACTTAACCTACCTGCTACTCAGCCCAGCCCAATGTCTTTAACTTAACCTGCCTGCTACTCAGCCCAGCCCAATGTCCTTAACTTAACCTGCCTGCTACTCAGCCCAGCCCAATGTCCTTAAATGAACCTGCCTGCTACTCAACCCAGCACAATGTATTTAACTTAACCTGCCTGCTACTCAACCCAGCCCAATGTCCTTAACTTAACCTGCCTGCTACTTAGCCCAGCCTAATGTCCTTAACTTAACCTACCTGCTACTCAGCCCAGCCCAATGTCCTTAACTTAACATGCCTGCTACTCAGCCCAGCCCAATGTCCTTAACTAAACCTGCCTGCTACTCAGCCCAGCCCAATGTCCTTAACTTAACCTGACTGCTACTCAACCCAGCACAATCTCCTTAACTTAACCTGCCTGCTACTCAACCCAGCCCAATGTCCTTAACTTAACCTGCCTGCTACTTAGCCCAGCCTAATGTCTTTAAATTAACCTGCCTGTTACTCAGCCCAGCCCAATGTCCTTAATTTAACCTGACTGCTACTCAACCCAGCACAATCTCCTTAACTTAACCTGCCTGCTACTCAGCCCAGCCCAATGTCCTTAACTAAACCTGCCTGCTACTTAGCCCAGCCCAAGGTTCTTAACTTAACCTGCCTGCTACTCAACCCAGCACAATGTCTTTAACTTAACCTACCTGCTACTCAGCCCAGCCCAATGTCCTTAACTTAACCTGCCTGCTACTCAGCCCAGCCCAATGTCCTTAATTTAACCTGCCTGCTACTCAGCCCAGCACAATGTCTTTAACATAACCTGCCTGCTACTCAGCCCAGCCCAATGTCCTTAACTTAACCTGCCTGCTACTCAACCCAGCCCAATGTTCTTAACTTAACCTGCCTGCTACTCAGCCCAGATCTGTACAGCGCCCCTCAAACCTCACTACTACTCAGCCCAGACCTACATCTGTACAGTGCTACGCAAGCCTCACTGCTACTCAGCCCAGACCTACATCTGTACAGCACTACTCAAACCTGCCTACTACTCGGCCCAGACCTACATCTGTACAGCGCTACTCAAACCTGCCTGCTACTCAGCCCAGACCTACATCTGTAAAGAGCTACTCAAACCTGCCTGCTACTCAGCCCAGACATACATCTGTACAGCACTACTCAAACCCACCTGATACTCAACCCAGACCTACATCTGTACAGCGCTACTCAAACCTCACTGCTACTCAGCCCAGACCTACATCTGTAAAGCGCTACTCAAACCTTGCTGCAACTCAGCCCAGACCTACATCTGTACAGCGCTACTCAAACCTCACTGCTACTCAGCCCACACATGCATCTGTACAGCGCTACTCAAACCCACCTGCTACTTAACCCAGACCTACATCTGTACAGCACTACTCAAACCTCACTGCTACTCAGCCCAGACATACATATGTACAGCGCTACTCAAACCTGCCTGCTACTCAGCCCAGACATGCATCTGTACAGCACTACTCAACCCCACCTGCTACTCAACCCAGACCTACATCTGTACAGCGCTACTCAAACCCACCTCCTCCTCAACCCAGACCTACATCTGTACAGCGCTACTCAAACCTCACTGCTACTCAGCCCAGACATACATCTGTACAGCGCTACTCAAACCTGCCTGCTACTCAGCCCAGACATGCATCTGTACAGCACTACTCAAACCTCACTGCTACTCAACCCAGACCTACATCTGTACAGCGCTACTCAAACCTCACTGCTACTCAACCCAGACCTACATCTGTACAGCGCTACTCAAACCTCACTGCTACTCAGCCCAGACATACATCTGTACAGCGCTACTCAAACCTGCCTGCTACTCAGCCCAGACATGCATCTGTACAGCACTACTCAAACCCACCTGCTACTCAACCCAGACCTACATCTGTAAAGGGCTACTCAAACCTCACTGCTACTCAGCCCAGACCTACATCTGTACAGCGCTACTCAAACCTGCCTACTACTCAGCCCAGACATATATCTGTACAGCGCTACTCAATGTGTTTTTCTGCACTCTTCCTCAACTAGCAGAGGCTGCAGTGATGAGCACCAACGTGCACGCACACACACTCTTACACACACAAACAAAAAAAGGAGAAAAAACACACACCGTGATATTATATAGAAAGAGAGGCAGGTGATCGTAATAGTGAACTTAAGAAGAAGGGAAGACCGCACACTCAGCTTCATATATTATTTAATATTTAAATTTACCAAGGTTTCGACTTTCATCTTCATCAAGGCATTAAGGGTCACATTGCAAACATTTTTCAAGTAGCCACACACACACACACAATCATACACACATTTGTCATGGGAGAAGTGGTCAGGTTGAGCTCTGAACTCAATCCAGCTCAGCAGAGAGAAAATGGAGGGAGTAAAGAAAGAGTAAAGAAAGAGGATTTGAGGGAAAGAGAGAGGGATTGAACAGTACAGACTGGGGAGGAGGAGCAGACACGGTTCAAATCTAGGCTTTTTCGAGCCATACCAAATATCCACCCCTTTAATAATCTCTCTCTAAAACCGGCTCCCTAGTGCTCACTGCCTTTCTCTGTTCAGGGGTTAATTACTGGGCATGTGCAAATTACATTCTCAAAATACAGCCACATGATTGGTTCCCTGCTGGTTATTTTAAGTCTGCATGCTTTTCACATTAGATTGCCAGAGAAAAGGGTTGTGAGCTACTGAGCAACCTAATTTCCAAGCCCTATTAAATTTACATTCTGACATGTAAGTGACCCATCTTTCATACATGATTGCTCTGTGTGGTAATGGCTCCACTGTATATGGTCAAATAACCTACATATTATGGTGAAAAAAAACTTGCTCTGAATATTATTTCCCTGGTTGAGTTGATGATTCTTATAAGCAAGAATTCCCCCACAACAGTAATTTGAAGATTACAGGAACGATTACAGTAGAATAAGAAGAAAAAAAAGTATCTTTTTCCCAAACTATATATTGTTACTGAATCTGAAAATAACATGGTGTGAATAACGTGTTCCTATATAACCAACCAGTGCACCTTCCCCTTAAGAAAGGTATTTGAAGCTTCAGGTGGTGTCCAATCGTATAAATCCAGATAAAACTAGTGATGGGCAGTTCGGCTTTTTTCTGAGTCGGCTCTATTCATACCATTCAGTTAGGAGAGTCGGAGTCAGAGTTGCAATTTTGGTATTTCCGGTTAATACAGTAGAGCCGTTTGAGCCGCATCTTTTTCTTTCAGCGGCGCAAACTGAAATTAGAAGCTGTTTCAGACAGCAGACCCTAGCTGGTAACAAAGTAGGCAAAATAAGTTCGTAAACTCGCCTTGATATTTTATTCAGACCCAAATCATCTGAATGGTACTCATTGTAGTATTCTCAATTTACAGTAGCCTACTCTCTCAAACTAGTTTGCAATCGCAGGTTACGTTTATTTACGACTTTTCCATCTCCGTTTTTTCGATCATAGATTGTCACATTAGATCTTACAGGTAATAATAGACATTGAATGGTTATATTTGTATAGAGCTATTTCATCTATGCTAATATTAATCTTATTTTTTTTATCAGATCCTAGAATTCAGTAGCCTAGGTCTACTGAAAATGAGGTGGATGGAAGACTGTATAAGAGAGATAGCCAGCCAAATTAGACAAACAAGCCATATATTTATTGTGTGTGTCAGTGTGTGCATATGATGTACAGGAGCTTGTGTCGTTTATTTATTTGGACACCATAGGGTTATTTAAATATGTTTATTTTAACTGTACTTTATTTATTATATCATACACAATTGTAGGCTATTTATTCTGTTCACTGTTGTTGTTGGTCAAGAGTCCTAAAATAAAAATGGCACCACTTTAATTTTTAATAGCCTAACCTGTCATTTTGAAGTATTTGCTGTCATTTTTAGTAGCCTAATCTAGCTGAACACAATCGCAATATCGCATATTAGGCCTAATTGTTTCATAGTTGACTGGAATTCGGTTGCAATTCTCGCAAACAGCCAAGTTTAATCATTTCGTAATAAACAGTCTCTGAATATCATTAGATATAGGCTAACATAATTCCTTTGTCAATAGGGTTTCCGGTTGAATCACGCTGAGTAGTAAACCTGATTAATAGCTTAATGGCGTACTGCATTTTACCCTTTGTTAATACCATAGAACTCTATAAGAACAGTTATGTGGTTAAAACTCGAAAAAGACTTAGGTTTGTGTCACGGCTCTGGTTCCGGCTCTGTCTGGAGCCGTGGGATATTGCCACGGCTCATTGCTCTTAAATTGAGTCGAGTTGATTTTGTGCTGATCAGTTGGGTAGTATAGCTACTGTAGCTACGTATCTTTCTTTTAACCATTAGTAGTCATAATAACTTTGGAATGAGCTGGGGTGATTATTAACTTCACAAAAGTGTGTGCAATATTGTTAGATCAAATTAAAATGTATTCTTACGTAGGTTCTAACTTAGCAATCATAAACTGCGTGCCGCGCATTAACCACTGCTGAGTGTCTCGGGGGAGTGTCTCCCGGCTGTAGTAGCAAGCAGGCAGAGTCAGAGCTAAGAGCCAGAGTCAGAGCCAGAGCTAAGAGCCAAAGCCGTGGGTAAGCACGATTCCCTCGAACTGGCGAGTCGACTCAGACGACTCAGCATAAAGAGTCGTTCAAAAATACCGATTCGTTCGCAAACTGCACATCACTAGATAAAACCCCAAAACCCCCACGGCTCTACAGGACCAGAGGTGCAGAACCCTTTCATAAAACATGGATCTCAAACTCCTCTCCTTGAGGCCTGCAGTTCCTGCTGAAGTGAGTTTCGGCACTTAACCCCGTGAACAGTTGGTTTTTTGGAATGTTTTTTTTTTTTTCAAAGCCAGTGTTCTAGAACATTTTTTTTTAGTTGCCAGTAGTGATTGTTACATCAACATTAGAATGTTCAGTTAAAAACATTCGAAACACATATTTGTGATCTCACACCTTAAATGGTTAAGTGCCAGATTTAAGTCTCTGATTGGCTAGAGTCGCACACACCTTGTTTCCAAGAACCTAAACTGGCTGCTGATTGACAGGAAACTCCAGAAACCCTGCAGCTATCCAGGGCCGGCTTGGAGAATGTCACCATATGACTCCTGGCCCCGGACTAGCACTGCCGCAATATGAGCTGCTTAGCATCCCGGATTCAGTCTGTTTGGGTCGGCAGTGCTGTGGGATTGGGCCACAGAGAGGTCTGCCAAAACACACAGTGAAATCTCTTTAGGGCACTAATCCAGCCAGCCCAGCATTCCCCTTCAAATCATCCCAGGAAGGTTCCGGAAAAAATAGGATACAATTTTTATTAGATTTTTTTCACGCTTGAATAATGAATGAAGAAGCAGCTCCAGCTACAGCACTCATTCCAGGGTGAAGCTGCTGTAAGCAGACGCCAGGGCTTTGCTCTGCACATGTAAAGTGCGGAGGAATCCAACTTCTTCAGTCCCCCCCGAACCGAGCGAGAGCAAGACAGCCCCACGAAACACCCCCACCCTGTAGAGCAGGGATACAGGGACCAATAGTGCTGCTGGCTCTCATCCCTCCCCACTAATCAGGACTGATGTAAACCTGGGACACCAGGTGAGTTAAATCTCTGGCCAATCAGTGGTATTAAGTGATCAATTAACTATCAGGTGGAGAAGAAAACCAGCAAGCAAGCTTACATAAAGCTATCATAAGCATGACATAATGCTTGTCATAACCAGTAATGCCAGGAAATTACAATAAATTTTCAGTGCTAGGGAAGATTCATCTTCGTCATAGCGATGGAACACTCGCTTGTCGTGGCCCACGTCTCTGAGGCCGTTCCTATTGGACGAGAGCCCCATGCAGATAGGACCCCCCAAAAACGTAGGCCTCACTACTCAGACCTCAGTTCTTTATCCAGCTGGCCAATCAGCAGCCATGTTTTAAAGCTGGGGCCTGTTATCCGTCATCCTCCATTGAGATCTCATTTCCAACATGTCCCCTTAGCAGCATGGGAAAAAGCGTGGCGCTGATACTTTCCCTTCACGATAAAACATGCCCTACTACATCACGTTTAATATTCCTGCTGCAGTCATCATACCTGCTATTAATATACCCTTTATGGCGTGTTGCAGTTGGCGGTCGCTGTACAACGGTTATCGCTGTACAACACCGGGGCCATTCATTAGGGTTAATAGCCTAAAAAAGAACAGACAGTGAAGTGCACTCACATTAGAAGTGGAAAAGTGGGGGTGTAGAGGAGGGGGGGTGTAGTTATCTCAGCTGCTCTGTAGAGGAGGGGGGTGTAGTTATCTCAGCTGCTCTGTAGAGAAGGGGGGTGTAGTTATCTCAGCTGCTCTGTAGAAGAGGGGGGGGGGGGGGTAGTTATCTCAGCTGCTCTGTGGAGAAGGGGGGGGGGTGTAGTTATCGCATCTGCTCTGTAGAGAAGGGGGGTGTAGTTATCTCAACTGCTCTGTAGAGGAGGGGGGGGTGTAGTTATCTCAGCTGCTCTGTAGAGGGGGGGTGTAGTTATCTCAGCTGCTCTGTAGAGGAGGGGGGTGTAGTTATCTCAGCTGCTCTATAGAGGGGGGGGTAGTTATCTCAGCTGCTCTGTAGAGGGGGGGGTGTAGTTATCTCAGCTGCTCTGTAGAGGAGGGGGGTGTAGTTATCTAAGCTGCTCTGTAGAGCAGGGGGGGGGGTAGTTATCTCAGCTGCTCTGTAGAGGGGGGGTGTAGTTATCTCAACAGCTCTGTAGAGGAGGGGGGGAATTATTTCAGCTGCTCTGTAGAGGAGGGGGGGGTAGTTATCTCAGCTGCTCTGTAGAGGAGGGGGGTGTAGTTATCTAAGCTGCTCTGTAGAGGGGGGGGGGTAGTTATCTCAGCTGCTCTGTAGAGGAGGGGGTGTAGTTATCTCAGCTGCTCTGTAGAGGAGGGGGTGTGGTTATCTCACCTGCTCTGGAGAAGAGGGGGGGGGGGTAGTTATCTCCGCTGTTCTGTAGAGGAGGGGGGTGTAGTTATCTCAGCTGCTCTGTAGAGGAGGGGGGGTAGTTATCTCAGCTGCTCTGTAGAGGAGGGGCGGTGTAATTATCTCCGCTGCTCTGTAGAGGAGGAGGGGGGTGTAGTTATCTCCACTGCTCTGTAGAGGAGGAGGGGGGTAGTTATCTCAGCTGCTCTGTAGGGGGGGGGGGGGTGTAGTTATCTCAACTGCTCTGTAGAGGAGGGGGGTAGTTATCTCAGCTGCTCTGTATAGGAGGGGGGGTGTAGTTATTTCAGCTGCTCTGTAGAGGAGGGGGGGGTAGTTATCTAAGCTGCTCTGTAGAGGGGGGGGGGGTAGTTATCTCAGCTGCTCTGTAAAGGAGGGGGAGTAGTTATCTCAGCTGCTCTGTAGAGGAGGGGGTGTAGTTATCTCAGCTGCTCTGTAGGGGGGGGGGGGGGGGCTAGTTATATCCGCTGCTCTGTAGAGGAGGGGGGTGTAGTTATCTCAGCTGCTCTGTAGAGGAGGGGGGGTAGTTATCTCAGCTGCTCTGTAGAGGAGGGGCGGTGTAGTTATCTCTGCTGCTCTGTAGAGGAGGAGGGGGGTGTAGTTATCTCCGCTGTTCTGTAGAGGAGGAGGGGGGTAGTTATCTCAGCTGCTCTGTAGAGGAGGGGGGGGGGGGGTAGTTATCTCAGCTGCTCTGTAGAGGAGGGGGGGTAGTTATCTCAGCTGCTCTGTAGAGGGGGGGGGGTAGTTATCTCAGCTGCTCTGTAAAGGAGGGGGAGTAGTTATCTCAGCTGCTCTGTAGAGGAGGGGGTGTAGTTATCTCAGCTGCTCTGTAGGGGGGGGGGGGGGGGGTAGTTATATCCGCTTCGCTGTAGAGGAGGGGGGTGTAGTTATCTCAGCTGCTCTGTAGAGGAGGGGCGGTAGTTATCTCAGCTGCTCTGTAGGGGGGGGGGTAGTTATATCCGCTGCTCTGTAGAGGAGGGGGGTGTAGTTATCTCCGCTGTTCTGTAGAGGAGGAGGGGGGTAGTTATCTCAGCTGCTCTGTAGAGGAGGGGGGGGGGGGGGTAGTTATCTCAGCTGCTCTGTAGAGGAGGGGGGGTATTTAACTCAGCAGCTCTGTAGAGGAGGGGGGGTAGTTATCTCAGCTGCTCTGTAGAGGAGGGGGAGTAGTTATCTCAGCTGCTCTGTAGAGGAGGGGGTGTAGTTATCTCAGCTGCTCTGTAGGGGGGGGGGGTAGTTATATCCGCTGCTCTGTAGAGGAGGGGGTGTAGTTATCTCAGCTGCTCTGTAGAGGAGGGGGGGTAGTTATCTCAGCTGCTCTGTAGAGGAGGGGCGGTGTAGTTATCTCCGCTGCTCTGTAGAGGAGGAGGGGGGTGTAGTTATCTCCGCTGTTCTGTAGAGGAGGGGGGTAGTTATCTCAGCTGCTCTGTAGAGGAGGGGGGGTAGTTATCTCAGCTGCTCTGTAGAGGAGGGGGGGTAGTTATCTCAGCTGCTCTGTAGAGGGGGGGGGGGTAGTTATCTCAGCTGCTCTGTAGAGGAGGGGGGGTAGTTATCTCAGCTTCTCTGTAGAGGAGGGGGGGGGGGGTGCTCTGTAGAGGAGGGGGGGTAGTTAATCAGCTGCTCTGCATTAGAGGAGGGGCGGTGTAGTTATCTCTGCTGCTCTGTAGAGGAGGAGGGGGGTGTAGTTATCTCCGCTGTTCTGTAGAGGAGGAGGGGGGTAGTTATCTCAGCTGCTCTGTAGAGGAGGGGGGGTAGTTATCTCAGCTGCTCTGTAGAGGAGGGGCGGTGACAATTCACGCAAAATCAAATTAGCTGGATATTCTATATCATATGCCAAGTGACCACGACTCAGTATGCCATGTGACCACGACTCAGTATACCATGTGACCACGACTCAGTATGTAATCCGAAATGTCGTTACAAGGGGCTTCTCCCCGAAAAGCAGCTGCCTTTCCAAAGTATTTTTTATTAAGTTTATAAGGCAACACTGATTTTCCCATCAAATTACGCTAAAGTCTGAGGTCAGGATGAGTGCAAATAAACCAGGAGAATGTATAAATCTCTCTCTCTCTCTTTTTCTTTCTCTCTCTCTCTCACTCACTCTTTAAACAGCAATTAAACTTGATGCAGATATTTTTACATTTATCTTCAGGCACATCCCCTGCTATCTCAGGCATCAAAAGATTGGAAAGACTGTTGTCAGGGATTTGCAAATTGATGCGGATCCCCTCCTTTCTCCAATCGCTTAAGCTCATCTAAATCTTTATTTAAATCACTGATAGCGAAACGTTAAGTTTCCTCTTTATGGCGCGAACGTCTCACTTCTCCACAAACACCCTCCCGCCCCCCCCCCAGCCCCCCCGATTCCCCACAGCTTAGCCTGCTACACACTCAACTGTCTACACATTCTGTTAGGTTACGCTATTTTGGATTACAGATTCGGAATAGGAGCAGACTGTTCTTAACCAACCTTCACTTCCAATGTATTGTCATGGTGGCTGTCGAGGTTAGCTAGCCAATATTGCTAAATAACGATTGGTTAAAATGCACCACGTGGGTGTTTCAGTGGCATAGCATGTAGAGCACTGCCCACATGCTCATTGCGAGCTGCAATGTTGGCAATTTGAATCCGGCCGCGCGACCATGTCCCATGTCTCTTCTTCTCTTTTGTTCCCATTCTTTCTGTCTGTCTACACTGTGCTGTCCAGGAAAGCATATAATAGTATGGTATGTAGTATGGCCCAGTATGTTTCTCCATGAAATTGCTACATCATCCTACATTCTGTCAGGAAAGAGTCTGATTTGTATTTTTAAAAATGCATACCATAATTTGTGCTTGATTTGCATGACTTCCATGTTTCAACTGAAGTTTATCACATTGTCAACTGGTTCTCTCCAAGTACATCAACTCTGATGTTTTTAAAAAATAAACTCTGAAAGGCAGATTTGCATTTTCCGAGCGGAACAACCGTTGGTTGATTTGACATTCAGTGCATGGATGGCAGTGTGTTGTGCCCTGGTGTTTGCAAGCAAACGATTGCAGGATAAAAATCCCAGCTGGGGTATAGCTGTAATCTAAGTTGCTATATAAATTGTTAAAAAGCTGTTTAAATGAAAGCCAGCAAGGACAAGGGTGTCTGCTCCAAAAAATATAGATTCAGGTTTAGTATGATTAGAACACCATCCTTTTAATGAAACAATAATATTTGTCCTCCCTTTACTGTTCTCATATTCTGTTAAAATATGTCATTAACTTAACGGTGTAGATTTTCATTTGGGCTCAGTTAAAGGCTCTGTAGAAACGCAGCCATGTGTAAGCTGTAAACAGTGAAGCTCCCTCTGTATGCTCGCACACACTAGCACTGAATCACCAGGGGCCCAAACGACACAGACCAACAGCGATTCTCAAAGAGTTTTCATAACCAGTGGTGCATCCTGACCTCTGACCTTGGTGAGGGTAATTCAGGAGGGCCATGGGGTATGGGTGGGGTCCAGAAGCTGTCCCTTGGAAATGTGTAGCCCCATGCCTTAACAGCAGGGGATCCAAAAAAAGCACCGCACTCTATCCATCAGGCCAAAAACCTATCTGCAGACGCACGCACGCACGCACGCACGCACGCACGCACGCACGCACGCACAAACTTTCACCCCATGAGCTCCCTCCTCCCCCCTCCTCTGTGATCACTGCAGCTGTCATGTCATAAAAGTACTTCCTGTATAAAGCATGCTGGGATGTGTTGTCACCTCCACTTTTACATTTACTGAAAGAGATGTGCTACATACAGGCTTTCTGACTTGTATAAATATGCTGTATACATATATTTGTATGTATATTATTCTCCTTACTGTTTGGATGAGTTGGGGCTTTAAACATTTTGAATAATATTTTCATTTTGCAGTAACTAAGATCACACAAACTACGGCCGGCCACACAAACTCCCACCCCCTGCCCAAATCTTTCCTCTGCCATAATTCTTTATCCTGTTGCACCATCTTGCTTTTTATCTTGTTTTAATCTGTGTTGTACTGTATCCTGGGGTTTCTTGAAAGGCACATTCCAAATAAAATGTATTATTATTATTATTATTATGATTATTATTATCAGTTATTTTGTGTACAAAGAGGAGCCTCCACTGCCGAGTTTCGAACTCAGTTGTCCTCGGAGAAAGAGAAAGTGAGTTATAGCGATGCGTTTTCTTCCCGTTTTTCCCTCCACACAGGGAGGGTTTCCTTGCTCCCTTCGGCCTAGCCTTGCTCTTGTGGGGAGGGGGGGGTTAGGTTCAGGGTCCACTGTAAAGCTTAATGTTTGTAAAAATGTGCTATACAAATAAATCTGATTTGTGAATGGTAGATGTGCCGGGGTTATTTGTTTAAGTGGGGGGAGTTGCCTGGTGGTGACGCATATCGCCATGTGTTTTTCATTGGGGGCTGCAGTTGGCATTAAAGACTGAAGACAGGTGGCCTTCGGAGGGGGGGGTAGAAAAATCCCAATAAATGTGCTGCTTTGAAGCGTGAGATAAAAATGGGGGAGAGTTCACACGTGTGTCCAAATAAAACACTCAAAAAAGGACACAGTTTGACTTCAATCTCCCCCTTTACAGAATGAGATCCATGTGAAACAGAGTTTCGCTGTGAAGCCATCTCAACAGGCACGCTACAAACAGAAACCAAACATAACAATAACATCCACGTGCAGGCCTAAGAAAAAAATTAAAAATCCTGCGTTTGGGACCAACAACAACAGCCCTGAAATCAGGATATTTACAATCCCTGGTAGCGGAAATCTTAAAAAGGACAGGGAGGCTTTGAAAGACGCCTCAGAGCCACGGAGTGGTGTTTGTGTACTGTGTCCTTAGCTGTAGCTTATGCTAATTAACATTTCCCCTTTGGAAAATGATTCAATAAGCAGTGATGTGCAATGCCTCCGGCATGCTGAAGACTGACTTTACAAAGGGCAGGGTGGTACTTTTGTAGACATTTGTAACTGCAGTCTGCTGCAATGCGGACTACATCACGGATCGCTATAGAAACATGAGACTGCTGGAGATAAATAACCAGAACAGAACATTAGCCCTTATGGAAGTGAGATATACTAATATACTAATCATCAAATACACTGAAATTAAATATCAAGATTAGAAAATGGATGTTCATAATATCTGAGAAAATACACAAAATATTGCCATTTTCAGATAAGAAAATATTTCATTAAATATACATTTTCTGTAAAATCTATTTGTCATCGTACTTTCTAAAAGTTCCATACATTTGCGATATATTGCAAGATATCCCATTTCTTTATGGGAGTAAAAATCTGTTAAATTATCAGGTTATTAGGATTTTCTATCATTTCAAAAATCAACAAAAATAATACAACAGGAATTTAGTCTCACTCAGCAAAGATTCAGGAGATGTTCAGATTGTAGAAGACAACAAGTAGAGTTTATTAGCACTGCTTTACATTAACATAACATTTCAGTTTGAACCAAACTCCTGAGTATTATTCATCGGTGATATCTTGTGTGTGTGTGTGTGTGTGTGTGTGTGCGTGTGTGCGTATGTATGTATGTATGTATGTGCGTGATGTCATGCTGCTCACAGTCTAAATAAAATGCAGATCAAAAGAAAACCCAAGAGAGAGAGAGAGAGACAGAGAGACAAAGAGAGAGCGAGAGCGAGAGAGCCAGAGACAGAAACAGAGAAAGAGAGAGAGAGATAGAGAGATAGAGAGAGAGAGAGAGAGAGAGAGAGAGAGAGAGAGAGAGAGAGAGAGAGAGAGAGAGAAAAAGACAGAGAGAAAGAGCTAGAGAGAGACTGCAGCCCTCCAGGATTGGAATTGAGATCCCTGGACTAGTCTTTCCAAAGAAGTGTGATGTGTTTCTAAGCTCACAGGGGAATGTGAGGAAAAAGCACACACAGAGAGTTCTGTGCACATGCAGGGTCTAACAGCTTGATATCCTGACCCACCTCCTACCAAGTGCTGACCGACAAAATACGACCTTTGACCTGACAGAATGCCGCTTTACTTGAGAAATTCAACTGCCTCCACTGCAGTCCAGTCACAGCCTCCCATCGATTATTGACATAGTATAACCATGGCCGCCTCTTCTGAGCAGAAATAATCTTGTGGAAAAATTACTTCCTGGCGCAGAACTGTTTATTTATAGAAACCCCCCTGTAGCTGTTTTCTATTCTCTTATCGAATGTACTCACATGTATATTTTATCTCCCCTAAACGTTCTGTAATATTTGCAGGCAAATTTGAATGGTAACGGATTAATACTAAGACAGCTTGAGATACCAGGGGTCCTGATAGCTTAATCACAGAAACTCTAGATGCTTTCAGCGCATCTCCATTAAGACTTTCTCCCAGTCCAGCCCTCGAACCAGAGAGTGAGTCCACTGCATCTGCACAGCCTTCGAAGCGGAGGGAAAATGCACATCATCAAGCAGATAAGGCCTAAGAAACGCTCTTCTTAGGATTCAGTGATCAACACTGACCGAGCGCTGACCCCCCCACTTTTGAATAACTGTCCTGGAGCGTTCAAGCCTCTTAGGAACACAGGTACACAGGTGAGCTGTACTCACACCTGCCCAGGTTATCCTGATCCGCAGGCCCCCTTTAAAAGGCTGGAGATTGACATCAAGACACCCAGAGGGGCGGCGTCTGAATAAACCGAGAAAGGTTTAGACATTTATAATACATTTATAAACTATTTACGAAGCACTTATAAACCACCCGTGCAGCATAGCCATTTGCTTGGAACGTCCTATTGGCTGTCCAAGAAAACATTTCCTCGTCCTGTTTAAACACGTTCACATTAATTTCAAGCTCCATGAATCGTAATTGTGAGGTAAACCCTTGACTTGGGAGAAAACAGCTCTGGGTAGCCCCTTTAATTTCCGTTAGTCTCCCCCCCGGTGGATGTGGCCTTGTGGGTAGGAGCCCAGCTGCGATGGCGTTGATTTGTTTTTCCAGCTCAAACACCAAGCCGTCCTCTGAAGGAACCAGGAGTCAGAAACCAGGAGTCAGAAACCCACTGATGTGCTGCAGCACGAGTTCCACAGAGAGGAGGTAATATCATGGATCACAACATATAAGAACCCCGACAAGAACACTCACTATTTCCTTTCTATACAAAAAAACTGGGCTGACTTCGATTGCCCAAACGCTGCACTCCACTTCTGTACAACCAGCCTAGTCTATGCTAACTTCAGCCCAGTCTATGCTAATGCTAAGACCACAAAGGAGCATTTGCACAATTACATCTCTTTGGGTTCTATAACAACAGTATAAATTAATTGGGAGGGGGGTGGGTGCGTTAAACTTCAGGAATATGACTTGTAGTTGTAAAATAAGACGGGGAAAATGCATTGTTGAGGCATGCTGTCTCACACAGTTTCTTCCGCCGGTTCCCCGAAAAAGCTCCATCTCCCCTGGGTGCTGTGAGCTGAAATCGAGCTTCATGGGAAGACTTTTCAAAGAGCGCGTCTCCAAACAAAGACGACACCAAGCCAGGTGCGGGGGGGTCGGAGCAACTTTGTAAGGCTTTCCATCGCTAATCCGCCACTGTGGAACAAGAATCTCCAAACACTCGTTACTTCTCTCTGCGGCGTGTAATGCCAGCTATGTACTCACGTTCCCGGTTACTGAAGGTAAGTCAACATGAATAAACAGAACCAGAGAACCTGAGATCTGAAGCATTCTGACTGCACCTTTTCTCAAATATGTGTTATTGATATCGGAATTTTCTACACAGACTCTCACAAATCCAATACACTAGACGGCTGAAAAATGTAACATTACAAAAAAGTTTCAACCGTAAAATAATTGTGAGTTTCACTTCCATCTTCCTTTTCCAACCAGAAACCACCATACTGACTTTACAGGTGTAATTTGCTGCAGTGTGACATTATTCAGGATCTAGCACCCATGGTTCACATCGCTAGATAACTACCTGAACACAGCACTGTCATGGACCTTAAATGAAGTTATATTCATTAATAATTAGTTCATGAATATAAGCTTGTGCTTAACCCTTGCAGCTAATACAAAACACAGCAGCATGACTCATCTAAAATCCTCAATCATCTTTACTGGCTACCTATTACAGGTCGCATCAAGCCTGTACCAGGCTACAGGGCAGCGAATGGATCAGCTCAAATGTAATATAATATAATATCCCTAAATCTTAAATTTTAACATATCAGTATGATACTTTTGCATATAGAGTACTGTAATTCTACAGTTGTGATATAACAAACAGAAAAAATGTACAGTACATATTTATATATATATTTTTTATACTTTTATAAATATTTACGGTTTCTCAAGTTGTCATTGTTCAATTCAAGGTGTGTTGCAATAGGCTTTGAAAAGTAGGTTTTTTAGTATGTATTTTTAAAAAATTCTAAGTCAGTGTTTTAGAACTTCATAGAGTACTCAAGCGAGTACGTCAGTTGTGGGCGGAGTCTTGTTTCGGAACTAAATTCCCTATGGAAGATAGAATGGGCTTCGGAGGCTATCGACTATTTCTTGAAATCTGATTTATAGAATGAGCCGAAACATTCCTGGATTAGCCTGTGTAGTACAAGGATATATTCCATATATCGCATGTTCCCATTTTAATTTTTTTAAAGTAATACATTAATGAATGTAGTTTGACTTGTAGTCCACTTTAACAAACTACATATCCAGTACTGCAACGCACGGGTGGTTCTCGACCAATAAGATATCATCATCTCGTCTGTCTGACTGTGGCAGATTGGAGTAGGCTACTGCCACTGAAGAGGGGCTAACGTTAGCTTGCTAAGTAGAGAAGCCCGCCTCACAAGGTCAGAAACTGTGCTATGGTTAACCACATAAAGCAATTCTAGCTTTTAGTCCTTCAAGTTAGCTAGCTAACGTTAAAAGTGTTTAAAAACGGAGCTGTGTGCTACTGCTTGCTAACGTTATATCACAACGTCTAGAGACAAGGCAGCACGTTCTGAGGGAATTAAGGGACGTGGAGTTTTTAAACAGTGCCAGCACTGGTATGTTCACAAAAACAATACTAAAATGTAAAATATACTCGAAGCTGGTCCAGAAAAACTACATAGTTTGCGAATGGGAGTTATATTGAACAATTCCGAAAATTGACAGTAAGACATAATCAATAGAAATGGTTACACTCTAAATGAATGGGGAATTTACTTACAAAATCAGCATGACGTAGTCACTTGAGTACTCTATTGCTTTCAATTACCGGCAGTGATTGTTACCTCAGCATTAGAATGTTCAGTTAAGAACAATCTAATCACACATTGTGTGGTCTTATACCTTACAGGGTTAATTGGATATCATGTGACGGTCAGATGCAGCTCAGACAGGGAAACATGCATAATGCAGGCTGCCTGTAGGGGAGTTGGCCTGTTCCAGGCTCAGAGCCAAGCCATGTGTGTTATCATGGTGTAAGAACGCTCAATGGGTCATATGAGCTGTACTGTACTCCCTGTCCCCCCGGACAGTGTTAAATCAACTCTGATAGAGTGTATCTGATCCCTCTTAGACTCATTTCAACTCCACTACATTTAAAATAGCAGTGAACATTCTTTTTTTTTCTTTTTTTCTGTGAATCTCCGGTATTCGAACCAAATAGCAGAAGTTGAGGGGAAAACTGGCAGTAAAGACTGAACCAATAGCTCTCGATGGATCTCAGTCAAACAGATCAACCCAAATAAAAATGTGTCGCATTGTGTCATTTTATCCTGCCGGATGGTTAAAAGTTAGAAGATGTGCTCATCTAGATGACTTGCTATTTACTCCAGCTGAAACACACTCTTCTTAAGCAATGCTACGATTACAGGGGTAGGCAACCCTGATCCTGGAGTGCCAGTGACGTTTCTAGTTTTTGCTGGTAGAAAAAAGTTCCTGCTTGGTTCAGTCGCATGTCTCTCCCTCCCTTTCGTTCATTCCTCCTGTTACGATACACTGTGATATCCAATAAAACTGATAAAGCTTTAAAATATATAAATAAATAAAAACTGATTTTAGGGGGGGGGGGCTCCACTTTAAGTTTCCCATGTTGAGGACATGAAGGAAATTAACACACACAGCCCTGCTGGTCTGAAGAACAGCATGTACACTATCCTGTTTGTGAAAGGCTGGGCTGGGCTGGGCTGGGCACGAGCTGGGCTCAAGTCTCCATTGTGTTTCTTTCTGTGTGTTCATTACCATCCTAATAAGTGCTTTTCCTGAAACCAGGAAACATCTCCATTCACACTGCTCATTCAGTGTCTCAGAAATAGATTTAACAATCTGTTAGACTCTGTTACCGCATATATCCCACAAACCTATTTACATTTGCTTTCTAAGTATAAGCAGATGTAGCAGTCATGCACAGCTTCCTACATGCAGTCCGTTTCACGCAACTGAATATATTTGACAACAAAATAGATACAATATATTTACTGAAAATATTTATTGAAAATAACATATTTACTGAAACAGGTCAGGCTGTGCCCCAGCCTAGAATTGAGCCTGCAACCTCTTTGTCACACAGTATAGCCTTGTACTATGTTCCTGTCCACACAATCCAGTGTCCATGCCTTTGCAGTCTACCACGCAAAGATTTTTTCCGGATTACAGGAACATGGCAATGCTGTTATTTTCCCTCAAATATTCACCCTGTAGCCAAAGCACTAGCTAATGTTGCACTGACAGCATGTCTGAATTTGATGAGGTTTTAATGGCGCAAACAGCAAAATCACGCACGTGTTCCCTGTAATTACACCCTGTTCTGCTTCCTCCTGCGAGGCTGGCAGACAGACAGTCACGCTCACGAGCAGGACAAGCTGCATGATGGGACATCTCTGTCATCCAGGAAAAGACCCTGCATGGAGAATCAGCCCCCTCAGAGAATCAGCCACTCAGAAGACCTACTCTAATGGCTAAATTCCCCACTAAATTCCACTGCTCTATGGTAGCATTAGCATTTACACGGCAGTGCCTGCTCTATGGCTAAATTCCCCACTAAATTCCACTGCTCCATGGTAGCATTAGCATTTACACAGCAGTGCCTGCTCTATGGCTAGCATTCATAGTGTAGTGCCTGCTCAGAGCCCGATTGTGTGGTGTACTTCCACTCCAATTGGCTATTTCAGCTTTTGTTATGCAGTGTGCTTAGTGACGTCACACATGTGCAGCTCTATGTGCACGCAATATAAGGTTCCTTTACACATGCTCATAGGAGGGTAAGGCTATAGGGGGAAGTGGAGGTGTCCACTGTTTTGCGAGTGCACGCAGTGCGTGAGGAGCAAACATTTTTTGCATTCATTTCACTGTAAATACAGTTTTTTACAACCAGAGCCCATGTAGGCAGTAGCCTAGCGGATTGAGTGAGCTAACTAGACATTGAATCCTCTATCGCTAGCATTTGTATTTGTATAGCCTACATTATTTTAATTTCCATGTCCGGCCTTCCCTAGCCTTACTTAATGGTCATGCTTCAGTATTTATCAAGTTAATAAAATTTTCTGTGCTTGGTAACAACACAGCAACACAAATTTCATAGGTCATTCATAGGCAGGCTGTCTAGAAGATCAGTTTTTCAGCCACCTGCTCTGATGTTACCCGTTTTTCAGTAAATTTCACAGTAATTCATAATTGTAGTGCAAAATAAGCCGGCCGTGATGTAACACGGGACAAAAAGCAAACCTACATGGACGGGAGCTCGGCCATTTTACCCTCCCTCCCCCTACCTTCCACACCTCTGGCCGTGTGAGGTGAACAGCGGCCAGTTTGTGGCTCTTTAATGGACCAACTCTTGTGTGCTCAGAAGAACAGCTTGTACACTGGGAGGGAGAAAAAAAAAGTCTGAGTTCCTCCCATTCCCTAAAAACAGGCGCTCATCTGGTAATTAAGATGGAAGCTGCTCTGCTAATTACCTTCCCACGCTTGCGACAGGACCAAGAGCTCTCAGCCATTCAGGAAAGACAGGACCCAGCTGCTCCGAGCGGAGAGGCAACTGAGAAACGGCAAAATTACACTTCAAAAAATGATGAACTGCCGAGCGTCACGCAGAGATCCCAAAATAGATTTTAATTTTTTCCCCCCTCCCCTCTCAACTCGCACACACACACAAAAAATGAAAAGTAAATAAAAGAAAAAGACGAACACTTTTTTCCCCCCACAGCAGAGACAAAACACTGAGGTGACAACAGAACAGCTGTCAGATGGACAGGGACAGGCCTTCACCAGCGAGCCCAGATCCAGACCTCCCGAGCCCCCGCCCCCCAACCCCCGAGCTCTGGGTTCTACACCCCTCTTGTTTACGGCTTGTGGGACACCCCCCCATTGTTAAGTTCGCCAACCTCGATTAACCTCTTGAACTTGGCTAGGACTGGCTTGCTCAAACATGACCTTTGACCTTTGTCTCCTGCACGGATGGGTTATTAATTAATATGAGCAATAAGGCCGCAGTCCTAGCCCTGGTATTCGCCTGACGTTAGTTTCCCGCCCGCACTGTTTGCTCAGCAGGTCGACGACCGCGGCCGAACGACGTGTGAGAACGTCACCGACGGCAGGTCAGCGTCCTGCTTGGACCCCGTCCCATTTCCCCCGTTGTTTATTTGTTTTTTTGTTTTGCAAAATGTGCTCTGGAGACGAGGAGAGCTGGGCGTCACAGTCGCCCCGTCGCCCTGAGAAAGTTTATTATGAAAATAGAAATATTATGCGCCTGCTTTACAGAATGTAACATAACTCAGTGTTTGGCTGACTCTTAAGTCTCTATCAGTCCACTACGGATCAAGTCTGTTTACAAGAGCTTAAAACCCTTTCAGAGTTAATGTTGCACCATTTTATAAGAGCTCAGCTTGATCAGGGATTGGGCGGGAGGGTAGTTTGGGGTTTTTCCCAAAACCTGGCTGAATTGGGGGGGGCGGTTCCCCACTGGAAAGTGTCCATTATGTAGTATTGTGTCACGGCTTGTTAGTGGCTAAACACAATAATAAAGATGGAAACGGACTAAAGCATGTTTTCGGGAAAGCGGTTTGGAGTGCAGAGAGATCACAGTTCCATCCCATATGCCGAGTCTCACCTGTTACACCTGAGATAAGTTAGTCCCATACCTGTGTGCAGAAATGTGGCCATACATGAACTTCACTGCTTACAACCTCCTGCCATTAGATTACACTATTAAATTTACCCAACATGCATTGAACACCAGACAAACAAAAAACACATATTCACAAACATCGTATAGCAGCCTTCTGAGCAATCCCACAAGTCAGCAGCAGTCCCGTATGAAGATAAGAAGAGAGCGCTACGTCTGGGAGATTTTATCAGCATTCAAATTACTCACCCACCCCTGACGCCATCCCCCCGTGAGAATAAAACTTAGGAAACGTGTCTTTATGTTCGATATGGCCTCATTCCCCTTGCTGGCCATTACAATACCTTTACAGTTATCAGAGGAAGAGACAATATATAAATAAATAAGTACAAATCTGGCAGTGAATTTAATGGAATGAAATACTGCTCTGGCCTGATTCGCTGAGAACATTTAGAATCTTGTGTCCCACTGGAGCGGAATTGATGGCTTGCTTTTTTATTTCTACATTTTTGTTTTCTAACAGGCATCCAGTGACTAGGTACCCAATTAGCTCACTATTTTTTTATTTTTTTATTTCTTTACAAGGCTTTGCAATTAATGTCGAGACAAAAAGAAGTATCAGGCGGTACTTTATATCCTGATGAATACAGGGAGGGGGGGGGCATGGGGATTGGGGGGTGTAATTAATTCTATCTACAGAGAGAACTGCAGGAATTACTGGCTCCTCGCACAGAATGACTCATAAAAACGCTGCCGGAGTGTCCGATTCCCTGTCGGGCGAACATAACCTCCGTTGCGACAGAGCAGATATTCTCCCGCGCTTCCTAAAGCCAGATTAACGGCGACGCGGGTTCAAGCTAAGCGGGACGGTGCTGGAGCGGGTCCCAGCACCGTTTCTGTTCTAAATACGATGAGAGCAGAAGGCCTCCGTGGCCCGGCAGGTCTTTTTGTGACGCTTTGCGCTCGTAAACAGGCGTGTGCAGATACCCATGCCCCCGCCATTTCATCTTTGTGATCAGCCTGCTTTTGGCCTCCAGTTATAATACAGAATATTATACGTTTCTACTGACTCTTGCTTTTTCTCTATAACAATGCTATGGTTTGGGAGAGGGGGTGGGGATGAAGATTACTTTTATATACATACAGTACTGTATACAGCACAGTTAATCATGCGTCAGTTTGTTTGTTAAAAAATATATGTTAAATTCATAATGTTATTATTTTCTCCCTGTAATGGGAGAACTTGACTGAGATCTAATCAGGCAGTGGCGAGGACACCCATGCTGGTTCTATCATGTTGTTCCCATGGCCGGCATGGTGCTGTCAGTGGCTGATGTGTCTGTGTGGAATCAGGGATCAGATAAGGTTCTGAGGGAGGGGGAGGGAGAGGGAAAGGGGGAGAGGGGGAGAAAGTGAAAGAGAAAGAGAGAAAGAGACAGAGAGATAGAGAAGGAGAGAGGGAAAGAAGGAGAGAGAGAAGCAAATGCACAGACAGCCACAGTTCAGTCACAGTGTGCCCTTCAGTCGAACTTTGGCTTAGTTAGCATCCAGCGCTGAGTTAGCATCTGGGGTGTGTGCAGCCTTGCTTGACTCAAGTTCCTCTTCCCCCCCGAAACTATCCCTACCCACCCCTGAACAGGGACAAGGGCAGGGCCTGAAAGTGTGTAAACATGGATCCCTGGGAGGACTGTGTGCCTCTCTCAATCTCCTTATCTCTCTTTTTTCTCTCTCAACTCTCTCCCTCTCTCTTGTATATTATTCTCTCTATGTAACTACACTGGGATGAGTGTGTTCATATTTATGTATACAGTATATTATTATCTTAATGCATGCAAATAGGTGTGTATGTGTGTGTGTGTGTCTGCATGCGTACAAACTATACACTCTTTCAGCATATGGCTCAAAATATTTGAACAGTGTTCTATAAGTAAAAGGGACGATTATTGTTATCAATGATAATAATAATAATAAAAATGATAACAACAACAATGATAATATTAACAATAATAACAATAATAATAATAATAATGCATTGGGGGGTGATTTCTGCTTGTAGGGGCAGAGCAGGGTGTGTAAGTCCTCTGTGTTGGAATGCAGGACATGGGGGACATCGCACCCCCTCTGAGCTATTTAGTGCGGTTGGCATGGTGACGGCGCACCCTGCCAGACTCAGATGGGGTGAGGGGTAACGGGGATGGGGGGGGGGCTCTGAGACACTCTTTTTACAGACCCCAGGCTGGCTCTAGCATTGGCCGCCTCGTTTGGCCTTTTCACTACAATAACATCCAGGCGGCGCTGTTTCCAAATTATGACAAATCCACAAATATACATCAATTTTCCACTGTAGAGCTGGAACCAGGCTGGCTCATTATACCCTTTCCACTGTAGAGCTGGAACCAAGCTGGCTCATTATACCCTTTGCCAATTTGTTATAGATGGTTATGACAGGAGTTATGTAATGCTTATGGTAGCAATATGTAGGCTCTATTAAAACACTTGTGGCAAAATAAAAAAAATGTTTTATTGTGGAATCATAAACCAATAGGTGAAAAGAGTGTCAGATACTCAGCTGCTATCACTGAAAGCATGAACCCACACCATCTCTGAGCTGTGTCCACTTTTCAACACAGAAAATAACCCCACAAAGCTCCGCCTTTCATTCACCAGTAACCACTTCCTGTTCAGAGCATGGTATATCTATGAGTAATGCACAGAGCGGGCCTGAGAAAATCATTACAGTACCGCTCCAGAATCACTTCTTGTTCAGAGCATGGTATATCTATGAGTAATGCACAAAGCGGGCCTGAGACAATCATTACAGTACCGCTCCAGAATCACTTCCTGTTCAGAGCATGGTATATCTATGAGTAATGCACAGAGCGGGTCTGAGACAATCATTACAGTACCGCTCCAGAATCACTTCCTGTTCAGAGCATGGTATATCTATGAGTAATGCACAAAGCGGGTCTGAGACAATCATTACAGTACCGCTCCAGAATCACTTCCTGTTCAGAGCATGGTATATCTATGAGTAATGCACAGAGCGGGTCTGAGACAATCATTACAGTACCGCTCCAGAATCGCTTCCTGTTCAGAGCATAGTATATCTATGAGTAATGCACAGAGCGGGCCTGAGAACATTATTACAGTACCGCTCCAGAATCACTTCCTGAAAAAGCTGAAAGCAGAGGTGCGGGGGGGGGGGGGGGGGTGTTTACCATAGTAGGGCTGGAGGGGTTACAGCACATCATTACTGAGACATTTTAATTGACTGAAGAAATGATAACAAGGACAGAACCGGCTGGACTGCTCCAAGACTGCGGCTACTTCCCCGGCCTTTCCGTTTGCTCCGGCTGGTAAATGTAGCCGGTGGCTGTGTGTGAATCCATTTCTTTATAATATCGTTCTCGTTTATTTCTACCCCTGGTTTCAGAGCAGAACTGGGCCATCCTATGGTGGACTGGATCCATGCGCCGGATTGGCTGACGGAGTTTAGAGGGCAGTAGCAACATAGGGTGACCTATATGGCTCCGCTAAATCCAGTCCAAAGTTTTTTTTGCTCAGTGCGGTCAGGTTCAGGTCTGGGCCCTTCGGTCATAATAGTGGTGCTTTTCCCTTTTAAATCTGCCTGTGCTAAATTCACCATCTAACACACTGCAGCCTCAGAAGCAGAAATCCACTCAATCAAACTGTGGTGTGTGTGTGTGTGTGTGTGTGTGTGTGGCAGGGGGAGGGTTTGGTCCGAGGAGTCCGAGGCTGCCAATCACAGCATGTTTTCCACAATGGCCTGGCCCAGGTTAAGATGGTTTCTGTGTTCTGTGTCCTTCTCTCCATACCACCACCCCCCCCCCCCCCCACTCCCGGCGCACTCTGATGGGTTTATGGGAATCTCCATACCCAGCATGCCTCTGTGCTCTCCGGTAATTTCCCCTACAGCAGTAAATACTGTATCTCCTCTTTAACCAGCCCACAGCCCGTCCCCACGGTTACCCTGCAGTCAACTGCCAATTCCAGCACATATCAAACCTGTTACCTTTTAATCCGCCCCTAACAGGGCTACTCTGGACTCGGATTACTGCACTGAGCCAGGAAAGCAGGAGGGAGAGAGAGGGAGAGAGAGGGAGAGAGAAAGAGGGAGGAGAGAGGAAAGAGGAGAGGGGAGGGAGAGAGAGGAGTGTGAGAGAGAGGAGCAGAGAGAAGAGAGGAGAGGGAAAGAGGGAGTAGAGGAAAAAGAGGAGGGGAGAGAGAAAGAGGAAGGGAAAGAGGGAGTAGAGGAGAAAAAGAAGGGGAGAGAGAGAGAAAAAGAGAGAGAGAGAGAAAGAGAGAGGAAGAAAAAAATACAGAAGAGGGAGAAGACCAGACACAAAAGGAAACAGGGAGGGAAGAGATGAGAGAAAGGGAAAAAAATGGGAGGAAGGGCAAAAGGGAAGAGAGGGAGGAGGGAGAGAGAAGAGCAGAGAGAGAAACTGTGTTTTCTTTCAAATATGAGGTTGCCAGTTCAGTTCCCTGGCAGGTCACTGTGCTCCTGAGCAAAACAGTTCAGCTCAATAATTTCAATAAATATCCAAAGGTGGAAATAGTTGCTATTTAAAACACTTTCCTCCTCTATAAAGGATGTGTGCCATAGCCTGTAATATTGGTTTGACTCCCTATTGAAGCTGATTGGTGGCATGTATCTATTTATGAACTAATTATTCAAAATCACACATGAATAACAATTTCTGTGAATAACAAACCAAGAAAAAATTTTTTTTGCTTTTAAAACTGCAAAACCGACAGAAATAAACAAGCAAAAAAACAAATAAAATTGTCAACCTGCCAAAGAAATATTGAGTGTCACCTACCAGATGAAAACAAGTTGGATTTTAAAATGTGCAGGATCAGCGTGTTAAAATTACTTGTGTATCTAAAAAAAAATACACGCAAACACATTCTGTAATTTGTACTAACACATGGCAAATGCTTTTCGCAAACAAGTCAATTCTAGTTTGCTTATTAAGATTGAATTTTAAGAATGCAGCTGCCAGTTCACAAAGCTGTCCTGATAGTTAAAGAGTTTTTCTCTCTCTTGTGAGGAGGGGGGGGGGGTAGTTGTATATGGAACAAAGAACAGAAAAACTCTATTTTAAGTAGAGCAATTCTTTTTAAAAAAAAAATTTTAAAGAAGAAAAAACAATGGAGGCTGCTCATTGGCTCTCTCAATATGTGGAAAACCGCCTGATTTAACATTGAATATTGTACTGTCTACGTAAATATTCAACAAGCACATTCAATACATTCATGCATAAGCATTGACCGCAGGAATTTAGAACCAACACACAATCAATGTGGAACTACCGCTTTGTCTTTAAATGTAGGTACAGTGTCACGTCATCTCGAAGGACAGTTAAACCCCGAAAGAAAAACACCAGACGGCAAAGCTATAAAAAGTTTTGTTATAAATCTTTAATTTAAAGAAGTAAAAAAATAAGAGTCTAATTACAAGGCCTTGGGAGGAAGATGCAGAAGCACAGTTAGACCTCGTAATGTTGCGGTAAATCCCCCGTGGCAGCTAAGCTGTCATCTCGGATAGTAAGGTTGATGGCATGCTTTATTGTGTGTGATGTCACAGCATTCTTTTGAGGCTGTGGGTCCACAGCTGTTGGGTTGTTTTAGTGCGTCTCTGGCTCTTACACAAACACACTGCCCGCAAACCTAATCAAGTACACCAGGTTCCTCACAACAACAAAAAAAATCAATCAGTGGACAACAAATGAGGCCTGATTTCTGAGGCAAATTTCTCGTTTATAGGGACGAAATGACAGCCAATCGACCAAACCTCCATTAGCTTGGTCATTCGTTTTCAGGGAAGAAAATCGAGAAGGAACAGTTATTTATTTTAATTTCATCATCAGCAGCCATGAAAGTCATAACGTTGACAAGCCGATATGATGTAAATATCACATATTAGAATGAACGGTCCCCCCACCTCTCCACCCGAGAGATCCAATCAGTCCAAACTCGACCTCTTTACTCAAGTTAAACTATCTATGCCACCAGCCCCTGGACTTTCGGACCTCTGACATCTGCAGCAGGAAGCAGTCACAGAGCTGACGCTGATGTACCGTGACTGCAATCTCAGCCATTACAGTAAAACCCTTTCAGGAACAAATCTTTCCATCATTTCCTGTTTCGTCTTCCAGTGTTTATGTAACCCCGGTTGTCCTTACCGCCACCCCCCCACCCGACTAAATTGAACAAATGGTGAAGTCCACCTGCTGTGTTTTGTTAACACCCACTCCCCCTGGTCCAAATCCACGTAAACAAGGCAAAGTGATTGAGTGAAAAAAGGCGGTTTGTAGTCTGCCACCTGTCAGGGCAAAGGTAACAGCTCACGTTCCCCATTATTAGGAGTCTGGGGACTGCGTTAACCAGGGTTCTTCCTCAATAGTAATAAGTCATGCTGGTGTTGATAGTGCGGCGATTCTAATTGGACGTGCTGAGGATTGTGTTGGTTGTGCAGTGATTTTTGGGACGCGCTAAGGATTGGTTGTGTTGTGTGTGTGATTGATGTGTGCGGTGTGGTTGTTTGGTGTTGCTGTGGCATTGTGTTTGGTTGGATTGTGATTTGGTGGATTGTGTGTGCGGTTGTGCGTGCTGAGGATTGTGTTGGTTGTGCGGTGATTCTAATTGGACGTGCTGAGGATTGTGTTGGTTGTGCAGTGATTCTAATTGGACGTGCTGAGGATTGTGTTGGTTGTACGGTGATTCTAATTGGACATGCTGAGGATTGTGTTGGTTGTGCGGTGATTCTAATTGGACGTGCTGAGGATTCTGTTGGTTGTACGGTGATTCTAATTGGACGTGCTGAGGATTGTGTTGGTTGTGCGGTGATTCACAATGATGATTAGTATTAGGTGTAGTTGAAAAACCACACCTATTGTTATTCCTCAGACTTACCGTTATTATTATTCCGCCGATCTCCTCCACCGTTCACACTATCGACACCATTCATACCTCATATTATACCTTACATTACATTACATTACAGGCATTTAGCACAACCAACATATTATACCGTCAAACCCCCTCCAGGTTGCTATTACTTTTTACCTTTACACCATATATTTTTGAGATATTTGACATTTTATTGCCAAAAAATGAATGGGGGTCAATGGGCACGTGCAGTCGGCTAGCTCACGGTGAGAAGATTTTTTAATCATTTAACGTTCAGCTCTACGTGTGCGCTAAGCACTGTCAACAACCTTGGAAAAATGCAGACGAGAAATTCCATACCTAACCACGTAGCCTACTTCCATATGCAACTGATTGTGTTGGTTGTGCGGTGATTCTAATTGAACGTGTTGAGGATTGTGTTTGTTGTGCGGTGATTCTAATTGGACGTGCTGAGGATTGTGTTTGTTGTGCGGTGATTCTAATTGGACGTGCTGACGATTGTGTTGGTTGTGCGGTGATTCTAATTGGACGTGCTGAAGATTGTGTTGGTTGTGCGGTGATTCTAATCTGACGTGCTGAGGATTGTGTTTGTTGTGCGGTGATTCTAATTGGACGTGCTGAGGATTGTGTTGGTTGTGCGGTGATTATAATTGGACGTCCTGAGAATTGTGTTGGTTGTGCGGTGATTCTAATCGAACGTGCTGAGAATTGTGTTGGTTGTGCGGTGATTCTAATTGGACGTGCAGAGGATTGTGTTGGTTGTGTGGTGATTCTAATCGGACGTGCTGAGGATTGTGTTTGTTGTGCGGTGATTCTAATTGGACGTGCTGAGAATTGTGTTGGTTGTGCAGTGATTCTAATCGGACGTGCTGAGAATTGTGTTGGTTGTGCGGTGATTCTAATTGGACGTGCTGAGAATTGTGTTGGTTGTGCTGTGATTCTAATCGGACGTGCTGAGAATTGTGTTGGTTGTGCGGTGATTCTAATTGGACGTGCAGAGGATTGTGTTGGTTGTGCGGTGATTCTAATTGGACGTGCTGAGAATTGTGCTTGTTGTGCGGTGATTCTAATTGGACGTGCTGAGAATTGTGCTGGTTGTGCGGTGATTCTAATTGGACGTGCTGAGGATTGTGTTTGTTGTGCGGTGATTCTAATTGGACGTGCTGAGAATTGTGTTGGTTGTGCGGTGATTCTAATTGGACGTGCTGAGGATTGTGCTTGTTGTGCGGTGATTCTAATTGGACGTGCTGAGAATTGTGTTGGTTGTGCGGTGATTCTAATCGGACGTGCTGAGGATTGTGTTTGTTGTGCGGTGATTCTAATCGGACGTGCTGAGAATTGTGTTGGTTGTGCGGTGATTCTAATTGGCCGTGCTGACGATTGTGTTGGTTGTGTGGTGATTCTAATCGGACGTGCTGAGGACTGTGTTGGTTGTGCGGTGATTCTAATTGGACGTGCTGAGGATTGTGTTTGTTGTACGGTGATTCTAATTGGACGTGCTGAAGATTGTGTTGGTTGTACGGTGATTCTAATTGGACGTGCAGAGGATTGTGTTGGTTGTGTGGTGATTCTAATTGGACGTGCTGAGGATTGTGTTGGTTGTATGTGTTGTGTTGTTAACCCCTCCAGGTTGCTATTACTTTTTACCTTTATACCATATATTTTTGAGATATTTGACATTTTATTGCCAAAAAATGAATGGGGGTCAATGGGCACGTGCAGTCGGCTAGCTCACGGTGAGAAGATTTTTTTATAATGTAACGTTCAGCTCTACGTGTGCGCTAAGCACTGTCAACAACCTTGGAAAAATGCCGACGAGAAATTCCATACCTAACCACGTAGCCTACTTCCGTATGCAACTGAAATGATCCTACTCACTTAGCTTTCAAAAATAATTATTATTGGACCATATCTACAACAAATGCTGCATCAAGCGCAATGCGCTCTATCGCCACGAACACGCAGGCTATTCGGGGCCTGAGTAAAAGCCGGAATGGAATGGCGGAAGGAAGCTCGGAATGGCTAATGGTGCTCTGTGCCAAAAAAACACCTCCGTTCAAATGCTTGCAGCACTCGCTGTGGAATGTGCATCAATACAATCTTAACAGTTTCTGAATAGGCATCATATGTACTTTCATTTGAGCATGGAATTTCCATTCAATATAAATAAAAAATATATGAGAAAGTGATCAAAACTAATAGCATTAGCAGACATGTTTCAGAGCCCCTCATCACCCTTTCGGAATAAGACATCAAGATAAGAATTTCACCTTTTGAAAGTGCAGATTTTATTCTTTAAAATGTGTACATTCAATCCTTGATTACTCAATTATAAGTTGATAAAAATTATATTTTAGTTCAAAAAGCTTTTTGGAGAGGATATTAATATATTTGAATATCAAGCCCTAAAAATCACATTCTGCATTCAGACACCAAGGCATGGTGTATACCACATAAAAGCGCAGGATCTGCCCTTTGTGTACATGCATATGATGTTATGGTTTTCACAAATAAATTATTTCATGACTGGAGTCATACTGGACCATTCATTTCTCTAAATATCTGTAGATTGAAACTGGAATCACTATTAGAGCCAGTTAGGCCCCAGAGTTTGATTAGACTTTTTTTAAAGAGAAAATTGTGCTGTTTAATTTGATGTGTAAAATTTTGTGGGGAGTAAATATGAACACAGTATTTTGGGGTTTGGAGTGGAATTAGGACACACACATCACCAAGTGGACAGAAACGTCATTAAATAATAAATATTTTCTGTACAAACCCATAACATAATATGCATGTACTCGAAGGGCAGATCCAGAGCTTTCATTTGGTATACACCATGCCTTGATGTGTGAATGCGGAATATGATTTTTGGGGCTTGGAGAGGAAATGGACACCATTTCATCTTAATAGACTGATTTAATTGAAACGTGATTTTAATCAACTTATCATTGAGTCATCAAGAACTGCAGATACCCATCTTAAACTGAGAGCTCTACACTTTCTGAAGGTGAAAACCTCATCTTGATGTCTTATTCTGTTTGGGTTATAAGAGGCACTGAATGATAACTGACCTATGGTAAATGTAATGGTCAGACTTGATTGCAGTCCAAATAATGCATGATCTCTGTACGAACCCTTAACATCATATTATACATATATTTGAAGGGCAGATCCTGAGCTTTCATTTAGTATCCATCCTACCCTGATGTGTGAAAGTGGAATGTGATTTTGGGGGCTTGGAGAAGAAATGGACATAATTTCATTCCAACAGACTGATGTCATTAAAACATGATTTTAATTGACTTACAGTCAAGCTGGAATGTCTGCCCACCCCTTTCACCTTCTCCACGTTTTATTACATTACAGACATATTGTACAATAGATTGAGTAAATTTTTTTTTGTCTCAAAATTCTACACAAAATAGCCCATAATGACAAAGTGAAAACTTTTGCAAATGTATTAAAAATCGAAAACTGAAATCTCTCATTTACATAAGTATTCATACCCTTTGCTTGAACATATTTTTAAAGTATCATATTTAATATTTGGTTGCATATCCTTTGCATGCTGTTACTTCCTGAAGTCTGTGACCAATCAACATCAAAAGACTCTCGATATCTCATTTTCAGGTACTGTTACAAGCGATACTATAACCTCTCTGCATGATCTCTATGAGAATTCGGGGGTGAGACTAGATTCAGCTGTAAATTACGCTGGTACAGTATGGAACACATGACTGGCGAAATGGCTGTACGTCATCAAGGGTCTAAGGTATCAAACGAGCCCCAAACCATCACTCTGCGGCCAGATATGGAGTAGATGTGGATGGATCTCTATAACCTCCTAAAACCCGGGAATTCATTTTTGTCCCCTGTTGTACGGAGTCATGAGTCTCTGGTCTGAATCTCAAGAAACATACTACTATGCTGAAACCTACTCTACAATGGACGTTCAATAAATGAATGAAGGAAGTAAATATTGAAAAATATTTTCTGCAACTGCACTGCAACTGCACTGCAACATGTGTCTGTCATCCATGACACTTGTATTATGTCAAAAATATTAAAACTTTTTTCTGCCGGGTCTCAGGTGGTTAAGGGTTGTTTCTCCTGACTTTTTTCCCCATAGAGTTCTATAGGAAAATGAGTCAGGAGAAATAACCCTTGCAGTGATCCATCCACATCTACTCCATATCTGGCAACAGAGTGATGGTTTGGGGCTCGTTTGATAGCTCAGACCCTTGATGACTTACAGTGATTTAACCAGCCATGTGTTCCATACTATACCAGTGTAATTTACAGCTGTACATTCAGTTACATACATTTGCAAAAAGTTCTAAAAACATGTTTTCACTTTGTCATTATGGGCAATTTTGTGTAGAATTTTGAGACAAAACATTTACTCAATCTATTGTAGAATATGTCTGTAATGTAATAAAATGTGGAGAAGGTGAAAGGGGTGTTCAGACTTTCCGGCTTGACTATCATTGAGACATCAAGGACTAGAGGAACTCATCTTAAACTGAAAGTTCAGTCCTTTCTAATGGTGAAAATCTCATCTTGATGTCTTATTCCGCTAGCGTTATAAGGGGCTCTGAATGATAACTGACTTATGATAGATGCAATGGTGACACATGATTGCAGTCCAAATAATGCACAATTTCTGTATCAAGCCATATCATCATATACACATACTCAAAGGGCAGATCTAGACATTTCGTTTGGTATACATCATGCCTTGATGTGTTAATGCGGAATGAGATTTTTGGGGCTTGATATTGAAATATATTCTTATTAATATAATTTTGATCCACTTATAATTGAGTCATCAAGGATTGAATATACTAATTTTAAACAGAAAACTCTGCACTTTCAAAAGGTGAAATCCTTATGTTGATGTCTTATTCCGAAAGGGTGATGAGGTGCTCTGAAATATGTTTGATAATGCTATTAGTTTTGATCACATTTTCAGATATTTAAAATTTATATTTCATAAAAATTCTATGCTCAAATGAAAGTACATGTGATGCCCATTCAGAAACTGCATTCCACAGCAAGTGCTGCAGGCATTTGAACTGAGGTCCTTTTTGGCACAAAGCCATTCCAAGCTTCCTTCCGCTGTTCCATTCCGGCTTTTACCCAGGCCCGGCTATTAGCCCTATCTATGGTGCTAGCCTAGTCATCAATGTCCCAATTATAGTAGCCTATTCATAACCCTCAAAATTCCAATGCAGGATTGCTACAGAGTCGCCGCTTATGCATACATCAACCTCTTAAGTTGCACTGCCTGATAAAATAGCCCAAACCCCTTTACAACCATCTTGCAACAGTCAGACAATAACATGCATAAAATATACAATTTCTACAAACAACAAAAATGTTTGTTCTGATATAGGCTATTATTAAAAAGTTGAAAGTGTTAAAAATAAACATTCTGTGTATTTTCCTTTGCGTAGGATACGCCTACCCAATGTTAACATTTTTAATTTTTTTACAAATCTCTGATAAACAGATTAAGGAACCAAATATCCTACTTCGATTCTACAACTGGTTTCTGTTGAATGTTGAAGAGATTCTCGTATTCCATTTTACCACTGCCCAGCCACGTTGATGGTTCCATCCACATCGTTATTCCACTCGTGGCTGTAATAGCCGCTATGTTGCTGTTATGTAAAAACACACGTAGCGTTACTTTTTAAGGTATATAAATACATTGGGCTACGTACTTTATGCACATAACTGTTCCGTGGTATTATGAATGTACGAATGTATGATCATTCTGACATCGTAGCTATCAGCAGTTTGACGTGGGTCAGAAATAGTCAAGTATAAGTATCTGCCACAGTTCTATGGTATCTGCAGATCTATAGACTCGAAAAATAAGAAGAGTAATGTCATCACTGAAATAGCTTCAGTTTGGAACAGCGCCTACAGTGGCTGAATGGGAAAACTACTGGGTCGGCAGTTATTTTATTCACTGATTTTTATTTTTTAAATTATATATATACTTTTTTCAGTTTATGATTGAGGCGAGGCCCCTTTCAGTTGAGAGGCCCATTTCAAGTGAAACAAATGAAACATAGCAAATGCTGCCTATGCTTCCGTTTCTGATCCAAATCCAAATGCTGTCACGTAACGTTATGTTGTCTCAGTTACAAAATAGGCTACAATTGAATTGTGAACAAAAAATATTTTTAGCGCTGTTGAAATTTTTGCCTATGTTTTAGCTAAATGCTCATCTAGCCTACTAATCACTCCATTCAATTCAACTAATTCTGTTTTTAAAAACTTTAGCACAGACAACTTCCTAACAAAACATGACAAAAGCATAAGCCAGCTAGGCTACTGTGGTTAAGCTACCAGGAAAAACAAACCTTTCACTCTGCATAAAAATGCCACAGTGACAGGTGCCAGTAGACTACGTTAGCAAAATGCAATCGATTATGACATAGCTACAGCAAATAAACTATCCGCTACACATGATTGGGTTATAATCTCAAGTTTATGCGAGTCAACAATGTTAAACTAAGTTACTATTAGCCAAACAATAGCCTATGTTTAATTATTGCTTCACGATAGCTACATGCTAGGTAGGCTGAATAGAACGCTGAATTCAGCACAGAACAGATCTGTAATCGGAATCAGAGTTTGTTTAATAAAGTGGAGAAATCAGTAGATGAGCATTTGGTTAAAACATAGGCAAAAATTGCATGAACCCATATTTTTCTAAAAACACAACTACGACTGTAAGTGGTATGCTAGTACACAGGACGCAGTAAATTGGTCATTCACAATGCCTTCCTCTACAACACTGTTCTACAACAATACTATCCCAGATGATTTGACATTACCTTTTTGTGCTTTTATCACAATTCATTACTTCTTTGTATCACTTCCAGGTTCTTTAGACTACTTATCACAAAATAGGCTACATCCCCATATTTTAACTTTCACCTTCACTTGATCCCTTTTCCGCATTAACAGTTCATACCATTTCCACCTTTTATTTTCCACCTCACACTATACCATATTACCAACTTTCTATGCCATTTTCAGCCATTTATATTTGTGAAGCAACCACACCTACAATTTCTTTAGGCATTGTTAATCAAGTTATTATTCTTGTTGTACTTGCTTTGTGTTTTTATTGTTGTTGTCGCAGTCATTTTGTGTTTTTGCGTTTTGTTGTAGTAGTTTTGTGTTTTTGTGTTTTGTTGTAGTAGTTTTGTGTTTTTGTGTTTTGTTGTAGTAGTTTTGTGTTTTTGTGTTTTGTTGTTGTAGTAGTTTTGTGTTTTGTTGTTGTTATCATTGTCAGGCTTTAATACTAAGGCTTCCCCAGGAGCCAGCAGGCAGCCAAGCTGAAAAACAGCATGGTGCATTGCAGGTATATTATCACCTACTGAGCCATGTCTCATTTCAGTATCACCTACTGAGCCTCGTCTCATTTCAGTATCACCTACTGAGCCCTGTCTCATTTCAGTCTCATTTCTGTCTCATTTCAATTTACATCCAGTTTCACACCTTCTGATTTTATTTTCTGCACAATTTACAACAAATGACAATAACTGCTGGGGTGAGGAGGGTAAAAAAAGAGAGAAAACATAAAGACTGCCATAACATAAATTCCACAAAATTTCTCTTCGCAAATTAGATCAACACGAAGCGCCCAAGCTATTCAGGGCGACGCGACCAGTCACCTGTGCAGCCTCACAAAGAAAAAAGTAAAAACATAACCAAAATAGGATCTCAAATAAATCCTCCTGACTTATTAAACAGCCGGGGCAGAGGTGAGCCGCATGTACAGTCTCCATTACCTGTACTTAACAAGGCCGGTCAGTTCGAGAACAGTCTAATTTTCACTGATGACCTGACTTATTTAAGATGGGCTAATTAAAAACGCAGCAGGAAACACAGTGAGAGAGGATGATATTCACCATATTCACAAGCCCACCCAGGAACAAAAGGCAAAGAACAAGCTTCAGCACATTTCTTATGGAAATAGAACAAAATACAATATATTGAAATGTGATATTGTCAAGATCAAAAAAGTGTATGGCAACACTTCGCTAATTGTTTCCCTCTTAAAGACATTGCAATATATTTTGAGAAATATATTGCTGTGGAAAATAATTACCATATTTTCTTTGCCGGTTTACAATATGTTGCTGTATATTATGTTTATGTAAGGGGATGGTTGGCAAAAATATAACATTTAAAGTGCAACTTTCAGATTTTCTGAATGGTTTTCCAATACTGCACTCATAGAGTGATTAAAAATTTTAAAATTATTATCTTGTGCTCCAAGGGCAGACATGAGCCAAGTTGAGCCAAGTCCCCTTAAAAACGACCCGTTTTAACATATTGGACAGTGAGGTCGTGTAAGAGACTCCTTACACAATGTATTACTAGCCAGTCAGTCTGTGAGTCATAGTAGTCCAGTCAGGTAGCAACAGGTATAACAATCCCACAACAGTTTAGTGTAATGGTTCACATAACTGTATCTAATCTAAGCAATGTATATATATAATTTATAAACATAACTTCCGATTATGTTTAATATACAATAAAGATAATAGCATATGATCCAGATGCCCATACATTTGTCCAGTGAGAATTTGGTTTAAAAGATAGTGATGCGAGCACCACTAGGTTTCAAAACCCAAAAATGGATGGAGCTACAATGAGCTGTCAATCACAACCTTGCTTGAACCAAACTATAGCATATTTTTGGCTTGGCGCATCAAAACTCATTCATTGCTTCACTGATTAGCATACGTATATTACTTCACCCACTTTAAAGGGGACATGAAGCCTCATTCTCCCATTGTCAGTTAAAGTTGATTGGTTACTGCCCCCTGGTGGCCATCCATTGAACCAGTCACAGTCCCAATCAGTCTGTCAGAGGGGAGAGAAGTAAACCGTTAGTTGTAAATGCGACTGCCCTGTAGTCTATGCAAGCTCAGATATGCCCAATGCTGGCCCACCCCGCGTCGGAGAACACAGCAGGCTAGCAAGCATAGAGCTAGCAGGCTTATAGCTAGCAAACATAGCTAGCAAACATGCATCTAGCAAGCATACAGCTAGCAAGCTTATAGCTAGCAAACATATGTCTAGCAAGCATACAGCTAGAAAGCTTATAGCTAGCAAGTTTACAGCTAGAAAGAATTTGGCTGGCAAGTTTATAGCTAGCAAGCATACAGGTGTCAAGTTGACAGCTAACAAGCATACACCTAGCAAGTTTACAGCAAGCAAGCACACAGCTAGCAAGCATACAGCTAGCATGTTTACAGCTAGCAAGCATTCGGCTAACAAGCATACCGCGGCCTACTAGCAGCCCACAGTCAACACAGCTGTCCGTTAACGAGCGTTTAGCGAACGCTGCTGCAGGTTACTAACGTATAGTTGAGTTGAGGCTGTGGTGGGAGATCAGCTGTTAAGAGAAGGCGAATAGTTGGCAAATAGTTGGCGAATAGTTCGCCCTGCTGCTAAATGGAGCACCAGTCATTGCCAATGTCAGTCCGATATGTTTACCAACGTTTTGCTTGCAGTTTCCCTGTCTTTGCTGTCTAATCAATACCCTCCCCCCATGTTCCCACGAGAACTAATATCTGTGTGAGAGGCATTACCCGCTCACTTGCACGCCTGAGTTACCGCGCAAAAAGGGCAGGCCTTGTCCATGCGACCTCGTGCCAAGCGCCTCCTGCATCGCAGCGGGAAAGCCTTCAAAGTTTCCACGGAAACACGATCTGAAAGCCGAGCCGCCGCTGAACTTCGGCTCGCGGTTCAGTAAAGAGCGGGAGAGGAGAGCACAGCGAGGCGTATAACGGGAGCCCTTTTTCACACCGTGAGATCAGGTAATAGTGTCACCTGGATTTTTAAATATATACGTATATATTCTCAACATAGAAAGTAATAAAAACAAGGAGGCAATTCAGTTCTAAGGATGGGAACCCTGTTGTGTGTAATTAGAGGTGTGGGGAGGATGTAATTGAATCCCCGTGGACGACAGGATACAACTGGAGGAGACAGACCAGAGTCTAGAGCACTGATAGAGAGAGAGAGAGAGAGAGAGAGAGAGAGAGAGAGAGTCAAAGAGAGAGACAGAGAGAAAGAGAGAGAGAGACAGAGAGAGTCTGCTTTGCTTTGAGAGAACATAAGTGCATCCATAGACCTGAGCTAAGAGCACACTTACATTATAATTCACATTGTAGAAGTGCTAATACATGTTAGCTATTCCAGCCCAGAACCTAAATACAATCACAGTGCTTTGGCATGATTATACTGAAGCTCAAAAACTGGATTAAAATGCTAAGTGCTTATTATTCCCTGTGGCGGTTTTTTTATGGGGGGGGGGGGGGCATCGTCCACGTTACGTGGAAGGCGGTTACAGCAGCAGCAGGACGTATGCATGTTTACTGTAGCTACCTCACCTTTACATCCTCACCAGGCTGCTGATTTATGCTGAACATGTGAGTCTGGGGCGACACGCGTGTGACCGCGACCCAATCCGCGTCTTTACAGGGTCAGCCAGGCGGGGTGGGGGCAGCTGCTCAAGGGGCCACCGAGGGCAAAAGCTATTAAAAACCAATGAGACAAAAACACACTCTCTGTGATGTGTCATTCTCTACATGCAGCATTCATAAGCACTTCATAGCCCTGTCATAAAGAGCAAGCGGACATTCATAATGCCACTTATGCCAGGCGACGCAGACTGTCACTGTACGGGTGTGGTTGTGTGTGACTGTTCATATTGATCGTGATCGCCATAATTTAGTACGCAGTGGTAAAGTCAATTTATGATACGGATGATTTGTCGCAGTGCATGCCGTATGACAGTCTGCGTCACTGCATTGAGTGGTTATGTAGCTGTTACGTAATGCTAATGAATGCCTTATGGAGTACCGTTTGTGTTGGCTGAATGTACTCAGGAAAGCTGTTGATCACATTTATCTCCTCATCAGCGAGAGTGTCAGCGCACAAGCAGTAAAAACGACGGTGTCTTCTCTTCAGGGAGAGAGAAAGGCCCTCCCGCAGAGTGTGAAAGTGTGTTATCCACAAGGCCGGAGACGAATGGCGGGAATGGCGGTGCAGTCCGTCTGGTCCCTCATTTTCTGTCCGGGTTGAGTAAATAAGACGCTTTGCTTTTATGAGGGTGTGCGGGTTTATATCCCTGTTAACGGGATCATGGGTCTGGGGTATGCTTACAGCAGCCACGGCAACAAAGGAAGGATTCCAGCTTTAACGGCGTCTCGCTCAGCTCATTTTCACAGGTCAACAGTTACGAGCCGGGGTCACGCATTAGCAGGTGTGCTGGAGCAAGGGCATGAGGAGAAGACTGTGAATACACGCCCACACACACACACACACACACACACACACATACATACATATAAACACACAAACACATAGTGTGACATACACACACACAAACGCACACATGCACGCAGACACAGACGCATGCACGCGGACACACACACAAACACACAGGCACATACTCATACACCATACTCATACACACACAAACATGCATACACATACTCATACACACACAAACATGCACACACAGACAAGCACACAGGCACATACTCATACACACACAAACATGCACACACACACACACACACGTCAGCTCTGACAGAGAGAGAGAGAGAGAGAGAGAGAGAGAGAGAGAGACAGAATGGGAATAGAAAGTGCAGCTGGATATCGCACTGAAGCAGTTCAGACGCAGCTGGATATCGCACTGAAACAGTTCAGACGCAGCTGGATATCGCACTGAAACAGTTCAGACGCAGCTGGATATCGCACTGAAACAGTTCAGACGCAGCTGGATATCGCACTGAAACAGTTCAGATGCAGCTGGATATCGCACTGAAGCAGTTCAGACACAGCTGGATATCGCACTGAAGCAGTTCAGACGCAGCTGGATATCGCACTGAAACAGTTCAGATGCAGCTGGATATCGCACTGAAGCAGTTCAGACACAGCTGGATATCGCACTGAAACAGTTCAGATGCAGCTGGATATCGCACTGAAGCAGTTCAGATGCAGCTGGATATCGCACTGAAACAGTTCAGATGCAGCTGGATATCGCACTGAAGCAGTTCAGATGCAGCTGGATATCGCACTGAAACAGTTCAGATGCAGCTGGATATCGCACTGAAGCAGTTCAGATGCAGCTGGATATCGCACTGAAGCAGTTCAGATGCAGCTGGATATCGCACTGAAGCAGTTCAGGTTAAGTACCTGAGCTCAACGGAACAACAGTTCAGTTCCTACTTGGGAATTGAACCTGCAACCTCTTGGTTATAAGCCTAGTTCCGTAACCATCATACCACACTGTCCCCTGATACAGAGACTAATCAGGCTGTAGAATGTATTCAGTCATGTGACTGCCCATGCTTCTTCCTATTTGTACTTAGGCTTGGTGCAGGGAAAGCCAATATTAATACTGGTGCTTATTTTCAAATGGTCTCAGACAGGTCTGTTTGGGGTGTGACAGATGCAACATAAAGGGTTTGTGTGCACCCCATCCCCGCTCAACATTAACATGCGTTAGTCACACACGGAGATACTGAAATGAGAATGTATGTATGTATGTCATGCTTCTTTTTAAATGCCATGCCTCACCCCCGCAGACTTCTAATTAGAAATATTAGGAAGCTTGTCAGATCGCTCTGTCAGGAGCCTCCGTGCTATGCTCAGGTAGCTGGAACTTGCTACGTGCACGTCCTCCCTGTGCTGCCAGCTTTGAGTCATTAGCTTTGCAAATCCGGGTTTATCCCCAAAATAGAGGCAAGGATCGATATCTCACCACTGGGAGATGAGGAAGAGCATTTTGGTGTGCGCTTGCGCAAGTTTTTTTTGTCTTAAGGGGATGAGCGCTTAAGGTTTGCAAAGCTTTTCACATCCCTTCACCTAGTCATGCACAGGAATGGGCAAAAGTAAATAAAAAGATGGCATCACAATGGTACGGAATTCTTACTGGCTTCCATTTGAGAATCTTTGTCCGGGACTGAGTGTGACATCACAAGCGTCAATTTAGCCATGAGCAGAAAAACCTTGTTAGAAACGAGAGTTGGTTTACCACCCAAATAAATGTATCTATATACAATCAAAAAGATGGGGGCCTAGTGCTAGTCGCCTGTGGTGTGAAAATATGTTTGATATTACGGTTGCTATCACATGGTTCAGAGGAGAGGCCTGCGCTCTCCTGAATTGAAAGATGGGTTTGCTGGACGTGAGCGCAGCTGGGAGTTCCACATTGGGAAAAGGAGGAGGAAAGGCGTGAAATAAATAAATAAATAACAGAGTGGACTCGCGTGATAATCCGGTCCCGGCCTCTCCACTGGCCGTACGACAGGGTCAGATGGGCTCAGGAGCGTTTGGGCCTGTTAGCGCTCACCTATCCTGGTTTAGCCGCCCGGGTTGGGAGCCTCGCTGATTAGAAGGCTGAAATTCAAAAGCTTCTGGACCCAAACAGGCGCCATGTTCAATCTGCATCGTTCTTCAAAATGAATAAAGAACTCCGTTATGCTCCACGTGCTCATTTATCAGGGTTCGCCTTTCCCCCCCCCCAAAGTATCCGAGCCTCTGTCCTTCACGCCAGAGGGACCCGGGCCTCTAACTCAGGTTGAGGTTGCAGGTATGATTCCCAGTTGGGGCACAGCAACTGTAGTGGAGCAAAGCTACTTCACATGCATTGCTTCAGTAAATATCCAGCAAAGATCGCATATATTTAAATAAAAATTAAAAACCCACCTATGTAAGTCTCTCTGAATAAAAGTATCTGCTAAATGCCTAGAAATGTAAATATAAAAGATAAGAGACAAGCACACATGCTAGAGCACGTGGAAACTGTACAGGATGTACACTGGGAGAACAGAAGCCTCTGGCTCTGAATGGAGTCTCAGCTTTATGAGGCTATAATAATCTTTGCTATTTATAAGATGCCGGAAGCTTTCTGTGTACAGCCTTTGTTGCAGTGTCAGGTTAACTGGGAAAAACATACAGTACTGAATATGTTAATGAATGAGGGATAACCCTTGTGATTGACAGATTGATTGATCGTTTAATTGATTGAGTAACGTAGACGGTCCCTCTCAGTACAGCCCACTGGAGATAAAAGGAGCTGTTATAGTATATTTATTAAGAGCTTTTATATCAGTGTTTTCTACTTTATTTTTATTTAATGGCCTTTTCCTCGAGCTCTATTGTTTTACGCTTTCATTTGTTTATTTTTGCCGTGGGGTTTTTTAACGGTTTTATTCTTCTGTGTACTTTTTTCATTCCACATCTTGTTTTGGAGTTTTAGGTGTCACTTGGGTCTGGATTTAAATGCAATTTGTTAATTGCGTTTGCGAGAAAGGTCTGGAATTGAGGAAAAACACTTCAGACAAGGACAATCACAGCGGGTAAAATAACAGGCTGCCGACGCTTTCATCTCTGAGTGGTGCGGTGACCTTTGTGTCCTCATCAATAGTATCGACATTAACCCCTGAGCCCTGACCCTGCCCCTGCCCCCCAAAGTGCTGTCAACACCCCTGGCCTCTCCCCCTTTCCCCATTCCACCAATCATGCTTCACCGTTTTTGCGTCATTTCCTGCTCAGAAGCCAACCGGGGAGAATTACATCATCTGATCTCTTCTGCTTTGTATTCAGTGAACTGAACCTGCGAGCTGCGCCAGATTAAAATGGTTATAAAACCAGTGAGCCAGTGTGTTTTAAAAAGCCCCCCCCCCCCCTAGCGGGGGATACGAGGGGGATCAGAGGCACAGTCCCACTCCTACAATCTCCTATTCCCCATAGATGAAGTCACCCATCGCTGTGACCCTAAAAATAGTCATCGCCCCCCCAATTGGTGTTTGTGCCGACAGAAGTAGAGGTGTCCCACATCAGAAATAAACCAGACATCGTTCCTGCCAACCTCGCCGAGAAGCCAGGGGGACGGAACACTGTGTCAAACTGCCGCTGTGTCAGATCCAGAACACTCCCACCCCCCAACAGCAGCTGTGCCAGAGAATACCAAATAGGGAAATCCCCTCAAGGTGGAAAAAAGTGTTTTTCATACAGCTGTGAAGGGTGACAGTTCAGGGGCAGGGGGAGGGGGAGGGAGAGGGGGGGAGGGGGTTGGCTCGGACGGGAGAATGGTGTTACCCGCGGCGACAGGGACAAAGCACAGAAGCGAGCGAGCAGCCGACGGCCAATAGGATTCCCTCCTCTCCTTCACACGACAACAGCCGCTGATGGGATTGACTCCGTAAAGTGCCTTCCCACAATTCAGCGCTGTAAAAACTGGCAGCGCTGCCCAATGTGAAACTGAACAATCATCTGCAGTTGTTTCCATGACGGCAGCGAAGGGCCGTTTTGAGCTCCTGATTTTGGCAGTGCAGCATAACGGTTAGGCTTGCAATTCAGAGGTTGTGGGTTCAATTCCCAGGTGGGGCTACAGCCATTGTACCCTTCAGCAAGGTATTCAACTTGAATTGCTTCAGTAAAACAGCCAGCTGGTGTAAGTGGATTGGCGGGGGGGGGATTAAATATAAACTAGAATAAATCGCTCTGGATGAGCGCTTTTGTTAAATGTAAAGTGTGTTATAACCGAGAGGTCAGAGGTCAGTCACACTTTTCCTTCACAGACTGAGATGAGATGAAACTGCAAGCCTGTGTGCACCTGCACAGGTGAGAAGAGGTCGGAACTTTATGCAAAAGTTTACCTGCTGACCTGCCATCTGCTCCTGGCAACTGTTTCCACAGCGAGGAATAAAGCCATTGGATTGGCCACTGACAAACAGCACGTCACACCTTGGCTAGTCAAGAGTCATGAAGCCGCATTTGTCCAATCATGAACTCATATCTTACCCTTCTCTTTAAGATTCCCAGGAAAGCTCTCAAAAAATGTTCACTACGTTTTGGTTGAACCGTGCACCATGTAAGACAGGGAATCGCAGGTTGTGACCAGTAGATAGATCTTTCCTTCCAACCCTAGTAGTGAAAAAGTAAAATCTGATATTCTGCTTGCATACTTCCCTGTCAATATTTGTATGAGCCAAAACACAAAGGCAAATCATTACCCCAGTTTGTTTTAACATTAAAAAAAACATTATACATTTTTGCCGTCATCAGCACTCACTTAGTCGAATCAGAACTTTCTCAAAGATTTCTGGCGACAGTCCAGACAGGACAATAATGGAATCTGAAAGTGCTCCCTGATTGGACAGCTGCTGATAGGCTGAACTCTGATTGGTTGAAGGGGTGAAGAAAGCAAGACTAACTAGTGTTGTGCTTTATCAGTCTCAGCCGGGATTAAGTCGGAGCCGACCTGTCATCACACTCATCACTCACAAACAGCCCCATCTAGATGAGAGAGGGGCATATCAGTACCAACCAGCACCAGAGCAAGAGGCAACATCGTAAAAGCAGGCTTTCACTAAAAATAAGATCCTCATTTAAAACCCCTAACGAGTTTTAAAGTTTTAAGTATAACAATAAAATTCTATCTGCCCCCACATGGCTCTGGGGTTTTGAAAAAGCAAATGACTATTTAAAAAAATCTCCTACATGGATATTCCAAATTAATAAAGGTCATTTCTAACTACATTAGAAAGACATCCTTGGCGGGTTTTTTTCTTAAATAAATTGAACAAGGTCCTTCAAAATGAACCCCTACTTGATTAATATTTTAACTTTCTGGACACTTGAGTTTAAGTTTAGCAGTGCAATAGTACTCAAAGCGGTCATACAGTTCATGGTTACGATAAACACTCTGCTGTAGTACCAACTCCTCTTATACCGATTTTACATTTTCCTGCCTAATTTTGCTGTCATTACATTGTAAATTGGAATTAGTATTCTACTCAATTTACACTACACTGACAGTGCAAGAAAAGCAAATTAATAAAAACATAGCAGAAAAATAGTAGCCAGGGTTTAGGGAAAAAGAGATTTTCTCAAATGTAAAGACTGTTCTACAGTGAAAGGAAGGGGGCAGCTTCCTGTTTCCAGCTTCCTGTTTCCTGTCTGAACAGACAGAGAACTCAACCTTCACTCAATATCAAATATTTGTATAAAATATGATCAGTAAATTACAGTGGCAGTTTTATTTGCCGAGAGCACAATGTCAATTCCATAGAAAAAAAAACCGTCCAAAAAAATAGAGCGTAAAAGTTTACAAGACCGAAAAAGTTGGAAAATTAAGTAAGAACATGAGGAGACAGTGTCATGGCTGCTCTTCACAGTGGTAGAGTACCACATGTGGCTTCATTTCAGACAGAAGGTGCCCAGCACTGGGGGTGTGAAGGGCCTGTTTTGGACAGGGAGGTGTCAGCAGGGCAGGAGGGAAACATCTCTCCGTTCTTTCATTATGTGCGCGTGAGTGGCAGGTCCTTGTGTGTGTGTGTGTGCAGTGTGCATACCAACAGTGTACGTGCTGTATGTAAGGTCGGTCTGTGCTCATGTGTTCAGTGTGGCACGTTTGCCATGTGTGCACACAATGCATGTGCTTGGCATGTTCTCAATTAGTGGCGTGTTCTTGGCGTGTGGTGTGTTCTTGGCGTGTGCTCTACATGTGACGTGCTCTTGCCGTGTGCTCCACGCATGACGTGTTCTTGGCGTGTGCTTCATGTGTTCTTGGCATGTGTATCGGCAGCACGGAGGCAGAATTTACTGTGATTCCCAGCGTGGCAGAATGCACCTGCTCCTCAGAGCCAGGTCCTCATATCAGCAGCGTAACGCCCCAGTGGCTAACTCAGCGGTGCTTACTGCGAACCCAGCGGCTACTCAGCTAACCCCACTGTGCTTACTGCTAACCCAGCACTATGCGGCTAACCCAGCTGAGTTTACTGCTGTCTGCTGCTCTGACTGAGAAACACCTCGCATCTGAGCCTGTCACATGACTAATGACAGCATGTGTGTGTGTGTGTATGTGTGTGTGTGTGTGTGTGTGTGTGACACTGGCACTATACCTGAAAAATAATACCAAATAATAAATAAATAGAACATCATTAACAAATGGCCCATTTTACAGCTAAATTTGTGGAAAGTCACAGGCGATGGAGAAGCAGATGTTGTGGTGGTGGGGCACACAAACAAACACTCACACACACACACACACACACACGCGCGCGCGCCACCCATCATCCCCCTTATTCTCCCGACACACCTAGAGCCCCCAGAGGCACGGTGTCTGTGCTCCATTACCCTGACCTCCAAGAGTGCCCCCCCTGCCCCCCCCCCACCCCCCCTCTCCCTGTCCCACTCCATTAATACGGAAGGTTAATTGAAACGGAATGCTCTGCTAATTTTCAATTTAACAAAGGGGGGGGGGGGGGATTTATAATACCTCCCCCCTGGCCCCTTCGGCTTTGTCCCAACCTGGGATCTGGCATCTCCCACTGGTCACTGGTCACCCCACCCCCTTACAGAAATTACCCCAAAGCCAGAGAGACACTGAGCACCACAAATCCCGCTGGTGACCTCACTTTCCCCTTACAAAAATTACCCCAAAGTCAGAAAGACACTAAGCACCACAAAGAGCAGGTGTGTATGTGCGTGTAGGTGTGTATGAGTGTTTGTGTGTGTGTGTTTGTGCATCTGTGTGTATTGTGTTTGTGTTCGTGCGTGTGTGTGTGTGTGTGTGTGTGCATGTGGGTGAGTGTATTGGGTCTGTTTGTATGTGTGTGTGGGTGAGTGTATTGGGTCTGTCTGTGTGTGTGCATGAGTGTGTGTGTGTGCTTGTGTGCATGTTTGCTTCACACATCTGTCCCCTGTAGTACAGCCTAACCCTCCATCAGGTTCAGTGTAGTTTATAGACATGCTTACTGTGGAGGCAGTGTAGTATACTGGTAATAGGGAACTGGGCTTGTAAATCCAAGCTTCTGGATTTGATTTGATTTCCAGGTGGGCACTGCCGTTGTCCCCTTCGGGCAAAAAGTATGAGAATAGTAAAAATATCTGCTGCATAAATGGATTGTGAGCAGGACCATAATCGATTTAATCGCTCTGGATAAGAGTATTTGCTAAGTGTAGTAACATTTGGCAGGTGTTTTGTAACAAAATACATTTAAGTTTTTTTTTGTTTTTTTTTTTTTTGTTGCCAATCCCAGTATGTTTGTGTTTGTGTGTGTTTGGGGAGTACTACTCTTTTCTCCTTAAATAAGCAAAACAACTTTCTGTGTAATTTATTAGAAAGTCTTATGATTCTGAACAGCTGAAATAGATCTTATACATTGTACCAATGCAGACACATCTCTTAGATTTTTTTTTTAGTCTTAAATTTTATTTTTTTCTCAGTTCCTCATCTGAAGGGTAATTAAACATTTAGTTTCCGTCCAATCAGCTTCAGGGTGGGTGGGGGGAGCAAGGAATGTATATTTTTACTTGAAATGGTGAGGGATGGTTTAATGGAGCACACATCACTAATCCTGGAGGGACAGACATGTGAAACTGCCCACCTGCCACCATTCCTGGGTTATTACAGAAGGTTCTTCCGCTCCTGTTTTACCCCACTCTCCCCCTCCACACCCCCCAGTGAAAGTTTGCTCTCTGTCCAGCCGCTGTCCTCTGGGCTCTGGGAGCCACACAGAAGGTTTTCCATGGAATTAGATTCCATGTAGTAAGAATGTAATTTGGGGTTGGGGGGGTGGGGTACACGGTTATATGGGACAGCGGGATAAATCCCCTTCTGCGCGGTAATGGAGCGGTACAAGTCATCGGCGGGAATACGGTTAACATCGATCCACGTCCGCCGCGGCTCAGGGCCAAAATTAGCACACGTCTCAAGGCCAAATCGATACTCTCTTTCAAATAAAAGAGAGAGAGAGAGAAAGCCAGGAAGCATTACAGGGCTATACAGCCGACCCATCCACCCCCCCCCCCCCCCCCCCCCCCCCCCTCACACACACACACACACACACACACACATCCACACACGCACACACACACACACAAAGCCGCTGCCTAATTAATTATTTCTGGGGCATCGATATTCACTTTGACCTGTTATGGGGGAGGATTGGGGGGAGAGAAAAAAAGTACGACTTATTTTAGTGCAATTGTGTGACGTCATCTTCAGATATGAGGCTTTACTCCTGTGGCGGTTGGCGGACGATCAGGGATGCGCGGTAACAATACCACCTTTCCTGTGGGCTAATGGAATGGCAGTTTGGTTTATTTGAGTCCAGAAGAAGCGCGCGACCACGATTAGCCCGTTTTTTTACGGAGCGACAGCGGTTTTGAATGGCGGTAACAAAGCAAGCCGGACAGACCGGAATTCCCGCGGCTGACCTTCTGACCCCCAAACCCCTGTGACATCACCGCCGCTGTATTCTTTGTGGAAATAAAGACATGACAGCTCTCTTCGCTGTCTATCCCTGGAGCCAATCAAAACAGAGAGCTCTCAGGCAGCCACCGGCAGCTGAGTTACTGTCATCCACATATTCACTGACATCATATTAACCAGCTCCAATGGGCTTCCGAAATGAGCTCCAGATGCTTCTCCTGTTGTGTCCCAAAAAATATAAATAAAACTAAACTTGTCTAAGAACGTGACAACACGCGCTGGTTAGGAATGTGGTTCCTGTTCATTTTGGGAATAACGCTTCTCTGGAAGGTGGGAAGCTTAGTTATATGTGCATCGCTTTAAAGCAACAGTCTGTGTAGAAGTTCCTAGAGTGCTGAATCCATTTTGGGCATCCAATCAGAAGGCTGCACACATAATGGTGTTGTTAATTTAGAATTTATTATGTGCTTTGATTGGGACAGATGCATTTCAACATGCATGCACTTTATGAAACAACATTTGCACAGTTGCGTGTGCAGCTATGTTCATCTAGTGCTTCTCCTTGTTATAATGGTGCTTCCACCATGCCCGGCCCCACTGCGCCCGCCCCGCCACGCCAGGCCCCGCCCAACCCAACCCTGCCCCGCCCCGCCCCACCCCACCACACCCGGCTCGCCCCACCCCACCCCGAAGCAGCGAGAATGAGCACCTTTACTTTTATCCCAAATTACATGTGTGGCAGAGGACTAAATAAAGTGCTAAATCGAATATGCAACATCTCTGGAACATTCTCAAAGGGAAATGATCATTTGTTTTTAGACATTTTTGCAAATGTATTAAAAATCGAAAACTGAAATCTATCATTTACATAAGTATTCATACCCTTTGCTTTAACATATTTTTAAAGTATCATATTTAATATTTGGTCGCATATCCTTTGCATGCTGTTACTTCCTGAAGTTTGTGACCCATCAACATCAAAAAACTCTCAATATCTTATTTCCAGGTACTGTTACAAGCAATACTATAAGCTCTCTGCATTTGAATGGATCTCTATGGGAAATGGGGGGTGAGACTAGATTCAGCTGTAAATTACACTGGTACAGTATGGAACACATGGCTGGCTAAATAGCTGTAAGTCATCAAGGGTCTGAGCTATCGAACGAGCCCCAAACCATCACTTTGTTGCCAGATATGGAGTAGATGTGGATGGATCACTGCAAGGGTTATTTCTCCTGATTAATTTTTCTATAGAACTCTATGAGGAAAAAAGTCAGGAGAAACAACCCTTAAAGAGATCCATCCACATCTACTCCATATCTGGCCGCAGAGGGATGGTTTGGGGCTAGTTTGATACCTTAGACCCTTGATGACGTACAGCCATTTCACCAGTCATGTGTTCCATACTGTAACAGTGTAATTTACAGCTGAATCTAGTCTCACCCCCCAATTCTCATATAGAGATCAGTTCAAATGCAGAGAGGTTATAGTATCGCTTGTAACAGTACCTGAAAATAAGATATCGAGAGTTTTTTGATGTTGATTGGTCACAGACTTCAAGAAGTAACAGCATGCAAAAGATATGCGACCAAATATTAAATATGATACTTTAAAAATATGTTAAAGCAAAGGGTATGAATACTTGTGTAAATGAGAAATTTCAGTTTTCAATTTTTAATACATATGCAAAAATTTCTAAAAACATGTTTTCACTTTGTCATTATGGGCTATTTTGTGTAGAATTTTGCGACAACATTTTTTTGTCTGTCATGTAATAAAACGTGGAGAAGGTGAAAGGGGTGGGCAGACTTTCCGGCTCAACTGTACGTTGTACACTCAGGCACACTTGTGTACACACACACACACACACACACACAATTCCACACACACTCACAAAGGCATGCACACACACACACACACACACACGCACACCTTAAAGCACATGACATCTGGTTAATATTTGGCAGCACGGTATATTTCTGTAACCTCTACAGTGGTATATATCGAAGAAAGGAGCAAGGATAAGAGGGAGATTTGACCATGACCGATCCCTGGCCTGAAACACAAACTCTGGGAGAGGGGTGGAGCTTTAAAGGAACGCTCCAGGCTTTCTTACACACAAACCCAAACACGTGATGAAACCGTATCTGGGCTCATGTATGAGTGCCTGGCAGAGTCTCCAACCCATGACCTCAGAGTCAGCTGACTCCTGTGAGCGACCAGCATGCTACACTAGTCCATCCTGAAGTAGGTACTTATAATACTTAATGTCTGCATAAACAGGTCTTATAGTGCTCTATAGCACCTAAGTGGCACATGTCTAAAATTATAATACTGGCTGTATGGTAAATATTGCCATTTTTAGACCTCTAATGCCCTTTGAAAGGTCTGGATTGTGCTAGTTATGCTGGCTAATGGGACTGGTGCTTTTAAAATTCATTAGCTACTTAGAATCAGTAGCATATTAGTGTGTCCTAAGGCAACTATCTAATCCAGTCCTAGAACATTAAACAGAATCCCGTATGGCTAAATGTGCTCCACTGTGAAACACGAGCACACACACACACATGTATAGACACACACATAACCACACACACACACACACACACACACACACACACAGGCACACGCACACACATACACACACACACACACACAGGCACATGCACACACATACACACACACATGCACATGCATGCACATGCACACACATAACCATGCACACGCACACGCACGCACATGCACACACATGCACACACACAGAAATACAGAAATACACACATACACACACACACACACAAACAGAAACAATGTTAACCTCCATCAGACACACACACACACACACAATGAACACAACGCTAACCGCCATCAGACTCACACACAAACACACACAATGAACACAACGCTAACCGCCATCAGACTTACAACTGCCATTACACACCACAACCGGAAACCGGAAAAATGCAAGGCGTTCCTGCTTCAGTGTGACTTTGTGTTCCCGCAGCAACCACAAACTTATAACAGTGATGACCGCCGGATCGGCTACGTGATGGGGCTACTCAAGGGGAGAGCACTGGGCTACAGCAGTGTGGTCCGGGGGTTCATTCCCTCCCCGGTACCCAGTCTTCGTTGAAGCGATCCGTAAAGTTTTCCAGCACGCCTCCAGCGACCAAGAGCCTTCCCAGCGCCTGATCGCCCTTCATCAAGGCCGGAAGACTGCAGCGGATCATTCGATTGACTTCCGCACCCTCCCGGCCTGAGTGAGGTACTCCAGGACGAGTTAGCGCGTCTTGAACCTATCACCCAAGTCGACCCACTCGTCCGTGCCGCTATTCGTTTGGACAACCGGGCCAGACAATGCCGAACTGAGAGACAGGTTCTACCCGGCCAGCTGTACCCCAGGCAAGGGTTTAGTTCACGTGCCAAGGAGATGCAAGCAGAGAGAGTCGAACCCATGAATCTTTCCCGTGTGAGGATGAAGATCTCACCTGAGGAACGGAGATGACGAAGAACTACCGGTTTCTGTTTCTATTGTGGGAGGTTGGGACACACCCAAGATCAGTGTACCCTCCACTCCAAGAAGTCAGACCCATCCGTTAAGGTGAGAGCGCTCAACAACTAGGAGGGGTCTGCTAGGAATGACCATCATCCTACTCTGACTGCTATGTTGATTTTTCCCGACAGAAGGGTCCAGGTTAACGCGTTGGTGGACTCCGGAGCTAATGTGAACCTCATTGATGAGGTGATGATCAAGGAACTGGAGATTTCCACCCTTCCACTGCCCCACCCCGAGAATGCTCGGTCGTTGGATGGCAAGACGTTTTGCTGCATGACCCACATCACCAAACCCATCCAGCTAATCATTTCTGGAAACGATCAGGAGATGATTCAGTTCCGCGTCATCTGGTCCCCTAATGATCCACTCATTCGGGGATTACCTTAGCTCAAAAAACACAACCCTACCATGAACTGGGGTTCAAGCCAGATTCAAGCCTGGAGTCATGAGTGTCACCAGTCCTGCCTGCGATCCGCTCCTGCACCTGCAGAGGGCAGACCCACTCCATCGCAAGTCCCCAAGCCCTCTCTTGAGAAGGTGCCCACCCCTTACCATGACCTGAGCGCAGTCTTCTCCAAGACGCAGGCACAGACACTTCCCCCTCATCGCCCCTTCGACTGTGCCATCGAGCTGCTACCCGGTTCCACTCTCCCCTCAAGCATCTCTATAATGTCTCCAGACCTGAAAGGGAGGCCATGGAGAAATATATCCGGTATTGCTTTGCCAACTAATTGATTCGCCCATCCTCTTCACCCTTGGGCACCGGATTCTTTTTAGTTCAGAAAAAGGATGGTTCATTGCGTCCGTGCATCGACTTCAGACAACTCAACAACATCACTGTGAAGAACAAGTATTCACTGCCATTGATGGACTCCGCTTTTCAACCTCTACACAATGCCACCATCTTCACCAAGTTAGACCTACGTAATGCCTACTATCTGGTCCGTATTCGAAAAGGTGACGAGTGGAAGACCGCTTTCAATACCTCCCTCAGACACTTTGAGTACCTGGTCACGCCGTTCAGCCTAACTAACGCACCCGCTGTATTCCAGGCGCTCGTCAACGACGTCCTTCGGGACTTACTGGGTCAACGCGTATTTGTTTACCTCGACGATATCTTAATCTACTCCACCAATGCCAAGGATCATGAGATTCACGTCAGGGAAGTTCTCCAGAAATTATTGGAGAACAAACTATTTGTCAAGGCGGAAAAATGTGTCTTCCACACCGACACTGTCTAGTTCCTTGGGTTCATTGTGGAGAGGGGACAGATCAGAGCAGATCCCAAGAAGATTCAGGCGGTCACTGACTAGCCCATGCCTTCTTCTCGGAAACACCTCCAAAGTTTCTTGGGATTCGCCAATTTCATCAGATCTTATAGCCAAGTTGTCTCTCCCCTCACCAAGCTCACATCCACTGCCATGCCATTCCGTTGGAGTCCCGAAGCGGAGGGAGCATTCATCAAGGTTAAGAGACTGTTTTCCTCCGCTCCTATACTGGTGCACCCTGACCCCACCCGCCAGTTTGTTGTGGAGACAGATGCGTCCGACACTGGGGTGGGAGCCGTGCTTTCGCAAGTTTCTTCCTCCGACAATCGACTGCACCCATGCGCCTTCTTCTCCAAGAAGCTTTCACCCGAGGAGAGAAATTATGACGTGGGGAACCGAGAACTCCTCGCCGTCAAACTGGCACTGGAGGAGTGGAGGCATTAGCTGGAGAGAACTCTGAGCGTGAGATGCCTGAGAACATCCTCTCTGTTTCCTGCACGGTCGCTTCCGTAACCTGAAAGATCGAGGAGGTGATCCAGAGGGCTCTACGCGAGGTGCCCGATCCCAGGTCCAACCCCGGCACACACCTTTACGTCCCCTCAGCTGCTCGGACACAGGTACTTTAATGGGCTCATTCATCTCTCCTGTCCTGCATCCCGGCTTTACCCGCACCTTGGCGGTGCTGAAGCGTAAGTTTTTGTGGAGCTCCATGATCCCTGACACCAGGCACTTCATCAAGACTTGCACCACCTGTGTCAGAAGCAAGGCCTCTCACCAGGCTCCAGCAGGACTGCTCCAACCTCTGCCTGTTCCCAGCCGACCCTGGAGCCACATCGGGGAGAATTTCGTTACCGAACTTCCCCCTTTCGAAGGTAACACCACCACCATCCAAGAGACCAAGGTTAGTGTTAGTCAAGGAGGTGTTCCGCATCCATGGCATTCCTGTGGACATCGTATCCGACCGAGGCCTGAAGCCTTCTGCCTGGCCCTCGGTGCAACTGCTAGCCTCTCGTCTGGCTACCACCCCCAGTCCAATGGGCAAACCGAGAGGGCCAACCAAGATTTGGGAGCCGCACTATGACTCCCTATGGACAAGTCATTGATTAAGGACTTTCACCGTGACCACCATGATAAGCTCATGAGACCACCAGGAGTCGGTCGTTAAGGGGGGGGGGTGTCCTGTCACAATTTTACTGTCATGTCACGTTTTATTTTATTTTCTTATTTTAGTTAGTCTTATTTTAGTTATTCTCCCGTGTCTATTTACTAATCTACTAACGTTAGATCAGGATTGGGTAATACTAACTCTCTAACCATGTGTTCATGTTTACCTTACGTTTCTCATGAATGTCATTTACTAATTTACTAACGCTAGGTCAGGATAGGTTTATTACTAACGAGTATTAATTATCTTGTTACCTTGTCAGCCTTCCACACCTGATTTCTATTCGCATGCTGCTCTCAAGCTAAGTGTCTGCACCTGTCTACACCTGCATTTAAGCTCAGTGTTCATGTCTGTTCTTTGTGAGATTGTTGCCCCTGTTTATCAGTGCACTATTGAGCGTTTTTCCAAGCCTGTCTTTTGTCTACGATCCAAACCTGTTTTTGACCATTGTTATTGACCTCTGTTTTGTTACCACTGCCTGCCTGTACCACAAGTTTTTGCCTGCTGTCTTTGTACTTTTGCCCCACGGAGCGGACTTTAGTCTTGACTCTTGCTTTGCCTTCGACCCCGAGCCTGTCTACCATCTGCCTGTACTTCTGCCCCGCTGACAGCTACTCTGGTTACTGGACTTTTGCATGGTGTACCGATTCTGAGACTGCCTTCTTCTTCGGTACTGTACGTTGGTTTTGGCTGGATTTTTGTGTATGAACTTTGCTTGTTTTTTGACCACGCTCTTTGGACATTCCTCAAATAAAGCCCTGACGGGACTTTATCTTACCACTGTTCGGGTCCAACCCTCATGCACTCGTCTCAGTTTCTTTATTATAACTTATTTGCAAATCGAATTCCATTAATCTTATGCATAAAAAGTGTGTGGGTATGTGAAACATATTCTGATTCTTAATGTTTCAAAAAGATACTCAGAGGTGCTGAAAGGGTCTTGTAGCCTTATTCTGAAATGTTCTTCTCCACCATTTTATCTGTGACTGTGTAGCTTTTTGCTCTTTCATCTTTACTTTGGTGTAATACTTTATGAGTTATGGCTTAAAACATAGAGAGACAGATGCATTTACGCTCAAGTTAAGTTAATCCATTTTCATTACACGCTGCCCCAGACCATAACACTAATTTTGTGACTTTTCAAACTGCACTCTGATTTAGGAATATCACATGGATGGAATATTAATATGAAATATTATGGAATATTAATGTAACTGGGGATTTTCTCATTTTCTTTGACAGTCTCATTTATTAAGATAAAAATCAACATTTGGAGAAGATTGAGGAGATTCTGTTTAAAGGTTCCATGAGCAAGCTCAGATGGCTGAAAGAAAGGCGCTTTGCAAGGGAGAATACTCTAGCAAGGGACTTTATACATGTCTATATTATACAGTGTATATATCCTACCACAATTTTTTAAAATAATTTGTCATTTGTAGGGAACATAAGTCTCTGGTCTTAATCTCAAGAAGTATATATTACACGATTCTGAAACCTACACTACAAGGGACATTCAACAAAAATGTAATAATATTTTTGAAAGTATGTAAAACATGTTTTTTCATCCAATATACTGGTATTATGTCAACAAATTAAGTATTTACTTTTTTTTTCAGGATGATATAATAAAAAATACATATTTATGGGATGGTTCACAGAAAATGATCAGGCAGCATGTTGAAAAAAAGAGCTAAGTAAGCTCCCCCCAATTATAGAGAGGACATTTATATAAAAAATTAGAATATCATGAAAAAGTTCAATATTTTTTGTCACTCATGTCAGAAAGTGAAACTCATATATTATATAGATTCAATACACATAGAGTGAAATATTTCAAGCCTTTATTTCTTGTAATTTTGATGATTATGGCTTACAGCTAATGAAAACCCAAATTCAGTGTCTCAGAAAATTAGAATCAATAAAAAAAGATATTTTAAACAGAAATGTCAGCCTTCTGAAAAGTATGTTCATTTCTATGCACTCAATACTTGGTTGGGGCTCCTTTTGCATGAATTACTGCATCAATGCGACGTGGCATTGAGGCGATCAGCCTGTGGCACTGCTGAGGTGTAATGGAGGCCCAGGTTGCTTTGATAGCGGCCTTCAGGTCATCTGCATTGTTGGGTCTGGTGTCTCTCATCTTCCTCTTGACAATACCCCATAGATTCTTTATGGGGTTCAGGTCAGGCGAGTTTGCTGGCCAATCAAGCACAGTAATACCATGGTCACTGAACCAGCTTTTGGTACTTTTGGCAGTGTGGGCAGGTGCCAAGTCCTGCTGGAAAATTAAATCAGCATCTCCATAAAGCTTGTCAGCAGAAGGAAGCATGAAGTGCTCTAAAATTTCCTGGTAGATGGCTGCGTTGACTGTGGACTTCAGAAAACACAGTGGACCAACACCAGCAGATGACATGGCACCCCAAATCATCACTGACTGTGGAAACTTCACACTGGACTTCAAGCAACGTGGATTCTGTGCCTCTCCACTCTTCCTCCAGACTCTGGGACCTTGATTTCCAAATGAAATGCAAAATTTACTTTCATCTGAAAAGAGGACTTTGGACCACTGAGCAACAGTCCAGTTCTTTTTCTCCTTAGCCCAGGTAAGACGCTTCTGACGTTGTCTCTGGTTCAGGAGTGGCTTGACACAAGGAATGCGACATTTGTAGCCCATGTCCTGGATTCGTCTGTGCGTGGTGGCTCTTGATGCACTGACTCCAGCCTCATTCCACTCATTGTAAAGCTCCCCCAAATTCTTGAATGGATTTTGCTTGACAATCCTCTCAAGGCTGCGGTTATCCCTGTTGCTTGTGCACATTTTCCTACCACACTTTTTCCTTCCACTCAACTTTCTATGAATATGCTTGGATACAGCACTCTGTGAACAACCAGCTTCTTTAGCAATGACCTTTTGTGGCTTACCCTCCTTGTGGAGGGTGTCAATGACTGTCTTCTGGACATCTGTCAAGTCAGCAGTCTTCCCCGTGATTGTGTAGCCTACTGAACCAGACTGAGAGACCATTTAAAGGCTCAGGAAACCTTTGCAGGTGTTTTGAGTTAATTAACTGATTAGAGTGTGACACCATGAGTTTCCAATATTGAACTTTTTCACAATATTCTAATTTTCTGAGACACTGAATTTGGGTATAAGAAATAAAGGCTTAAAATATTTCACTCTATGTGTAATGAATCTATATAATATATGAGTTTCACTTTCTGAAATGAGTGACAAAAAATATTGAACTTTTTCACGATATTCTAATTTTTTGAGCTGCACCAGTATATTTATCATGTCGTATATCTGTCTATTCTGTCATTGGGTGGGGCTTATTTTTATATTTGACCTCTTCACCAATCAGAGATGTTGCCAAAGCATTACAAAGCACAGTGCCACCTTCTGGCCATGCCACTACAGTGCAGCGGTTACTTGCTATAGGCTGTAAGGGGGAGGTTATTGTGCAGACCAGCTGTGTGACTCCCTCAACTACACCCCTGATGTCACAATCCCACTCAAAAACCTTGGATCTGAGGTGCCATCAGTTACCTCCGTACTCTGATTTCACACCTGGGTGACCAGATCCTTCACTGTCATCCTGTTCCCCTGTCGTCTCGGCCCTCTTTCCCCCTCCCAGGTCAGGAGCAAACCCCCCCCCCCCCCCCCCACCACAGGCTCCTGAGTCTCTAACATGTGAAGGTGAGGCGGTCTCACACGTGGCTCTCCCCTGCATCAGAGTGAGCTATTTCACACTTTATAACCCCCCTTTGAACAGTACATTTTTTTTTGAATGTTTTTTTTAATTTTTTAAATTCTAAATCAGTGTTCTAGAACTCCATTGCTTTCAACTTCCAGCAGTGATTGTTACATCAGCATTTGAATATTCCGATAAGAACATTCTAATCACATATCCACATCCACATATCCAATCTTGAACGTCCAATTTGTGTTTGAGTTTGTGCTCCATGCTGAAACCTCCTCTGTCTCTCGCCCACTCCAGGAGAATTCTATATGGCTACAAATTGAGCTGCCCGATGGATTACACCACACATCTCAGCTTAATTTCATTTTTTAATTTGAGTGTTATTGTTTTTTTTACATCTTCTGACATTACAGCACAAAATGAGAGAATGGCACTTAGTATCTATGTCTATTACATGCTTATTAACCTTATTCAGCTGCATTACATGTTTATTAAACATAGTCACATATATTACATGTTTATTAATCATTTATAGAGCTGGACAGCACATTACCTGGTCCAGATAAAAAAGTGCAAATGAAAAACCAATTACAATGCTGGAATAAAAAACAAGAAGATAACTTAGAACCTGATCATTGATCAGCAATAAAAATAAATTTTCTCTGGATTACAGAAAATACTAATTATAATACTACTATAAGATTACAAGATTACATTATGCCAAATATTTGTTTGGCCATACAAGCCATACAGAAAACAAGGTGAGTGTCCACTTGAGGTAACACCTGTGTCAGGTAACTACAGAACAAACAGGAATCAGAAACATTACTGGACTGGTAAGGAGAAAACTGAATCTTAAAGTAAAGCTACGTATTTAATTGTTTACACAATTTATGGGAGTCTGCTGAAAGCTGACTTCACAGCAGTAAATAACAATCGCTTTACTGCTATAACAATCACTTTACTGTAGCTCCATTTCATGATTAATGAATAGACTATTCTCTGGGGTGCCGTCCAGTAAATGTAATGTAAATGTAAATGTAAAAATATTTTTCACTAATTTAAGAGAGTTAACTGTCATATACTGACAGGCCACTCTCGAGCGGCAATTTCATAATGATTTAACGTGCTTATAATGTAGAAAATGCAATTCCTTTCGGCAAAACATCCAACCGATAACCTGTAACCCATTAGGTGTCATTTTCTAGTTTGGTGTGTGTTTAATTGCGTAATTTAAGCCTCTCATTGGGTGAAGTGTTTAATGTAAGCCTCTGATTGGCTAAAGAGTCTGCACACCTTGTCTCAAAAAACGTAACCTGTCTGCTGTTTAACTCATTCAATGCCAGAAAAACCTTTAATAAAACACATTATTTTACCTATTCAACAGAATTGTTTGTTAATGAGGATAGATGGCACTAAATAGCACATCACTGGGTCCAGTTCACTATAAGAACAACGTCAAACAATACTTCTGAAAATATGAATAATTTATTTTCAGTGCTTTTTAGTTTGGTTAACATGCTCTTACATTGGTGATGTGTAATAATAGTGAAAACAATTTTACATAAAAATCTGCTCTTGCATAACTGGATATGTACAAATGAACAATTAACATAATCACTTGTCATTTGTATAGATATATACAAATGAGCTGTCCACGTGAGTTACATTGTATGAACTGTTTCAAACAGAAACAGTTATCCTGAGGCAAAAATAACGTAGGCTAAATTCTGTGGTGGGAGGGACTAATTAAAAATGGAACCAACAATATGATGGTCACTGGAGGAGATATGGGAAATAACTGGACAGAAGTGGAAATCAGAAAATTATTAAATATAAGTCAGGAAAGGGATATAAAAAAACAAATTGATGGTAGGCTACTGCCTCTGACTCAAACGTTTACCAGACGGTCGTGGAACGACTGAAAGCTAGGGGAGTAAGGCAAACAAAACAAAAAAACAGCAAGTTGTGTAACGCCAATTGCGTTACAGCGGAGCCTTCACTTATGCCAATTTGGCTTTGATAGTGTGTAATCAGCGGTGTAGTCGTGCCTGGAGAAGTGGGTGTACTCTGGAGAAGTGGGTGTACTCTGGAGAAATGTGTGTACTCTGGAGAAGTGGGTGTACTCTGGAGAAGTGGGTGTACTCTGGAGAAGTGGGTGTACTCTGGAGAAGTATGTGTACTCTGGAGAAGTGGGTGTACTCTGGAGAAGTGTGTGTACTCTGGAGAAGTGGGTGTACTCTGGAGAAGTGGGTGTACTCTGGAGAAGTGGGTGTACTCTAGAGAAGTGGGTGTACTCTGGAGAAGTGGGTGTACTCTAGAGAAGTGGGTGTACTCTGGAGAAGTGGGTGTACTCTGGAGTAGTGGGTATACTCTAGAGAAGTGGGTGTACTCTGGAGAAGTGGGTGTACTCTGGAGTAGTGGGTATACTCTAGAGAAGTGGGTGTACTCTGGAGAAGTGGGTGTACTCTGGAGAAGTGGGTGTACTCTGGAGTAGTGGGTATACTCTAGAGAAGTGGGTGTACTCTGGAGAAGTGGGTGTACTCTGGAGAAGTGGGTGTACTCTGGAGTAGTGGGTATACTCTAGAGAAGTGGGTGTACTCTGGAGAAGTGGGTGTACTCTGGAGAAGTGTGTGTACTCTGGAGAAGTGGGTATACTCTGGAGAAGTGGGTGTACTCTGGAGAAGTGGGTGTACTCTGGAGAAGTGGGTGTACTCTGGAGAAGTGTGTGTACTCTGGAGAAGTGGGTATACTCTGGAGAAGTGGGTGTACTCTGGATAAGTGGGTGTACTCTGGAGAAGTGGGTGTACTCTGGAGAAGTGGGTATACTCTGGAGAAGTGGGTGTACTCTGGATAAGTGGGTGTACTCTAGAGAAGTGGGTGTACTCTGGAGAAGTGGGTGTACTCTGGAGAAGTGGGTTTACTCTAGAGAAGTGGGTGTACTCTGGAGAAGTGGGTGTACTCTGGAGAAGTGGGTGTACTCTGGAGAAGTGGGTGTACTCAGGAGAAATGGGTATACTCTGGAGAAGTGGGTGTACTTTAGAGAGGTGGGTGTACTCTGGAGTAGTGGGTGTACTTTAGAGAAGTGGCCTTTCTGATCCACTAAAAATCACCTGGAGATCCAGGAGTCAATCATGATCCATGTTGTGGCCACACTGGTGTGTAAGTATCGATAACTACAAATTGATACGTGCACTAATGGGGATTAAGAAATGAGTATACTCTATGACCACTAAGAAAGAAGTGGGTATACTGCATATATACTCACGTATATGTCACGAACCAAACACGGGCTGAACCCAAATGCAACGACCAAGAGACAGGGAAACAGAAATGAGGATTTATTATGAGCTTTGGGGTAGTCCCAAGCTCAACACAAGTTTAACACAATAGTAAAGAGGATCGAGGATGTAGCGAACTGCTCCAAGCCGGAGCTGGACTTGTACTGGACCAGGAGGCCCACACTGGAACCGGATCACGGGAACGAAGGGTTGTTCCGAACCGGAACTGGACTTGATACGGGAGGTGAGTTCCGAACCGGAACTGGACTGGATCTGGACCGGGAGGTCCAACAGGAACTGGATCACGGGAACGAAGGTTTTGTTCCGAACTGGAACTGGACCGGATCTGGACCGGGAGGTCCAACAGGAACTGGATCACGGGAACGAAGGGTTGTTCCGAACCGGAACTGGACTTGATACAGGAGGTGAGTTCCGAACCGGAACTGGACTGGATCTGGACCGGGAGGTCCAACAGGAACTGGATCACGGGAACGAAGGGTGTTCCGAACCGGAACTGGACTTGATACAGGAGGAGAGTTCCGAACCGGAACCGGACTGGATCTGGACCGGGAGGTCCAACAGGAACTGGATCACGGGAACGGAGGGTTGTTCCGAACCGGAACTGGACTTGAAACAGGAGGTGGGTTCCGAACCGGAACTGAACTGGATCTGGACCGGGAGGTCCAACAGGAACTGGATCACGGGAACGGGATCTGGACCGGGGGGTCCAACAGGAACTGGGCTGGAGGCAGAGCACCCAACTGCGCAGGCAACGTTAATTAGTAGCAGGGGTACCGCAACACATACAGGGGGACTTGACTGCTACAGGCTGGATAACTACAAAACACTGGTCTCGGAACCAAGGAGTTTAACAGGGAAAAACCCACAACAGAGCTTTCAGTGAATAGTACCAAAAAACAGGAGACCAGGATACACACGAAGTACGTTAACGAACTGGCGCCGAATAGCAGCCAGCGGGAGGTTTAAGTAAGGGAGTGAAATTGAAAACAATAACGAAAGCGTGAGGAATGTAACCGAGAGTGATTGACTAATTGACTGGTGCGGAATGCATGCAACAAGGGGGAAAGGCGATAGGCTGAGGCTGAACCTGAAGTGGGGGAACAGAGAGAAACAGACAGAAGGGGCACGCCCAGCCTGTAGCGACAGGGAAAACACGGACACAGGGAATCCGACATGACACGGGAGGAAAGGGAAAAACATGGAGAACGGACAGGAAGGGAGCGGAACGTTACAGTATACCCTCCACTACACTACTGCGATGTTGGTTTAGATGGTTTGACATGAGTTTTTTTTTTTTTTGTAAACTATAAATATAACTTCAAATATTTCCATCTAGAACTATGTAAAAAAAAAATTAAAAAAAGAGCAAATCTGGGTAAAAGATGATAAAAAAATGTAATTGTAAATGGGTCATTGTTTAATATTTCCCGACTCAAAGTCACCCTCTGCACTTTAGACGGTTATTTTTGTCGACTAAAGTCGCCCGTGGCACTGAATGAGTTAAACGAAAAGCACAGAAACCTGCATTAAACATAGATAATGTGCATTTTAAATTGTGGATAATAATGTAGGCAATACTTTATGCTCATTAACTCATCAGCCTCTATTAAGTTTAATTTTAATAAATGCTTTCTGTACAGGTACTTGAAACATTAACCAGAAGTAATGGGAAACAGTCTTTATATTTAATTTCTTAGATTGACCGGCAATATATTTAACTAATGTCATATATTTAAATAATGTCATGTTCATTCTGAACTAAACAACAAGCGATATTTTTAAAAATAGCCTCAAACTGTCACATTACAATTCAACATGAAAACACAATATTTCAAATTACTAATCAGTCCAAACTTTTAAGTGCATTTTATGAGTTGTTTAACTTCTACTCTACAAGGACATTGGAAAACTTGGTTGATATTCTTTTTTTACTTTCCTAAACACAGAAATGAAAGTGATCTCCATAATTGCTGCAGAGCTTATTCAAAGGCAAGAAGGATGAAACAAATAATGGTGCTAAGGCTGATGTTTCACTTAGAGAGCTCCAAGCAGCGCATCATGGAGTTTAATTAGCTGTAGCGCTCACTGATTACTCTGTCATCTGCTTCCTGGTACCATCTCATAAGTTTGCTTGTACTTTGTCTGGAGTGGAGTAATAAATAAAGACAGCAGATAAAATCCTCGCTTTGCCCCTCTGAGATTCCACACAGCTTCTACTGCAGTGAACTGGCAGCCTCCAGTGAATGTTTTGGCTGTGTCTCTGCAGCCTGCAGTGTTAGGGGTATCGCCCAGAGACCCAGAGAGTTTGCATTGAACACTGGTTTGGTAACACAGTAACCCCCAAGAACGTAAGGCTAATTTGAACTGTCAGGGGACAACAAACAGGACATTTTTTAATTTTTTTATTTGGGGGACACTTACAGTACAACCCAATACAACACTTACAGTACCACCCAATACAACACTTACAGTACCACCCAATACAACACTTACAGTACCACCCAATACAATGTGAAAATATTTTTTGGGGGGGCATTTGATGCATCCCCCTGTCCCTCCTGGATCCATGGGCACCCCAATATTATTATAGGAAAATAATAATATGCCTAGTAATATGCTTGGAGCTGCTGGCCTTAAATGACTGTGGAACAGAGAAGAAAGTCCTGTATTCATAACTACCATGGCGAACATGCCTTCATAAACATGGCCTTGACCCACACATACACACTACACACACATACATGCACGCACACACAGTAAACAGCATGACAAGGAGATGAAACAGGGCCTGACCTTTGACTTTTAAAAGAGCACGATGAATGCCACTCTGGCCAATGGGAGGGGACCGACTGCCGGACAATCAGCACATAGGTTACCATGGCTCCACCACCAAGAGGCTGGCAATGCCTTGCATCACTCACCTGTGCTGTCAGTCCATGTGTGGCTACAGGGGGGCACCAAAGTGGGAGGCCTATAGGAGGCTCTCAGAACAAATCAAATAGAACAAGTCTAATATGGCAATATCAATATGTTTCATGAGAATACTAAAACAAGCGCGCACACACACACACACGTATGTGGCACTCAAAAGTCCCCGCACATGTGCCTGATTACACGCTTAGAAGTTCATTTAGGATCTCGACCTCCAGTCCTGGACGGCTACAGTTCCTGCTGACCTTTGGGCTGTTTTTCAGCACTTAAAGTGCTTAATTTAAGTAACTGATTGGCTTAAGAGTCCACACAATTTGTTCCCACGGCCTGAATTGGCTGCTGATTAAAATTTTTAAAAGAAAAGGCCATAAAAGCTCACAGATGCTGTGGCACTCCAGGACTGAAGTTTGAGATCCCTGAAATAGAGGTTGCGGGTTTGATTCCTGGTTATGCACGCTGCCACCATAACCTTACGCAAGGCACTTTACCTGATCTGCTATGGCAAACATCCAGCAGCATACATGATTAATAAAGAATATAACAGCAGCGTCTGCTCTGCCCTGGACACGGGATAGCCCGGTCAAATGGAAGAATCAGCACCTTTAAGATCACGTCTTTGAGAGCGGAATATAAACTGTGCCAAAAAAAACTACGACCGCGCCAATTAATAAAACATTAGAACAAGACATTTTTGAGAAAAATAGACTCACCAATATTGGAGAGAGATCCACTGGCTTCATAAAACTGTCAATTTCTTCTTTAATTTACAATGTTAAAAAAAGGCCATAGACTTGTATCGAATCTGGACCGCGCCAGTGTCCAATGTGGCCAGTAGCCAGAGAGGGCAACACATAATTAGCGATTGTGATACCCAGGGGAAGGGAAGGTACAGTCAGTTAGGGGTCCGCATTTCATTGCTTTTCAGTGACCCCTGCTGGTCATTCGGGTGCCCAAGGACCGCATGCCAAAGCCACTTATCAAATATCCAGCTCAAACTGAACTCTATGTGAGCTTGGCTGTGGGCTGTGCTGTGAACAGAAGCAGGCTGCAGATACACTACGTGTTACAGAGACGACTCACGGCATGAACACGCCTACAAATAGTAAATAGGATATTCCAAATTAGAGTGGGAATTGGATATTCCAAATTAGGATGGGAATTGGATGGACTGGATGTTCAGTCCCGCATAGGAAGCCAAATTATACATACATAAAAAAGGCCATATAAATGTGTTCTAAAAAAAACTTTATTCATTTGCAACACACCAAAAACTGTGGCCTTTGTGATCCACTAAAAATCACCTGGAGATCCAGGAGTCAATCATGATCCATGTTGTGGCCACACTGGTGTGTAATGTAAACTTTGTGCATTTCTCTGGATACAGGACTACTGTTGAGCAAATAAACAACATCTCCCAGTGAGCCTCTTGTCTGAGCTCTGGCTCTGGCAATAAACCATCCCCACACTGCTGAAATCCTAACATGTGTGCTTCTGTTGTACTGTGCAGCGCAACTAAAAAGATCAATAAGCTAAAAAAGAAATGGACAACCCTCAGCACAGCTATTCAGCCCATAAGTAGAAGATTCCTCCAATTCCCCTTCCTCCCACTGAAGAAAATCAATCCAGAAAAATACTGTGGTTCAGATTAAAACTAAACCAGGCCTCCAAACCTTCAGTTACAGCTTAACTATTGTGATTGTGACTTCAGAAATGTCAAGAATACAGAAAGAGTTATCACCATGAGACAGTTTTTTCCCATCGGGAAGAATAAGTCATAAGAAGCGCAGTTCTTAATCATTATTGCAATTTTTGTGATTGCTACAAATTGTCTTTTTGCAGATGTAGACAAAAGATTTGCAGGTCACACCAGTTATAGCTGAGAGTAAGATGTGATGTAAAAAACCGACGCCCAATCACGGACGAGTTAAATGCTGCATTCCGTCATGGAGCTGGTAAGCCTCTCTCTGACAGTCGCGAAGCAATTGACATGCTAACGTGCTACGCGGCTCCACTCAAACCGCCTGAAGGATGGGGAAATGGCATTCGAGCGTTTCCTGGTCTGTCAAAAATCCTGTCGAGAACAATGTGTTCACTGGCATGTCCCATCTAATCTATATTTATATATTTATTTATTTATTCTCATTTATAGATGCTGTGTTAGCACAGATTTAGGACAGGGGGCTGGGAATCGAGGGTAGCGTCTGTTTGTGCGTTTCACGTTACGTTCTCCTCCTCATTGATTAATGAACCAATCACGCTCCGGCATTTCAGTTACATTTCATGATAAGGATGAAATAGCAGCTGAAGACTGTGCTGTTCTTCTATCCCTATATGAAACCTTCCACTCTGATCTAATCTACCAGCGAACCAGAACTGGTGGATACAGCTAATTAGCTAACTGATTACTAAAGGTAATTAGCGCAAACAACAATTTTCATTCACACCGGCCATACAAGAATGGGATTTACCACCCCTGACTTACTGCATCTTTGCCATATGTACGGTATTCCATAAGGCCGTGCGGTTCCCATCAGCCTTTTCCTACCTATCATATGTACGTAATCCCATAAGGCCGTGCGGTTCCCATCAGCCTTTTCCTGCCTATCATATCTACGTAATCCCATGAGGCTGTGCGGTTCCCATCAGCCTTTTCTTGCCTACCACCTGTGATCCTGTGATCCTGTGTCAGGAGGGAGTATATATGTATTGTTATTGTGCTGGTATGTAGTGTATTATACTGTACAAAGCCGGGCTTTGTTTTTGAAGCTCACTTCCTGGTTTGGCTGAGAGACGTTGTCAATAAATTTTTCCCACGAGAATCGGTGCTTTTTCTCCGTCTAATGTCTTCCCATGTGCCGATTTGTTAGGTCATTGTGTCGTTTTTACTCTGTTTTAACATTTTGTAAAACCAATCCGTTTGCAGCACTGCGTGTATCTCATGCGCTTAGGGGACGAACCAGACCCGGCTGGATGTAATGACCATCAGGAATGCCTGAACGCTTTGTTCTTTTCCTGCATATAGGCCTCAACGTATTTAGGTGGTTCATTTGTCGTTATTTGATCTTACTGTGTGTTTGCCTGTAAATATTGAGCATTGGAAGTCATTATCAGTAAATTGCCTGTAATTCCCTGACTGCTTAAAAACCTGTCATGGTCTGCTGAGGTTTGGTAGGACTGTTTGCATACACAGCATATTTTATTTGTATATACACATGACAACATGTACAGGCCTGCAAATGCTTGGTAATTCTTGCAAATGCCTTTGTGTATCTGTTTAAATGTTTCTCACTGTAAAATCATCATAGCAACGACCATTTTAACAACAATATTGTATCTACAGACATTTAAAACAGAGGTCAATATATTAAAAAAACTAATAATTTATTCACAGCAAAAAAGGGCACAAATAGATTAAAAAAAACGAATAAACTGCAAATATTATATTATATTATTGGAGCATGTAATTTCTTTAAGAAGCCAGTGAGTTATTGAAATGGACCCTCCATGTGGAATGATCTTTAGAGGACTGCTGATACACACTGAGTGGGGCTGTAAATGCTCTCTCTCTGTCAATAGGCCGTCCTCAGTACCTTTTCAACATCAGAACAAATAGCGAATGGAGAGAGCCCGGAGGCTCGAGGTAGAGCAAAAGAGCGCTGGCATTTGAGCGCAACGGCGAGTCGAGCAAAAAAACAAAAACCTACGGAGACGTTTTGTCATTCCCCGCCACCAGCGCGCACCTGGCGTTATCTGTGTAGAAGATTTATGCACTCCTGAAGGCTAATTCATGAGCGACGGCTTCACAGCAGGGGGAGCCCGGCTACGAAATGACTTCAGGAAGAGAAGGGGGGAGGAAGGGAGGGGGAGGGGGAGGGGGACTCAGATCTGAGAGATTTATTTCAGCATGCGCCGTGGAATGCGCGATATGTTCCGTCTGTTTGTTTGAGCGAAACAATCATTTGGGGTTCCGTGCGCGGATAAGGGCTGAATTGCATTTGCGCCGTCCTTCATTCAGACCGCGCGCGGCTCCCGCTCATTTCCCATTCCGCATTGTGTCACGGCGGAGGGCCCCATGCATCATGTCACAGTTTGTTTGCTCACTCTTCTGACGGATCGACTTCTGAGTCGGACATCACGCTCTGACAGAACAATCTGACACAGCAATATGGGCAGCTCAAATTGAAGGTGAAATTTGAAGTGCGATAGCGGCCCGTTTATTTATTTATTATTAGTTTTAAGAAGCACGCAGCTTTCCTCCACAGCAAGAATTTATGCACATGTACAGCACAACACGTACAGTCTAATGCTTTATGAACATGTGGGGCACATCGCTGGTAGCTCCCCATTCGGCTTCGAGATAACTCCGCCGTGAGAAGCCAACCAAACTAATCTTGAACATACATATTGTTCTGGAAAAGTTCCGTTAAGGTCACAAACACGATGACAACAAATACGAGCGGGCACTCCAAATTGGGAGACGAATAGAGGCCTGACATTAAAGGCGGTAGCGGAGACGGTGTCTGGCAGAGCAGCGGGAAAATAGCGGCTGTGGCATTAACACCACGCCGCTGCAGTGTAGCCGCTCACAGAGGGCGCTGTAATGGAGCCAAATTTAGCATGCGTGTGTCTCAGCCTGACGAGAGCACCATCCTTTTATGCAAATGAACACAGAGCGAGAGGAGGGAAGCACAAGCACACACACACACACACACACACTCTCTCTTTCTCTCTCTTTCTCTCGCTCACACACACACACACACACACACACTCTCTCTCTCTCTCTCACACATGCTCTCTCTTTCTCTCGCTCACACACACACATACACACACGCTTTCTTTCTGACACACACTCTCACTCACACACACACACGCTCTCTTTCTGACACACACTCTCTTTCACTCACACACACACACACGCTCTCTTTCTGACACACATTCTCTTTCACTCACACACACGCTCTCTTTCTGACACACACTCTCTTTCACACACACACACACACGCTCTCTTTCTGACACACACTCTCTTTCACTCACACACACACACACACACTCTCTTTCTGACACACACTCTCTTTCACTCACACACACACACACACACACGCTCTCTTTCTGACACACACTCTCTTTCACTCACACACACACCACACGCTCTCTTTCTGACACACACTCTCTTTCACTCACACACACACACACACGCTCTCTTTCTGACACACACTCTCTTAAAAAGAGATCCCACCCAAATAAAAAGGCTTTACCCTGCTGCCTCAATAGGTCCCAACCAAGAGGAAACTGGGGGACATGGGAGGGGGGCGGAGTCAGTGTGACAGACGAACACACCTGGATCCACCTCCTCCACTGAGGCACCGCCCCTTTCAGTGAGGGGGAGGCGCTGCGCAACACTGTTTGTTGTTTGCATGCTGATGTTGACGTTGATGTTGACGTTGACGTTATTGTCTCAAGGCAGAATGCATCAGGTAGGGAATGACTACAGCCGTGCATTTAGTTTTCTGTGCATTAGTTACGTAAGTGAATGCGTGTGCCTGACTCAGAATGTGTGTGCTTGACTCACAATATGTGTTTTTGACTCAGAACACTGTGGCCACTTTGGAATGAAGATGCGTGTTTAGTGTACTGGTAGCCTATCCAGACTTAGCGAAAAGAGCATTTACTGTGTCCCACATGCTAGAAGCATTACCTTGGTATGAAATTCAGTGGAGTGTTTATAACCTACAATGCTTTTTTTCCATCTGTATGTCTAGACCCTCCTAAATACCTCCCACATCAAACAATGGGTCAAGACCTCTCTTTTCTATTAGGGGGGAAGAGATCAGTACTTGTAGTAAAGACTCCCAAAATCCCATATCGTGAACCCTGGATGTTCCCCGAGATCAAGATATCAGCGAAATAATGAAATAACAAAATTTCATGGAAAAGGGGGCTACAGATAAAAACCGGCAAGATCAGTCCCGTACCTCAGCAGCATATGCTACGCATGTGAAAACCAGTGCATTCTGGCAGCTGTGTACGTAGTATGAACTGACAGTGTTATTCCCTTTGATTTCATCATATTCCCGCTTCAGTGTTTCCCAGTGTATGTAGGACCAGCAGACAAGATCCATAGACCTGACAAAAACCTGGATATCGTGGGCGTTTGTGAGCAAACAGTGATTGATGTCAACACCTACTGTATAGAGCAATATGTATCCATGTCTGATGGATGGCTTCAAATTCAAGCCACACCCCCTATATTTCCCCTCATGAATAATGCATGAGATGCAAGATCAAATGAAGGTGCTAAGGAGGTGCATGTTTCTCCTGGTATATCACATATATGTACATGAATCTTCCTCTGGTTAGGAGATGTAAGACAAATGGATGTCTTTAAAATTACGTTAAATAAAAAAAAACTCCATTCCCTCATACGTGTAAGCAAGGTCAAGCCCTTATTTTCCAATAAGAGATGTTGAATTAATAACTTGCATCCATATTTGAATTTGTGGATAAATTACTCTTTGTGACATCGTACTCAAATCTGGTGCCAAATGTAGGTAATCAAGGGATTCTTCCCTCTTTTAGTTAAGTGTGTTCTTTGAATTACAATGATGATTACAATGATTACAACTACGTAAATTGAACATAGGCTCATCATTTACTTTCTTTGACGCGACAAGAGCAAGACTGCGACTATTAAAAGAAGGCTTAGAATCCGATTAAGAATAATTCGATAATTAAAAACACATATAAAACTTTGCCAACTGAAAACAGACATTACATACACTTAAAACCCCAGGGGATTAAATAATATTTAGGTCAATATTTTATTTCCTTTGTGATCATTACAATGTCTTAATTCCATTGCAATCCGCAATGGCTGAGATTACCTCCCATTAGATCACTCACATAATTAAGATGCTCGTTAATCAAGCAAAGGAAATGTAAAACATGGATGGAATGTTATGGGTGGAATGTTAGGAGGCACTTACATCCGGTCTATTTCAAGCTCACCTCAAAAGTCATAAGTGGAAATATGACGCTTGAGATCCCTGAGTTAATTCAATACAGTATCTTTCTATAAATTATGCCCCCGGTGGACAACAGGAGCCATTACAACAAATCAAAATGCACTGAGAATCTGCATTAGCATGTAAAAGGGATCAACTTGAATACTGTCAGCCTTAAAAAAATGCAGAGTAGTACAGAGCACTAAGCACTAAGTGGAGAATATAGTCCATGTAATAATCTAATGCCCCCTTTATGTCTCGAGAAAAAAAACAAGAAAGTTCAGAAACAGGTACTCTAATGTAGTATTTATCACAAAACAAGGGAGATGGACTAGGGAGATTGTCTCCTGTTGACAATGACACCTTCAAACAGACGCTAGCATCGGCAGCCGTGTGCGCGCAGATGAAATGGCTTTGGCCTCATTGACAAGCCTAATGCCTGCGCGCATCAATCAGCAACGCGCTGTTTCAATCCGCTAATGCGCCTTCTCATTACTCCGCTCGCTTCGCCAGTCTCTTAAAGGTAGCCTGTGCCAAGGGCAAGAGGATTACAGCACGCGATGGAAAATGAAGACCTTGAACCGCCGCCAAAACTTCTGCAGAAACTCCCCTCGTGCTGCCGCTGGTGTTGCTCCGCTGTTAACCAGTGTTTATCTTTGCTAACTTTCACTGGTGTTGCTTCAGTGTTAACCAGCGTTTGTCTTTGCTAACTTTCGCTGGTGTTGCTCCACTGTTAACCAGCGTTTGTCTTTGCTAACTTTCGCTGGTGTTGCTCTGCTGTTAACCAGCGTTTGTCTTTGCTAACTTTCGCTGGTGTTGCTTCAGTGTTAACCAGCGTTTGTCTTTGCTAACTTTCGCTGGTGTTGCTCCACTGTTAACCAGTGTTTGTCTTTGCTAACTTTCGCTGGTGTTGCTTCAGTGTTAACCAGCGTTTGTCTTTGCTAACTTTTGCTGGTGTTGCTCCACTGTTAACCAGCATTTATCTTTGCTAACTTTCGCTGGTGTTGCTCCGGTGTTAACCAGCATTTGTCTTTGCTAACTTTCGCTGGTGTTGCTCCACTGTTAACCAGCATTTGTCTTTGCTAACTTTCGCTGGTGTTGCTTCAGTGTTAACCAGCGTTTATCTTTGCTAACTTTCGCTGGTGTTGATCTGGTGTTAACCAGCGTTTGTCTTTGCTAACTTTCGCTGGTGTTGCTTCAGTGTTAACCAGCGTTTATCTTTGCTAAATTTTGCTGGTGTTGCTTCAGTGTTAACCAGCGTTTGTCTTTGCTAACTTTCGCTGGTGTTGCTCTGCTGTTAACCAGCGTTTGTTTTTGCTAACTTTCGCTGGTGTTGCTCCGGTGTTAACCAGCGTTTGTCTTTGCTAACTTTCATTGGTGTTGCTTCAGTGTTAACCAGCGTTTGTCTTTGCTAACTTTCGCTGGTGTTGCTTCAGTGTTAACCAGCGTTTGTCTTTGCTAACTTTCGCTGGTGTTGCTCCACTGTTAACCAGCGTTTATCTTTGCTAACTTTCGCTGGTGTTGCTCCGGTGTTAACCAGCATTTGTCTTTGCTAACTTTCACTGGTGTTGCTTCAGTGTTAACCAGCGTTTGTCTTTGCTAACTTTCGCTGGTGTTGCTTCAGTGTTAACCAGCGTTTGTCTTTGCTAACTTTCGCTGGTGTTGCTCCACTGTTAACCAGCGTTTATCTTTGCTAACTTTCGCTGGTGTTGCTCCGGTGTTAACCAGCATTTGTCTTTGCTAACTTTCGCTGGTGTTGCTCTGGTGTTAATCAACGTTTGTCTTTGATAAATTTTTTCTATAGGTGACTTGTGAGAGGTTATTTGTTGGAAACAAATTTAAAATTCAAACCGCAATGTATACATTTAATTTGCAGTGTTAAGCCCTGCACACAGGGCCCTATCAATTGGGACCGTCACTGGATGGATTTGGCTGCTGGGCCCATGGTGATGGGCAGCGAGATGTGCGTTTGATCTTCAGCTGAAGTGCACAATTACACCAGATAACTGCTCACCTGGACAGCTCTGGAGCGGGAGGTGGGGGGGGCGGGGGGGGGGGCTCTTAATTATCTAATACCCTGATAAAAAAATGCTCCCAATGTACTGCTCCACTGTTCTGAGAAACGACTGATTCTGTCTGGGTGCAACATGTGATCTGCACCACCACGGTCACACTGAACACTGTGTTCAGGCAGAGGATAGAATAGAATACAACAGGTAAGTCACTGTGTTGAGAGAGAAAAGTGCTGTGTGTTGAGAGAGAGAAGTGTCGTGTGTTGAGAGCAGGAAGTGTTGTGTGTTGAGAAAAAGCAGTGCTGTATGTTGAGAGGGCAGTGCTGTGTGTTCAGAGAGCAGTGCTGTGTGTTGAGAGAGAGCAGTGTTGTATGTTAAGAGAGAGCAGTGCTGTGTGTTCAGAGAGAGCAGTGCAGTGTGTTCAGAGAGCAGTGCTGTGTGTTCAGAAAACAGTGCTGTGTGTTGAGAGAGCAGTGCTGTGTGTTCAGAAAGAGAAGTGCTGTGTTTTGAGAGAGAGCAGTGCTGTATGCCGAGAGGGCAGTGCTGTGTGTTCAGAGAGCAGTGCATTGTGTTGAGAAAGAGCAGTGCTGTGTGCTGAGAGAGATAAGCACTGTGTGTTGAGAGAGAGCAGTGCTGTATGTTAAGAGAGAGCAGTGCTGTGTGTTCAGAGAGAGCAGTGCTGTGTGTTCAGAGAGAGCAGTGTTGTATGTTAAGAGAGAGCAGTGCTGTGTGTTCAGAGAACGCAGTGCTGTGTGTTCAGAGGGCAGTGCTGTGTGTTGAGAGAGCAGTGCTGTGTGTTCAGAGAGAGCAGTGCTGTGTGTTCAGAAAGAGCAGTGTTGTATGTTAAGAGAGAGCAGTGCAGTGTGTTCAGAGAGCAGTGCTGTGTGTTCAGAGAGCAGTGCTGTGTGTTGAGAGAGCAGTGCTGTGTGTTCAGAAAGAGAAGTGCTGTGTTTTGAGAGAGAGCAGTGCTGTATGCCGAGAGGGCAGTGCTGTGTGTTCAGAGAGCAGTGCATTGTGTTGAGAAAGAGCAGTGCTGTGTGCTGAGAGAGATAAGCGCTGTGTTGAGAGAGAGCAGTGCTGTAAGTTAAGAGAGAGCAGTGCTGTGTGTTCAGAGAGAGCAGTGCTGTGTGTTCAGAGAGAGCAGTGCTGTGTGTTGAGAGAGCTGTGCTATGTGTTCAGAAAGCATTGCTGTGTGTTCAGAAAGAGCACTGATGTGTGTTGAGAGAGAGCAGTGATGTGTGTTGAGAAAGAGCAGTGCTGTGTGTTGAGAGAGAGCAGAGGTGTGTGTTGAGAAAGCAGTGATGTGTGTTCAGAGAGAGCAGTGCTATGTGCGCAGAGAGAGCAGTGATTTGTGTCATATCACGCAAAAAGAGGTATGATTGGCCCGCTGGGCGGAAGACCAAAGTAATTGGCCAATGGGACTAATCACACTCAGTACTTCGCCCGGGATGATGTCATATCCTATGGCAGGCATTCACATGCTATCTGACATCTCTGAACTTCACTACACACAGAATCAAGACATAGCAGAGCCTGTTATCCTCATGCATCGAGCTGCAAATTTACAATGATAATATTATGAAATAACGTGTGCACGGAAATGCATTTTAAGATGTAAGGGTCAAGCACGCAGGCACACGCACATACAAACATATGCGAACACATACGTTGTTTTGGAGAAGGCATTTGGACAACGCTGCAATCCCAGTGCAAGTATTCTGCATCACTCTTTCAACTACTGCCCCCCTCCTACAACACTACAGTGAACACTGCCCCCCTCCTACAACACTACAGTAACTACTGCCCCCCTCCTACAACACTACAGTAACTACTGCCCCCCTCCTACAACACTACAGTAACTACTGCCCCCTCCTACAACACTACAGTAACTACTGCCCCTCTCCTACAACACTACAGCCACTACTGCGCCCCCCCTACAACACTAGAGAACTACTGCCCCCCTCTTACAACACTACAGCAACTACTGCCCCTCCTACAACACTAGAGAACTACTGCCCCCCTCTTACAACACTACAGCAACTACTGCACCCCCCCTACAACACTAGAGAACTACTGCCCCCCTCTTACAACACAAGAGAACTACTGCCCCCCTCTTACAACACTACAGCAACTACTGCCCCTCCTACAACACTGCAGCAACAACTACTGCCCCCCTACACTGCAGCAACTACTGCCCCCCTCCTACAACTCTACAGTAACTACTGCCCCCCTTCTACAACACTACAGCAACTACTGCCCCCCACCTACAACACTACAGTAACTACTGCCCCCCTCCTACAACACTACAGTAACTACTGCCCCTACAACACTACAGCAACTACTGCCCCCTCCTACAACACTACAGTAACTACTGCCCCCCTCCTACAACACTACAGTAACTACTGCCCCCTACAACACTACAGCAACTACTGCCCCCCCTACAACAGTAACTACTGCCCCCCTCCTACAACACTACAGTAACTACTGCCCCCCTCCTACAAAATACAGTAACTACTGCCCCCGTCCTACAACACTACAGTAACTACTGCCCCCGTCCTACAACACTACAGTAACTACTGCCCCCCTCCTACAAAATACAGTAACTACTGCCCCCGTCCTACAACACTACAGTAACTACTGCCCCCCTCCTACAACACTACAGTAACTACTGCCCCCCTCCTACAACACTACAGTAACTACTACCCCCTCCTACAACACTACAGTAACTACTGCCCACTCCTACAACACTACAGTAACTACTGCCCCCCTCCTACAACACTACAGTAACTACTGCCCCCCTCCTACAACACTACAGTAACTACTACCCCCTCCTACAACACTACAGGAACTACTGCCCCCCTCCTACAACACTACAGTAACTACTGCCCACCTCCTACAACACTACAGTAACTACTGCCCCACTCCTACAACACTACAGTAACTACTGCCCCCTCCTACAACACTACAGTAACTACTGCCACCCTCCTACAACACTACAGTAACTACTGCCACCCTCCTACAACACTACAGTAACTACTGCCACCCTCCTACAACACTACAGTAACTACTGCCCCCCTCCTACAACACTACAGTAACTACTGCCCCCCTCCTACAACACTACAGTAACTACTGCCACCCTCCTACAACACTACAGTAACTACTGCCACCCTCCTACAACACTACAGTAACTACTGCCCCCCTCCTACAACACTACAGTAACTACTGCCCCCCTCCTACAACACTACAGTAACTACTGTATTTATTATTATATTTAAAAGCTGTGTTTTGCAGCTTATTCCATTTGTGTAAGGAAAGTTTGGGTCTCTCAGCACAGGAAACCGCTTCTGATGGCTCCATTACACAATGTGCTTCAGAAAAGTGTCACAGGCGTGATTAATAGGCCTGTCAGAGCCGCTAAGTCGCCGGCTTCGCCCGTCCAAATGGCCACGACGTAAGTGCCACCTGGAGCTCTCCCAAAGCGTCGCTAAAGGTGAACCGTTTAAGGACGGCCAGGAATATCCCGCAAAGGAGGCCGCTGACATCAGTCTTTGCCAGAGGCCTGGCGGACAGCGTGACAACAAACTCCCGTGATTGGGACCTCCCAATTCCCCAACAAAAGATCCGTACGTGTCTTACAACAGCGTTAACACACAATAAATAAGTAAAATAAAATAAAGCAAGTGCCTTTTCATTGAGGCACGTACGACAGGGCAATGAAAATGTCACGTTAAGGACCTTAATTTGTTTACAAGCTAATGAGAGCTGAGGGACTTGGGAGGCAGAGCTGCAGGTAGCGTTGCTGGAGATGGAGGAGAATGTCACAGACAGATGCCCGATACCTCAGGTTTTAATCCCCCCATTGGGCTTTAAAATGGAGCTGCTGTCAGTGCGTTCTCAAGTCTCAATAAAGTTTCTCATTTAGAAAAAAAAATCTGTGCAGGAGCATCGGTTCTGTTGTTTTCATTTTCTCCAGCTAATCTTGTGAAGAAAGCGAAAAAAGCCCGAAGCCTGAGCACACGAGCAGGGAGGTGAGGACGACGTTTACGGAAAGACACAACGAGGCGGGACCACTACTGATATCAGTGACTCACTGACTTGAGCCAATCATTGTGCTTTGCTGTCAGGAGAAAAGCCTTGTGATTGGTTCAAACTAGTGAGGTGACTGACAGCTTGTATTGTATCTCCGCCCAATATGTGATTAGTGGACGTTCACTCTCCAATTACGGCTTACAAAAAAAATAAAAATACATGTGCTTGGAGTTATTGTAGCTAGCAGGTAATAACAATAATATCACATATTTATAGCAAGAAATAAAACCTTTTCATAATATGTTATTAATAATAATAATAATAATAATAATAATAATAATAATATAACATTGTATGGCAACATAACCTAATTTGTATGATTCATAATTTAATCATATCAGATTAGGCATATGCATTGTAGAAAACTGAAAGTTACATGAAGCCTTGGTGTTTTGTTGCATGCTAGGTACATACTGTATTTATAGGTTTTTATTGGAGCAACGCAATCCCCCCCATTTGTGCAACAGCGATAGCCACCTGTCCGCATCTCCTAGGTACCCGGGTCTCTGGTCAGGGCTTTCCCACGACCCGTTTAAGAGTCGCGCGGCAGAAAGGGAGATGGGAGTGAAGCAGTGCTCTTTGATATACGGTTTGCTTTGATCCTCTGCCTCGCCTTTATAAACAGCTGACAGCAGCTCTCACCAGTGCAAGAAAGAGGTAATCCCTGAATGCTGAAGCTCTGACCGTGTGGGATAGACTCTTTATGGCCAGAGCCAGAGATGACTTATCAGAGGGCATCATCGAGCTGTAAACAGGGGCAGTCCTCTGGATGTGTGCTGCTATAGGCACAGCAAGCTCAACAGCAGGGCTATTAAACTGGCAACCCGGTGGTCAAATACAGCCCTCCACAAATAACCCGGGGGTCACATCCAGCCTGGCCATTTGATCACTGACACACTAAACAAGTTTATAATTTATAAAGTTTATAGTTTATCATTTATACATTATTTGTGTCGCAGATAAAACTCACATTTTCAAACAAAAAAAAATTGAATTCTCAGGAACTCATTGACCAGAATAACATTATGATGGAGTTATATGAGATTTTAAACCAAATTTATTGGCCATTTAGTTATGAAGCATTGACTTTGACTCTATACGAGCTGGATGAGAAATTGTGGAGTATCTCAACAAAAAAAAAGATGAAATATGGACGTGCGGTTTTTCATGACACCAACTATATATAAATAATTCCTATATATCTTATTTGCCGACACACAGTACACCTTATTCATGCATTGTTTTGTAAATAGGAAAAAATACGTAGCCCGTGGGTATGATTTTTAAAAATAATCTAGCCTGCAGGAAAAAGCAGTTGAAGAATACTGCTTTAGAGAGATGCTGCAGCAGCGATTTTAGAAATGTGATTATGACAGCCATATAGATACGAGATCTGATACTAAAACCATTAAAGATCAAATTATATTTTTTTGTGTGAAAACGGATATGCGGTGGCACTTCTCAGTCTTGAGTTGAAATAGATACTTTGTAATACCCAATAAACTTTGGCTGAACACAATTTTTAATCACTCAAACGTGGAGGTTACATATGTATCCATTATTTTATGAAGTCCCACGATACCCTAAAATGTTGAACTCGTATTTGTAATCATTTTGAACTAAAAATGCTGGAAGACAGATTCAACTAAGCAAATCAGCAAATGAACAGGTTGCCGACCTTGACCATCACGACTTGCTTCCGCTACAGGAGAGATGATTACCCAGCACGGCTAAAGACCAAGGTCCCAAACAAAGGCAACCAATCACAAACTCTGACTGCTTCTCTAAGAGTTATTCACATCTCTGAACTCTCAGGACACTAACTCAGAAACTCACTAACTCAACTGACTCACTCACTGACTGACTTACTGACTCAAGCACAAACTGACTGACTCACTGACTCACTCACTCACTCACTCAGTAACTGACTCGCGCACTCGCACACTCATGGGGTGCGTCCCAATATTCTTCACTCCCCACCTCCTTTCCTCCACTTCCCCAATACCACTTCTCTCCTACCCAGAAGTATGCAAAACTGCCTGAACGTTTCGAGTACAATTATTTGCATATTAAAGTATACAATGTACCTGACATTGCGGTTTGTGTCAAGACATAAAATAATATGTAGCCATTAATATGTAATTAAGATGTAATTAGCAACATTAGATTAAAACACAAAGATCCATTTCCTGGGCACAGAGAAGAGGAGGTGGTAGCGGAAGAAAGGAGGGTGCATTTTTTTAGTACTGGGACGCAGCCACACACTCACACTTCATCTCCTCTCTGTGACCAAAAAGAATGTAGCATACTGTCAAGTCAATCTGCTGGATAACTGCCCTTGATTTTACAGCACGGCTGCCACTATGTATTTATTGAGCACCACTACTTTTATGCCAGTTTAATTTTATTTGTTCCAGCCATTTTATTATACCACTAATGTTTTAAAATTGTATTATGTTTATTGTCAGCCGGTGTGCTTTTTATCTCTTCTTTTATAGCTGTCTATTGTTTGTGTGTCTTTTTAATTTGAGGCTTTGTGTGTTTGTGTTGTCATCAGTGTAATTCACATCTGTTTAAAAAAAATAAAAAATCATTATTTGTGTTTGTGAATGTGATGTCGTCTGCCACACAAGAAAGTCCGTCATGGGGGAAAAAAAGTGATTTGAATTGAACTAATTTAATTCCATTTTACCCATAGATGTACCGTCAGCCTCCTGTGTACAGCTCTATACAGCTGGTAGGACCCGACACTGCACACAAGTCTTAAAGAAACCCTGAAACCACAGTAATGCCATGTGGGTGATGCACTGTACCTACAAAATGGAAAGTTATGCTGGACTGATGTATCTCCGAACCCCGTAAATGATGAATGGGTTTAACTGCCTCCGTTAAAGTATGAATAGAATCGACCCAAAGGGAGTCGATAATGCGCATTATAAAGGCTGTTATAATATCACTTCAGCTACGGAAAAAAAAAATCAATGGATAGCACTGATAGCCAAAAAAGAAAAGATTAATGTTCTTCGTAACTGTAAATAAGCAGCAGGCACATCCATGCCGACCAGAACTTCGTTCAAAATCAATTTTCAGCAGCTTTTTTTCCCCTTGAAAGTGGAAGGTTATGTCAGCACAATAAAGTCTTTCAGTAAACGCTGTTTTTCTTTCTCATGTAGAACCAAATGCCACAATACAGTCATCTTGGCTACCGAGGCATTCCATTGATTCATTAAGGAAAACAGGACAGGACACTATATAATTAAAATGTATTTTCTGGTGGAAAGAGGAAGCCAATGTGATAAAGACATGCCTTGTCACCCTGTAGCGTAGCATAGCTCTCTCATAAACAGATAAACCCAGTTACACTTCTCTATATAACACAAGGGGAAAATATTTGTGATTAAATATTAATCTTATAGTCAAAGTGGTATGAACAGTAGATGCATGTGTTAGAAGATTTTATTTTAAATTTGAAATAAGATCATGGAACAGCACCATAGGTTAAAAAGGCAAGCGAACACAAATCTGTATTGCAGTAGCAAATCATTTTACATTGCAGGTCACCATTCTATTATTGTCTATTTTTTTAATTCAAACTACAGCACCTTTAGTTTATGTGTGAAAAACAGCACATTTCAAGAAAGGCTGAAGCATGTTTTATGTGAAGTTAGGAAAGAGGGAAAACGAGGTTGTGCAACATATGAAAAAACAAGAAACTCTGAGGTAGGGGGGTTTGATCTAAACACACGTTTCAAATGTCCCTGTGAACCCATTGCATGATGGGTACCGTACGCCTGTCCAGAGAGATCAAAGCAAGAATTCTGACACATGGTGGCTGAGCAGGTTTGAGCCTGGGTCAGGTTTGGGTGTAGAAGGGTTGAGATTGGAGGGGGGGGGGAGGGGCATTGGGACTCCTGCCATTACAGTCATTTTTACAGTCATTTAGCAGTACAGTATACAGTATAAACAGTAAGTGTATACGGTAAGTGTATACGGTAAGTGCATACAGAAAGTGCATAAAGAAAGCACATACAGTAAGTGCATACAGAAAATTCATCGAAGTAACTACAGAACAGATAAGACAAAGCACATCCTTCCCATAAAGTAGCAGCTATCCCTAGTCATGAACATTGAATGCAGTTCACAGTAAACTGGGTAAATCAGCTCTACTACAATACTATCATAAACTTCAACACACAGTTAAACAAGAAACAAGTACCGTAAGAGGTCCTAGATAAGTGTATCAGTCCAGGTGGAGTCTAAAAAGGTGTGTTTTCAGGCCACGACGGAACGCAGGCAGGGTTGGCATAGGGAATTGCCATTGTCCCATAAAAACCCCCCAGCTGGGTCTTTCACTGTATCCAGGTTTGTGTCCCTGGTCTAGCCACAGTGTGCTCTCTCCTTATTTTGGTATTTTGGTACGCAGGACTACAGGCCCGTCTCCAGTGTCAACCCCGCTCGGCCGCCACAGACCTGGATCTTACCAAGCCACAGAACTCTCCAGAGAGTTCTAGAAAAACCAAACCCAACCACCTACGGCACCAAAGGAAAAGGCCTGACACTTCAAACGACTTTCAATCTAAAACTGGCTTTAAAATGCACTCATGCGAGTTTACCTTGAGCCAGCAGAAGACATTGTGTGAGTCAGGAAATGGTGCGGGTGGGGGGGGGGGAGAAGGGTTCATCTTTCAAATTAAAGGTTGCAGTCTCTTCCTAAATTTGGTCTTTTTTTCCCCAGTTATTAACTTACAAATTTCATCGTTGATTGAACACTGTAATTAAAGCCATTATTATGAGAAGATTTTCTTTTTCTTACAATTTCCGAGTCTGTCGAGACAACAACTACAGTGACAATAAGGCACTGGGGAACTGTTCTCTCATCGAAGCTGGAGATGCTATACCCACTGATCCTAATTGTGGTCGGTGGAATTAAACCGCTTTTACGGCTCGTCTGAAGAGCAGGCTAAAATGTTTAGTGCTTTAAAAAAAAAAACTGAAGAGAAACACTTGCAAATTATTTGTTGACACTATAACAGAAAATTAAATGAATAGAAATGAAATTGATAATAATACAATTCAAATGAGATGGAAACATATGCCCCGCTCAGACTCCTGACACATTTTACATTAGACTTTCTAATTATTGAAGAGACTTAATGTGTTTGTTTATTCTGTCAGTAGTGATTATGTCCGTCTTGGCGGCTGTTTGCTCGTTTTATGCTAATATCTTTCCTGCATGTATTTTCGCGGCCTGCCAAACACGGGCTGGCCGGAAAAAAAGGATTTTCCCCGTGGGAAGCATGGGAATCTCGTGTTCAACAGCAAACAAATTCAACACATTTCTAGCTGTGTGCAGCGCAGCATGAATTTGAAGCTACTCGAGGTGTAAAATTCAAATAGTTTGTTGATAATTAGGCTGGGGATATCCCCCAGTGGGCACCCATGAAAGCAGAATCTTTAAATATATTTTACACACATTACAGCACATTTATAAATACTCATAAAAGCTATGAGGTCCAGCAACTGCAAATTGAAATACAGTTTTGAAGCACTTTTTATTGTAGTTATGTTTGTTCAATAGAATCATTGGGTACAAAACACACACACACACACACACGCACACACACACACGTGAAGGTTGGAGGTCCTGTTAAAAATTTAGAGATATTGACTTAACATAAATATAAGTCTGTCAAGGTTGTCTCTCTCACTTTCTCCTGCCTTCCCTTCCCTCCCTCCCTCCCTCCCTCTCTCACTCACTCCCTACCTCCCTCACTCCCCCTCTCTTTCTCTTTTTTTTTCTCTCTTTCTCTGCGTTTACCTAGGGAATCATTGATCTATGTTTTCAACCTTCAGAGTAACTTCAATTGTATTTGTGCCCATCAATCACCAAAGACAATTCAGTGTGTGTGGTTGTGGGATGAAGCCCTGCCAGTCAGGCACAAGGACAAAAAAAGAGGCTTTTCTGTTTGGTTGTGTGTTTTGTAGCTTCTCAATGTGAAATCTATTGAAAATGAAATGAGCTTTTCTAATAAGTGAGAGTTTCTGGAGGAAACGGTCTGACCGTGCTGAGAAACAGGACTATCAATTTGCCAGACAGAACATTCCAGATTTCATCCACAGATCTGAGAGAAACTGGTCAAATAAAAGGAAATGGATGGGCCCCACGGTCTGGTATCTATTAAGGCTCTGTTCCAGTGTGTGGATGGGCCCCATGGTCTGGTATCTATTAAGGCTCTGTTCCAGTGTGTGGATGGGCCCCATGGTCTGGTATCTGTTAAGGTACTGTTCCAGTGTGTGGATGGGCCCTACAGGCTGGTATCTGTTAAGGCTCTGTTCCAGTGTGTGGATGGGCCCTACAGTCTGGTATCTGTTAAGGCTCTGTTCCAGTGTGTGGATTGGCCCCACAGTCTGGTATCTGTTAAGGCCTTGTTGCAGTGAGTGTATGAGACCAGCATTGACTCTGTTGCAGTGAGTGTATCGGACCAGCGTTGACTCTGTTGCAGTGAGTGTATGGGACCAGCATTGACTCTGTTGCAGTGAGTGTATGAGACCAGCATTGACTCTGTTGCAGTGAGTGTATGGGACCAGCGTTGACTCTGTTGCAGTGAGTGTATGGGACCAGCGTTGACTCTGTTGCAGTGAGTGTATGGGACCAGCGTTGACTCTGTTGCAGTGAGTGTATGAGACCAGCATTGACTCTGTTGCAGTGAGTGTATGGGACCAGCGTTGACTCTTTTGCAGTGAGTGTATGGGACCAGCATTGACTCTGTTGCAGTGAGTGTATGGGACCAGCGTTCAGGGGCGGGGCCAGTAGGGGGCCAGTGGTGGCACTGGCCCCCACTGGAATCTGATTGGCCACCCCTGGTGCCCCCCCTACCAGAACCGGAATATGATAGGCCATTGTCTTGTCAGTATCGATGAAAGAAGCCTCTGTAGCCCAATGGGAATGGACATAAAATGAGGCGGAACCAAAGTTGCATCTTCCATTGACAGAGCTAGCCGCGTCACTTCAGCATTCAGCAATCAACATTTTAACGTCTGCCGCTGAGAAGATGCAAGATCATTTGACGCTGTCATCGCTGAAGAACAAAAGTGGAATATAGGTAGGTAAACTGAAGTTCAAATGTGTTCTTTTTATGTGGACTGTAATGGACTAGATAATAGAAGTTAAAAGGTAAATGCATAACATAACTTCTAGATAGCGTTAGCTAGCTAAGTGAACTCTAAAGGCCGTGACACACTGGCCGCGATTTACTCGCACGAATAAATCGCACTTAAAAATAAAAACGAACTCCTGTATTGTTCATAAAATCTTGCACATCAAACGTGAAATGTCCTTTGCGAAAAAGCGGAATTTTATTTATTCACAGCAAGTTCGTTTTTTGCGAGTTTTCGTTTGCGAAACTATTTATTTATCCAATCATAACAAGTTTCCATGACTGACGTCACCGCACTGCCACAACAAACTCCAACATCCAATATGGCGGACCAACTGATCTTATATGTGTCACAGTATAGCGTCCTCTTTCGTAAAAGACATAAAAGTTACAAAGAAAACGATTTGAAGGACAATTTGTGGAAAACCATAGCCGAGCAAATAGGATATGAAGATGGTGGTTTTACAGCTAAATGGTTGCAATACGCACAACTCGCTATCTGATCAGCTCTCAGCTATTTTAGCCAGCTAACGTTAGCTAACCTTTAGATCTAACGTTAACGTTGATAGCAGTTCGTGTAAAGAAGATAACAAGCCAGTGGCGATTACACACAAACATAGCTACACGATACGTAGGCCTATTTATTTTTTAACTTTAGGCGAGTTCATGTAGGCTACGCTGTCACCGGCTGGGTTGTTTGCCTTGGTGAAAACAAAGGATGAAAGCTAGCGAACCGCTATATGTGATATTGTTTCGTGGATATTTGCCGTAGTAATTGTGGGCTATATGCTAACCGAAGGAGAAAGACGACACGTAGTCTAGCTACCGGGTCTGGCCAGGGGCAGCCACTGCAGTGGAGGGAGAGAAAGGGGGTGGAGGAGAAGGGCAGGGTCGAGTAGCCTATATGAAATGTTTTTGCTGTCACAATGTTGTCTGTGTGCGTGGCAAATAAAATTCCCCAAAAATCTTATTCCGACTCCTGTGTGGATTTCCTGATTACTGAGCCAAGTTATACAAATAACGAGGAAAACAGACGAGGTCTGCCTGTCGCGATCGTTTTGGAGAGAACTCTTCAGACTTCATGAGTTGCTACACTGTATATAGACTACAACAAATTTATTTTAAAGATGTTTGCTGAAATTACGTAATGTATTGTTATGTTGTGGTTAACCCTTTATATTAGTGGAAGAGATCAAGAGGCAGTGGAACACGTATGTCCGTAAAAGGAGGGAAGAGAAGGAGAGCATGTTGTAGACAAAACAAACTTTACATAAGTAAAAACGGACACATAATAAGCCCGGTTCAATATTTTGCCAATGTAATTTAAGCATGCTCTGTTTTTAACGTTCTGGTAGAGGAAAAAAAAATACACTTTCGTTCCGTGATGGACCGAACGGATAACCATGTCGTCATCGCTCGACGAAGAGTAATCCATTTTTATTCGCACGGATTTTCAAACGCGAAAAAGAACGCAAGCTTTTCGTTTTTTCGCATCGTTGCAGGTGTGTCAGGTTTTTACGCGAAATATTCGCCGACGAATTTTTCGCATTTTCGCCTCGCTTATTCGTTACGTCCCCGATGTGTCACAACCTTTATGGCTAAAGTTTATAAAAATGCAAAAAATATCTTCATATATATGGAGCCAATCCCCCCCACACAAATACCTTTGTTGCCCACCAGTCACAGAAGTGACCAGTCAAGAGCTAAATGGTTATGTTTTGTTTTTTTGTATTCATTTTATTTTATATATTTTTAGGTTCAAAACCTCATTGTACTGTGTACTGTACAAACTACTGTGAATATTGGAATATTGTACATAGCACTTTTCTATTTACTTTGCTTTTATGGCCTTTAATCCATTTTCATACTGTTAATATGTAAAATAGTTATTTATTTATGTTTGTATCTTTAATATTCTGAATAAGCAATTTAACTGTTAAAACGTTAATTCTGACCTGGACTGTATCCATTTATTCTCATGCTATTTTATTTTAGGGGTGCTCTTAATATTACTGGTTGTCGCCACCTAATGGCCATTTATGTAGTGTAGCTACAGGCAGTTAGCTATAATGGTGTACAGATTTATTTTGACTTTATTGTTTGGGTACAAACACATTTATTTATAATCTTACTTTTCTCTATCTATACTACATGGGTATTGAAGATTTGCATGACTATTTAACTACCTGCAAAACTGTACACAGTAAGGGGACACTACACAATAAAGGGTAAATAAAAGGCATTATCTTTCAGTATATTGGTTATGATAGAACAGTAGAATAATATTGAAGCAGAAGAATAAAATGGAAATCTGAACAAGTGCTACAATCTTGAGGGGATATTCAACAGTTTGGATATGTATAATGCAACATTTAATATATGTACAGTGCCTTTGGAAAGTATCCAAACCCATTGGATTTTTTTCAAATTGTGCTATGTTGAAAGCTCAAATTAACATTTCAATTGACTTTTTTTGTTACTCATTCACATGAAGTGCTCTATAATGTCAAAGTAGAGAAAAAAAATACACCCTTTGCTGTAAAGGCTTAAAAATAAGCTCTGGTGTATCCAATAGTGAAATAATCTAAACATTTTACTCCACTTTGACATTATAGAGCACTTTGTAGATGAGTAACAAAAAGCCCATTTAAACATATCTTAATTTGAGCTGTCAAACAGCAAAATTTGAAAGGGTGTTCATACTTTCCGAAGGCACTGTATATGATTACCTAGAATCAGGGGCAGGTATAAAAAAAAGGTTAGGCTAGGGTTAAGGCTAGGGCTAAGGTTTGGTCGGATAAATACATGTGTGTCTGCTGTACGCGGCAAAAAAAAAAAAATGGTAAGCCTTGATGGCTGGCCCCCCTCCTCTGGGTCTGTGCCCCAGCCTGGCCCCCCCATTCAAAATGTTCTAGACACGCCCCTGCCAGCGTTGACTCTGTTGCAGTGAGTGTATGGGACCAGCGTTGACTCTGTTGCAGTGAGTGTATGAGACCAGCATTGACTCTGTTGCAGTGAGTGTATGGGACCAGCGTTGACTCTGTTGCAGTGAGTGTATGAGACCAGCATTGACTCTGTTGCAGTGAATGTATGAGAGCAGTGTTGAAGTGTCAGTGCTGGTGGTGAGCAGTGTTGAAGTGTCAGTGCTGGTGGTGAGCAGTGTTGAAGTGTCAGTGCTGGTGGTGAGCAGTGTTGAAGTGTAAGTGCTAGTGGTGAGCAGTGTTGAAGTGTAAGTGCTGGTGGTGAGCAGTGTTGAAGTGTCAGTGCTGGTGGTGAGCAGTGTTGAAGTGTCAGTGCTGGTGGTGAGCAGTGTTGAAGTGTAAGTGCTGGTGGTGAGCAGTGTTGAAGTGTTCCAAGAAAAAATGTCAACAAAAAAAACAGCCGGGCCATATCACTACCGCCGTGCTTCGGGCGCAAATCACTTTGTCTCCATCTCCTCACTCAGCATCTCCCATAACCGGGGGCAACTCGCAGGATCTCCCGGGAAATGGACTTGGACATTCCGACCGCGTTACCCAAGGGAAAAAAATTAAATAAAATAAATAAATAAATAAATAATAGGGTTTTTTAAGTTTTTAAGTTTTTTATTTTTTGTGCTAAAAATACACCCCCCGTGGGAAAGTGTGTCTGTGGCGGGGGATTGGCTCGGGGCGATCACTCAATTTAAAACATGCCCGGGGGAAAGCGCATGGCACGTGGAAACACAGCAGCGGGAGACAGGAAGACCTGACGCCTGAGACAACTGCAGGTCTGATCACTCTGATTGGCTTCAAATTCCCCTTTACAAAAGCAGGTCTGGGATAAACTATAGGATACTTCAGCAAACAACTATTTTTACATGGGACATTCAAAAGAGTTTCTATATACGGGAATAAAACTGCCACTAACCAAAAATGTATTTAAGTAAGAGTCTTGTGTGATTCAAATTCTGACAATGAGCTTGCAGAGTAACAGCTGACAGAGCCTGCATTTCCAGTGTATAAACAGAGCCTTTCAATGTATCCTGCAGAGCAGCAGAATTTTCAGAAAACTATTTCTGTGATTAGCGCAATTTCTGTCATTAGGGGAGTTTACCGGAAATGCCATCTGTACTGTCTCGTTTCACTAAAAATGACCCTGGATTCAGTCTTCTACATGTATATCCACCATTTTACCTACAGTGAACAAAATCTATACTGTTTGTCTAACTAAACACATCCCTGGGTTCAAATTTCCACTGCACTGTATATCCATATTCATCTACAGTGAACAGAACCAGCGGTTCAATGCTCTTAATGCAGCCATTCACATTAGATTACAGTTAAAAACAGAGTTTAAGACTTAAATAAACTATCATAATTTTATCGCACTCTGAAAATGTAGCTACTTGAAAAGTTTCTGAATTGGGCCTTGGAAGAGCCAAAAATGCTTATCCCAGATGAATTTTAAATGAGGAGCTTCTGTCACATGTTGTGTAAGTTCAGACAGGTCTTCTGAAATATCATTAGAAAAAGTACAGTTTGTCCCTACAGAGATGCTGGTGTCTAACTACCAGGCTGTAAGCAGACCTGGATTCAGTCATTATTTAAGTACTTAACAACATTCAGGAAAATAATTCTTAATTTATACAATTGTACATTTTGGTTTAGTAACATGTTTTGTTTTTTTCAAAATTATGCAATGGCATCTGTAGGTGTACAATGAGGAATACCGATGTACAAAGGAAAGCTTTGGAAAACTGTAGGGATCAATGCCTTTAAAAGCGTTCTCCTGCAGAGACACACAGATCCGCTGCACCAGAAGGGAGATGATTTAAGGCTCTGGCAGCCACATTGACACCAAGGGAACAAACCCAATAAAGAAAGGGCGCGTGTGTCTTTAGAGGTCCCTGTATACAATTAACATTGCAATAACCCTGTGTTCTTCTCAATTCTGCACTACAACAACACTGTCCTTCTCAATTCTGCACTACAACAACACTGTCCTTCTCAATTCTGCACTACAACAACACTATTTTTCGCAATTCTGCACTACAACAACACTGTCCTTCTCAATTTTGCACAACAACAGCGCTGTCTTTCTCAATTCTGCACAACAGCGCTGTCTTTCTCAATTCTGCACAACAACACTGTCCTTCTCAATTCTGCACTAAATCAGCACTGTGGGCTTTTCAATTCTGCACTAAAACAACACCATGTTCTTCGCAATTCTGCACTACAACAACACTGTGGGCTTCTCAATTCTAGACTATAACAACACTGTGGGCTTCTCAATTCTGCACTATAACAACACTGTGGGCTTCTCAATTCTAGACTATAACAACACTGTGAGCTTCTCAATTCTGCACTATAACAACACTGTGGGCTTCTCAATTCTAGACTATAACAACACTGTGAGCTTCTCAATTCTAGACTATAACAACACTGTGGGCTTCTCAATTCTAGACTATAACAACACTGTGAGCTTCTCAATTCTAGACTATAACAACACTGTGGGCTTCTCAATTCTGCACTATAACAACACTGTGAGCTTCTCAATTCTAGACTATAACAACACTGTGAGCTTCTCAATTCTAGACTATAACAACACTGTGGGCTTCTCAATTCTAGACTATAACAACACTGTGAGCTTCTCAATTCTAGACTATAACAACACTGTGAGCTTCTCAATTCTAGACTATAACAACACTGTGGGCTTCTCAATTCTAGACTATAACAACACTGTGAGCTTCTCAATTCTGCACTATAACAACACTGTGGGCTTCTCAATTCTAGACTATAACAACACTGTGAGCTTCTCAATTCTAGACTATAACAACACTGTGAGCTTCTCAATTCTGCACTATAACAACACTGTGGGCTTCTCAATTCTGCATTCCTGCAATGTTGCAGCAAAGCTGCGGGCTTCTCAAATCTTTGTTTGCACACCATTGCAACAACTTTGTGGGCTTTTCAATTCTGCACGTCAATTTCAGTGACTCTGAGGTTTTCTGTGTTGCATGTAATCTATCTAGCATTGGAAAAAAGGCGGACTTGGATATAAAAGGCCAGATTCAGAGTTGAGATAAGCATGCACAAATGGAACTTACTCCCGAAATTCCACGTAGCTTAAGCTATTTGTGATTCAGACATTTGACTTATCCGTTTTAAGCGTCTCTCCAGTACATACGCGGCATTACATGTGCATGGTGCTGGTTTGATGAAAATGAGGCCTGTTAGATACACGGATTCAGAGTTTTCAAATACATTTTTTTCTGTGAAACTTTATTCGGGGAAAAAAAGGTGGTTTATGTCTAGTGCCGCCAATAGATTATTATAAAAAATACAGCATCTTTCACAAAAATGGATACTAGAATGAGTGCATGTATTTTGAAAATAAATATATTTTCCTTTGCTTAGCCTACTTACAATTATCAAAGAGCTGTCATAAAAAGAAAAATATGTAAAAGTAGGCTATGATTGACAGACCAATATTATATAGATTAATTTATACAGTGTCTGGATCATAATCACTTTGACAGAGAAATTTTGTAGCCTACTTGTGAGCACAGCTGCTCCAAAATTATTAGGAAGCGCAAAGTAACTCCCCGCAGTGTAGATCTACCAGTGCTCCAGGTTAAAATCTCTCTCCTTCCTGGCCACATCCTTCCAGCATGTGACAGACGCACTTCAAAAATAAATCTTTGGACAGTGGTTGCAAGTAATGGGCTATTATTAAGTATATCGTCACCTTCTTAAAATAATCGCCTAAGTCATTTTTTGAGGAACATGAGATTTTTGCTTAAATCAGCTCTTCATGATGCTGGCCACCTCTCTCGTAAAGTTGCCTAGATCCTTTTGAAAAAATCATGCTGTTTTTTTTTTACCGTAATGTAATGTCGCCTCAGTCAAGCTAAGGCTGTTTTTGTTTGTTTGCCTAAGTCACAATAATTTTTTGACTTGCAATTTTTTTTTTTATTATATTAATTATGCAGCTGCTTCAAGCAAGAAAAAAAATCAAACATGATTTAAGTCATTTCCATGATTCTGGACTCGTCCCCCCGAATATAATGTATGTTTACTACAACAATATTTAGCTAGCTATAATGTTTGTGTGTTTTATTTATTATTATCTCTTAATTATGTAATTGATTAACAGACACAGTTTTTTTTTTTTTATAGTCAAGTCATATATTGATATTTTTGATATTGTTTTTTTGTGAGATAATCTATTCAAATATTATTTTATTTTTATATTTTTTTTTCTGAAAATGAAAAAAATGAAAAATAGGCGATATTTAAGAGATATGTGACTTGGGCCGCCGCAGTTGTACTCCGAGGATCGGGGTTCGCGCCCCGGTCCTGCCATAGCCGAGCGTGGCCGGTGCCCTGTGGAAGCGGCAATTGGCGGCCGCTTCCGGGTGGGGGGAGGGGCTCGGAGAGAATCGCTGCGCATGGACGACCCAGGAGGAGGCGGGGTCACGGTCAGGTGCTCGAGGAGCCGCGCCCTGTAGAGGACGTGGCGCCCTCCTTCCTACTACTAGTACCGGTTGACGGGGTTGTGTGCAGTGGTTCTCAAGCGGTTGCTACATGGGGGGGAATTGAATTAGAATAGGGGTTCAATTGGCTACCAAATTGGGAGAAAAAGGGAAAAAATCTGAAACAAATTTTAAAAAATAAAAAAAGTATATGTGACGTCAACTGGTTAAGTTGAAGACGTCGCATATAGGCCATTATGTTCAACCGTACATTACTGTATTAGGTAAATGGTAAAACAAATATATATATTTTTTTTTTAAAGTAAATTCAAAAATGTATTTGTTTACTTAGTAATATCGCATTCAACCTCAGCCCAGCAATCATTTTTTTGATTGTGTGATGGTATATCCCAGTCATCAATAGGAGCTATGATCATTTCATATCAATGCGATGTATTAATACGTTCACTCTGTACGATGTGCAAAGGCAGGATTTTAGAAAGAAAAATGTGGTTATTAAAGGCACTGTCACTGACACGTTGAAAATGTAACCCCCCACAAATATTCTTTTAGTAGAAAGCTGGCAACTCAGGGGGCAGGTACAAGAAACAGGTCATTAGAATATTATGCCCTGTGCTACCCACATTTTGAGAAACGCGCCTGTGTAGTGTAGGTTAGAATACAGCGTATCTCAGTTCGTGTTAAATCCGCGCAGGAGAGGCATAACTTAAGTTGGCCATCTCTGAATCTGGCCCAATATGCGTGGCATCCATGTCATAAATGTTGTTCGCAGCAAATTGTTACAGGCAAATAAACGAAATAAACAAATAACGTATAACAGATGCTTATAATGGTTGTTGGAAATATACTGAATGATTTTACCCCAAACCATCGTGTCTTTTTTAAATGGGGTCATTTAAAAAAAAGGACATAAAACTGTCTACTGTATCGAGCATTGGGGCCGTCCTGGCCGTTTGACTCCACATCTGTCGTATGCTAATTGAGTCCTGTGGTCAGACTACAGCCACAGTTTTTTGGGAAATTTTTCTGGGCCGAATGGGACGGGAGAATAAAAATCCCCTCGGTGAGAGTGGTCCGTGAGGAGGCGGTCTCCGTTCTACACCCGCTCACCCTCTCTCAGTCCCGTTATCTCATGCTCTTCTTTCAGTTCTTAGATAACACAGCCCGGCTGCTCTGGAAGAGTTCCTCCAGGCTACAAGCGCAGAGCACTTGATATTTGTCAAATTCCTATTTAAACTTCAAGCTCTGCTTAAAAAAAAAAACGAATTCAAGCTTCTGTGCTTTCTATTATATCACCTGAGAGCCATAAAATTAAACCAAAGAATACATTATATTAATTACGAAGTCTAAAGTAACAGATGGGTCTAACACAGGAGCGACAACAATGAATTGTGATAGAGACACAAGCGTCTCTCCTGGCCATCTTGCCAAGGTTCTCTAATTATAAGCAGCTAGATAAGATACGTTGGATCACAGTGCGGAGTATTAGACAACTTGGCCAAGTTAAAACTAGAAAGGTAGGTGCGGATCTAATGAAGTCCTTATTCACCACAAACTTTGTGCTCGTGTGGAACCAGCAGAATGGAGAGCTCCCTTTGATTGATTTCTCTCTCCTTGTTTTTCTGCAGTTCATAGCCAGTGTATTTTACAGGGAAATGCCTAAATGTTATGGGATTAAATCGCTTATAAGCAGCCGTGTAACACTTTTCTGCACCTAATCACAGAGTTAAGATGTGGAGTAAAACTAAGGACAGGTCATTAGTTTCACTGTTTCACTGTCCCAGCCACGGAATCACTATCCAACCCCCGGATTTACTGTCCCAGCCACTGAATCACTATCCCAGCCCCTGATTCACTATCCCAGCCCCTGATTCACTGTCCCAGCCCCTGATTCACTATTCCAGGGTTTGATTCACTATCCCAGCACCTGATTTACTATCCCAGCCCCTGATTCACTATCCCAGCCCCTGATTCACTGTCCCAGCTCTTGATTCACTGTCCCAGCCACTGAATCACTATCCCAGCCCCTGATTCACTGTCCCAGCCCATGATTCACTATCTCAGCCCCTGATTCACTGTCCCAGCCCTTGATTCACTGTCCCAGCCCCTGATTCACTGTCCCAGCCCCTGATTCACGATCCCAGCCCCTCATTCACTATCCCAGCTCCCGATTCACTGTCCCAGCTTCTGATTCACTGTCCCAGCCTCTCATTCACTGTCCAAGCTCCCGTTTCACTCCCGATTCGAGCAGGGGGAGAGCAGGTGGAGAGCGGGGGAAGAGCGAGGGGAGAGTTCTTGGAGAATCCTCGTTTTTTAAGCTTCCTGTCAGCTTGTTCCTCTATTCAATCTACAAAACGGCATGTTTGATTTCCCCATGTATTTCATCATTAAAACGGCTTTTAACTGCCACCTCGGGAGTGTTCAGCACAAACAGGATTTTCCCAGGGTGGAAAATATTAAACTCTGCAGCACACCAAGACATAAACTTATTATTCTGTCTGTTATTGGCCATGTGAGGGCTGTCACACTCGCGTCTCTGGACATTCCGGTCCAGTTCTCCACACAAATATCAGGAAGTATTTTTATTTATTTATTAAATGTTTTATTTTTTTACACAGAGTTAACAAGTTATGGAAGAACTTTCCAAGTGAAGTAACAGAGCCAGAGACCCTCAGGGTGCCCAAGCCCAGGTTTGGTGCAATGCTGGATACTCTGTCCATAGGGCATTATGTATCGTTATATTATTATTTGCTTTATTTTCATTCATCATTCAGAACATGGCTTAAAAAACAGGAGAGAGGCTGCGGTTGTCAGGAACACAGACGCATGGAGCCCGAATGGCGGAAGTGATGGCATGCCTTCTGCCCAAGAATAAGCCTGTTAGACACCCACGGCAATCTGCATCATGACAGAAAAGAAGTACCCTAGGACTGCCACCAGTCTTAGAACGCTTTCAATATGACTGGAGCGCCTGTCACATGGTGTCATTAATTTCAATTAAGATCCACATCCATCAGGACGTTAGAGGAAAGATGACAGAAGGTCTCCATTGACAACCACAAAAAATTGCACCTCCTGCAATTAATTCTGGGCAGCAGGGTCATATAATCGTAAGGTAACTGGGGTAGGAACTCAAAGGTAACAGGTGTGAATTCCAGTTGGGGCGCTGCTGTTGTAGCCTTGAGCTAAAGGTACTTAACCTGAGTTACATCAATGGATTAAATGTAAATTAATGTAAACTGTGTAACTCTAGATTAGAGCATCAGCTAAATGCCTAAATGTAAGTGAAGCACAGAATTACATCAGGAGTATGGGTAAAAGAGGCAGGAAAAAAGATGTGTGAGGTAGGGTTCCAGTGCAGGGTGTATGTAGGGCTCAGGTGCAGGGTGGATGTAGGGCTCCAGTACAGGGTGGATGTAGGGCTCCAGTGCAGGGTGGATGTAGGGCTCCAGTGCAGGGTGGATGTAGGGTTCCAGTACAGGGTGGATGTAGGGCTCCAGTGCAGGGTGGATGTAGGGTTCCAGTACAGGGTGGATGTAGGGCTCCAGTGCAGGGTGGATGTAGGGCTCCAGTACAGGGTGGATGTAGGGTTCCAGTGCAGGGTGGATGTAGGGCTCCAGTGCAGGGTGGATGTAGGGTTCCAGTACAGGGTGGATGTAGGGCTCCAGTGCAAGGTGGATGTAGGGCTCCATTGCAGCTGTCTCTCGTGTTCATGTTTGTTCATTTGAAGCACCACAGCACCACACGTTCACCACATCACCTGCACCACACGTTCACCACATCACCAGCACCACACATTCACCACATCGCATTCACCACATCACCTGCACCACACGTTCACCACATCACCAGCACCACACATTCACCACATCACATTCACCACATCACCAGCACCACACATTCACCACATCACCTGCACCACACATTCACCACATCACCAGCACCACACATTCACCACATCACCTGCACCACACATTCACCACATCACCAGCACCACACATTCACCACATCACCTGCACCACACATTCACCACATCACATTCACCACATCACCTGCACCACACATTCACCACATCACCTGCACCACACGTTCACCACATCACATTCACCACATCACCAGCACCACACATTCACCACATCACATTCACCACATCACCTGCACCACACATTCACCACATCACCAGCACCACACATTCACCACATCACCTGCACCACACATTCACCACATCGCATTCACCACATCACCTGCACCACACGTTCACCACATCACCAGCACCACACATTCTCCACATCACATTCACCACATCACCAGCACCACACATTCACCACATCACCTGCACCACACGTTCACCACATCACCAGCACCACACATTCACCTCATCACCAGCACCACACATTCACCACATCACCCGCACCACACATTCACCACATCACCTGCACCACACGTTCACCACATCACCAGCACCACACATTCACCACATCACCAGCACTACACATTTACCTCATCACCAGCATCACACATTCACCACATCACCCGCACCACACATTCACCACATCACCAGCACCACACATTCACCACATCACCTGAACCACACATTCACCACATCACCAGCACCACACATTCACCACATCACCTGAACCACACGTTCACCACATCACCAGCGACCACACATTCACCACATCGCATTCACCACATCACCTGCACCTCCAATGTTAATGCAAGCCTGAGAACCCCCACCCCCCCAAATATTGAATTGTGTCCCCTACGTTTCCCGTTCAGATCCTAGTGACATCATCTGAATTCCCATTTTCAGAAATAGGCAGTCGATTTTATAAAGGAGCACGTGGTGAATGTGTGGTGCTGGTGATGTGGTGAATGTGTGGTGCTGGTGTTGTGGTGAATGTGTGGTGCAGGTGATGTGGTGAATGTGTGGTGCTGGTGCAAATACATGTATTTCGGTGTGAAATGTGCATTACAGATTGCATTGCAAATGCATGTATTTGGGTCTGAAATGTGCATTACAGATTGCATTGCAAATACATGTATTTCTACCCTCCTTCTGGCCCTTGCTGATAAAGCTGCCAACTAATATGCTGCTGAAATAAACGTGAAAAAAATGGTAAAATTTTCTATGAAATTTCATAAGTAGTACACACACAGCATATTTAGAAGCAGGACATAACCAGTCATAAATGATTATGTCAATAACCAGTGCTATGTCATGTCAGTGTCACCAGTGATGCTGAAAGTGACATCATGACATACAAAGTGATGCACGCCATATGTGTAATTGCAGTAATACAATAAAATCCTAGAGATATTGTATTTCAGCATATCTTCAGCATATTCCCTCGCCCAAAAGGCAAAGCCGTAAAGGGAAGCAAAGATATCACAGCGCCCAGAGCAGTGAATCTCTCAGATGTTCCTTTAAGGAAAGCTGCCATTTCTCACGGGCCGGTATTAAAGACCAGACAAGAAGACAGTTGCATTTTCAGACAAACAGCACTAATGGGTTTCCTCTACCCCATAAGTTATGGTAATTGATTCCTCCTCTGTAATGTGCTGTGTTTGTTTCTCTCTGTGATGATGGCCAGCATTAAACATCCTCCAACTGTAGCCATGCTCCGCTTTGCACATGTGTCTCAAATTATTAATTTGGGGGGAAAAGAAGTATTATTAGGACAGCTGGTAGAACTAACGCAAGGAAACAGGCTGTGAAGGACTGTCCGTGTTGCTACCAAAGAAAGTTAAAGCTGACATGTTTGTCCCTTGATTGCATGGTAATGTCAGGAAGAGAATCACCCCTGTTGAAAGTTTGAGGCAGTAATTACCAGCATGGACATTTTTGGTGATGGGTATGCCTGCCTGACAAACAAATCAAAGCTTGCTGTTTGCAGAAGCACTTAATGGGCCTCATCTTCCACTTATCTGAAAGACAACAAGCATTTGTCAGAAGATTTAGACGTCTGTTTGGTCTCTTTGTTCCCTGAAATCTGAGGAAATGGGCCTGATTTTTGAATATTGACATGAACTCAAAATGTACGTCAGATGCACAGACGGTCCCGAAAAAACCGATCACACCTTTCACATCAAATGCATTTAAAAGCCATTCTTGGCATTTGATTGACAGGTCTGCAGGTAAATGTACCCTGCCATGGGTTACAGTCCATTTTTGTTTTCCTTTTGACACACATGCATTCAGCATTCTTCAACACATCACTCCAATCACAGCTCCAGTTATAGGGTGCAATGAACGATATTTGCATTGGCCAATCAAAGCTCCATGAGACGGATGTGTGCGGGTTGGACCCGTAATGCACGACTCAGAACACTGACTTGATAATAAATACCCGCAAGGGCTTTATTATGGGGAAATCCAAAAACGTAGTCACACAAGCAAAGTCCAAAAACCAATAAATCCAGCCAGACCAAAGATACAGTACCAAGGGAGAAGGCAGTCTCGAAATCGGTTACCATGCAAGAGTTCGTTAACCAGAGTAGCTGTCAGTGGAGCAGAAGTACAAAACAGGGAAAAAGCAAAGTTCGTAGTTGTGGGGCGTAGCAGGAGTCAGACCGAAGTCCTATCCGCGGGGCAGAGGTACAAACAGACAGTAGGCAAAACTCGTGGTCAAAAACAGGCAGTGGAAACAATAGGCAGGCAGTAACGATGGTCAATAAACAGGCTAGATCAATAACGGTGGTCAAAACAATGGAAAAACGCTCAAGAGTGACAATAGTAAACTAAGGCAACAATTTCGCAACGAACAGACATGAACACTGAGCTTAAATGCAGGTGTAGACAGGTGCAAACATTTAGCTTGAGAGCAGCAGGAAATTCACAACAGCTTGAGAAAATGAGACACGTAACGAGGCAATTAGTAAATCGTTAGTAGTTAACCTATCCTGACCTAGCGTTAGTAAATTAGTAATCAACATGCACGAGAAACGTAAGGTAAACATGAACACATGGTTAGATAGTTAGTATTACCCAATCCTGATCTAATGTTAGTATATTAGTAACTAGACAAGGGAGAATGAAACAATTAGGGAAGCGTGAGTGACAGCAAGAGAAGAAACAGCATGAACGCAAGGCTGCGGAAAAACATGGAAATATGTATGCAAACAATGAACTGCATCGTAACATAAACAGAAAATAAACTGTGACAAACACTAAACATGAAACGTGACATAAATATGACAGAAACGTAACACTCCAGTTAGAGGGTGAAATGGCAGATCAGTAAATTGGCCAATCACAGCTCCAGTTAGAGCATGAAATGGTAGATCTGTGCATTGGCCAATCACAGCTCCAGTTAGAGGGAGAAATGGCAGATCTTGGCATTGGCCAATCACAGCTCCAGTTAGAGGGAGAAATGGCAGATCTGTGCTTTGGCCAATCAGAGCTCCAGTTAGAGGGTGAAGTAGAGGACAGAACATCGCAGTACGGCTCAGTGGAGAATCACTGATGGAGTCTTCCAGGTTATAACAGGAGAACTGATGATATCTGATATCTGATATACATACACACACACACAGCTCAGACTGTATGTTTGCTAAAGAGAATCATGATTATTTCCCCCGTTTTTGAGGGCATGTGTTTGTTCTTGTTCCATACAAAAGAATAATTACTCCTCCCCGGTTTGTAGAGCTGATGCCAGCAGGGCATTTCAATGGGAAACTTCTCCGAACAAGCCGATGGAAATGCTGAAACAAGAGACAATTCTAACCTGCACTGAGCTGACCACTCATGTCAGATGTCACATACGCTGAGAGGACCACGCATGCCACATTTCACACACATCAGACCAACAGTCAGTCATAAGATGCACTTTGAATACAATCTCAACCATTTGTAGTATATCACATACAGTGTCCATACAATCATATAATATATCAGACAGGTGGGATTAGGTAAGAGGAACTTCACACGTGGGTTTCAGGATGTACGTTTTCATAAAGAGTTGTCAACATATAGAACAGCAGAGTCATACAGTATAGGGACACAGACCATAAGGGGTCTGAATACTCTCTAACCTGCAGGTAAACGACGAGCCCAAATGTGCCATCTAAAAGCCCATCGCTGTGTGCCAAAGATTGACAGTGACAGAAAATAAGTTTTCACTCACATGGACATTTATTTTTATTTGCAGGTCATTAAATACGGTGGACACAAAGTGTAAATATTGAAATAGTCTCTTTTTCACACAAAGTCACATCATTAATTAAAAAGAATGGAGGGGGGGGGGAATCATAGAGCTACATGAGTTATATGGCTGAGAGGGGAGAAAGGTCAGCAATATACCAGTCACACCATCAAGAATTTTTGTGTATGGAGGTGGGAAGAGGGAAACTATCACGAAAAAAAAAAACTCTATTCTTCTGTGGAGTTTTGCAACAAAACATTTAAGTGATACTGCAAAAACTGAAAAAGTTTTTGTGATGAGGCAAGACAAAATCTGAACTTTCTGGCCTACGTGCGTTATATCTGGTGCAGACCCATAACAGTTTATCAACGAGTCAACAGCATGTCTGTTGTCGGCACGGCGACGCAGCATCACCTGTCAACAGCATCTCTACTGTTGGCATGGTGACGCAGCATTAATCATACTACAACTACACTTTTGGATTTTTCTTTGCCATTTTTGCATAAACCTAACTTCTTTCATCGATAAAAATGTTTAGTTTGACCATTCAGATTTATAATAAAATATTCACTGAGAACATGTGCATTCGCAACTTATAATTCCACAAAATGAAACATCACTAGAAGGGGTACATTCTTTTGCAAGGCCTCTATACGTGTTACTCAAAATTCATAACAGTTAAAAAAACTGCATTAGAGTTAAGCTGGAAAGAGGATAAAAATATATACCCAGATGGGCATAAAGAAAACTGTGGTTTCTTTTTGACTGGTTGAATAGATTGAGAAGTTCAACAGCATAATGAAATTGGATTTTTTTTTTTTTTTTTGCGTTAGACATAAATGGAATAAGTTAAGTGAAAACCTTGCCACGTCTCATTCAGCCTCGTTTGAAATACTTCAGAAGATTCAGATGTGCTTCTCCCTGCAGTTGTACTGAAATTGAAAATGGTGTTACGCCGTTATCCCATCCCTGTTATTATTACCTTTCTATTCAACAACAGAAAAAAAGCACTCTACAGTTTATGAAAAGAGATGAAAATGCACAGGGAATGGCGTGAGAAGAAAAGCGCTGACGGATTACTGCTCAGATAAGTTTGAAAAACAGGGAAGAAGAAAACAGGGCAGCTCCTGGAGGTCTTCATAATCCACAAATTTGAATATAATCATTTCTGTACAAAAGCATTTGTTGTTAATCCCCAGTCCCCTCATCAAGCTGCAGGTGTGCTCTTAATTACTCGTGTAATCTGGAACCTACGTATTATCAGATACGAGTCTCCTCTGACAACGTGGGGCGTCTTTCTCTCTTCCATAATTGCAAAAGCTGGGAGCAATTTTCTATTGGAATCTGGGAATTCGCAGAACGATAAGAGAGACGCCGTAGCAAATACCTGAGATACCAAATACTGTATATACTAGCCTACTAGGTCTTCATTTATACTGCATTGTGTGCATGTGTGTGTGTTTGAGGGTGTGTGTGTGTTTGCCTGTGTGTATGTGTGTGTGTTTGCCTGTGTGTGTGTGTGTGTTTGCCTGTGTGTGTGTGTTTGAGGGTGTGTGTGTTTGAGGGTGTGCGTGTTTGAGGGTGTGTGTGTTTGCCTGTGTGTATGTGTTTGAGGGTGTGTGTGTGTTTGCCTGTGTGTGTGTGTGTAAGACTGAAAAATGGATTATCAGTCATAAACCCTTGGAGCTGGTGGCGACTTCCTTGAGGGTGCAATAAAACAATTCACCAGGTGGCCTGAGAAACGACAGCTGGAATTGATCCTACAACTGGACATTAGAATGAGGAACCCAGGTTGGTTCACAGGCCATAAAAGACATGTAAACAAGCATCAAAGGCTCTTGGAGTGAATGGCTCTTGGTTAGACTGAAACAAAGCTGTATATGTATCTTGCATCATATGTATGTGCATGTACATAATTGTGGATAATTTGATAAATGTGGTGAACCTGGATAATACTAATTGAAGTGTGTGGTATGTGAAAGTATAGGAGGGGGAGGAATAAAGAATGTGAAAGGAGGATTGTATAAGTTATCAGGGATGCGCTTGTCTATATACGTATCTGGAACCTAGAGTGGCCATCACCGGGACCTCACCTGATATCTAGATAAATGATAGGGAAGATCATAAGATCACGCGCCGTCGTTCAAAAAATCTTATTACTATCACTAGATTGGGGGGATGTAGACTATGCAGTTTCTCTCTCTGGAGGAGGTCCCCGGGTGGTGAGAAGTTACTTCTCTTCCTGCCAGACCTTATTTGGACAAACAAAGGGAATTGTGGAATGTGGAAGACCTGCTCAGGACTGCATTTAAGGTAAGTCCAAAGGGATATTCAAGGAGAATCTGCTTAACAGTTCTCCTGGTACCATAGTCACACCGTACAGAATCATTTGGTTATATACTTTGTTAGTGAACTTGTTCATGTTTATTTGTCTAAGCAGCATATTATCCTGTGTTTAGCTATAGGTATTGAATGTGTTCATGTTTACTCTCACAGTCTTAACCAGTGATTATTGTCATTAATAAATTACCATGTTTCACATAATCTGCATCTTTCTTTTCAACCCTTTTTCCAGCTTCAATTACCTGTATGATCTGCGCTGCAGTGTTCTGTGGTATGTATGCTTGAGTCTCAGAGTCAGAAATTGACTCTGTGACTCAAATCTGTAATTGACTGCTAATGACCTCCCTGCCTGTTATTCAATTATTTTTATATTTAACTTGCGTGGTCTCTATGACTCTCATCCATTTTATACCCTTTTCAGCCTAGATTACGACTGAAGACTCAGGGGGACAATTCTGACCAAGGACCAACTGATCAGTGGCCTGGTACAGCAAGTCTTTAGTGGCATTCTCAAGTTGGGAAAGGCAGCCAAGTTCTGCCCACAAAACAAGGTTAGTAGTGCATGGTTCTGGTGATTTGATGTGAAGAGAACCCTTGGACGTTCTACGTCGGTTCTTGTCAAATTCGCCTTAAGGAGCCCTCTGAATGCACTCTGACCTGGGCTTGCAACTATCTATGTAAAAAATAATGCATGTATTGTGTTGGCTAGACCCCCAACCTCTGCGTTCTCCAACCGAGATTCAGCAATAATGCTGATTCCGGCAAGCATATATTGAGTAATGGTGGTACCTAAGGACGAGTCGACTACTCCGAGCACCACGCATGATTAAAACCAAATTCTAAATTATAATTTTAAATGGAGTCAGATAAACGAGTAAATTAATTAGTGATATTTTACACAATAACTTTTACCTTTTCCCACAGCAATAGCGGAATACATCACGCTTAAACCTTTGCTCCGAGCTATTCCCTCATTGGTCTAGCTGCGTGGGTTCTACATTTGTGTGTTTGTGTGTGTGTGTGTGTGTGTGTGTGTGTTTGCACACACATATTTCATACAGCAGGAGTGTGTTCTAATTTTCCAATGTTCATTCTGAATTTTGGTGAAAATAGTTGCTTCTTTTAAAACGGTCAACAATCTTCAATAACTTTTTTTGTTATTGGTCTATAAAGGGCCATGTAGGTATTTCTAAGAATAATTTGAGCCATGTCAGGTGTGAGCAGGTGTGTTTACGGTAATTTCATTGCACACAAAGGATGGATTCACTTCTCATAAGATGACACACCGCCTTAGATGTGCCCAGAACCAGCCGGTGGGCTTCCTACCCCTACTCAGCGCCCAGCATGTGATCACATTTTGTCCGCTGAAAAGTCCGTTTGGCTTTAAAAAGCTATTATTCCTGCTTAATAAGGCCTTCCTGAGTGATGGCAGGGCTCGAACAGAGCTAGCTCTGCTGTAAACGGGCACACAGTCTGAACAGAGCTAGCTCTGCTGTAAACAGGCCCACAGTTTGAACAGAGCTAGCTCTGCTGTAAACAGGCCTACAGTCTGAACAGAGCTAGCTCTGCTGTAAACAGGCACACAGTCTGAACAGAGCTAGCTCTGCTGTAAACAGGAGTCATTCAATTCAAACTCAAGAGTCATGGAATTACCTGAATAATCAATATTGTTATCGCGCCAATACAATACTCATTGTTCATTAAAGGTTAGAACCAAGCTTTGTTACATTCAACCAATGCTTCCCATTTCGTCTTCTTGCATTTCCTGTTTCAAATGCATGGCCACCAGTTTGCTGCACGCTTAAATATACTATTAAACATAACCAGCGAGAATTACCTCATTTCCTGTATGGGAAAATACAGGTCCAGAAATAATTAAATATTGCATGTTTTTCTGTGAGATAATAACCAGTAATTATGATAAATTATGATTAGGACACATATGTGAAGATTACAGGAGATGTCTGTTCATATCGGCAACACTTCAATTTAAACGTGTAATCACGCCTGTAATGTGTGGGCCTTACTTGGTCTCAATACAAAAACAATAAATTGCTAAAATTATGTATTATCATAGAATATAGGCAAAATAGTGTGCATAACATTTTGTTACCTGCCCTTGAAATACTTTTGATATTATCTAATATGACATTCATTTATACAGAAGGATGATTTCTTGAGGTTAAGTGCATTCCTCTGGAGTGCTATTGCATATCCCAACTCAAAAGTTTAACCTAGAGCCATCTGGTAACACTCCCAAATTCAGAACAAAGATGGCAGACTGCCATCTGCACTTAAAAAAACATAAAGGACTGCTGCTAACACTTTAGAATATCTTCTGTATATAAATACCTGATTAAGAATAACTGTAGCTCAGAATATTATACTGTAATATTGTGTTGAACGTTTCACGCATAATGTAAAATATTCTAACTAATTTCATCAGGTAAATCAGGTATGACCAGTTTACCATGAAAATTAATGAAGCAGGATATAATGAGGCTCACCTAACTAAATATACACAGCTAGACATATAGTCAAACTCAGATATATATATAGAGGCAAATAAACAGACAGACAAGCCCAGAGTTATAATTTTTTAGACAGATGCTCAGTTGATGCAGTTCAGTCATATTTATTTAGACATATGAAAATGCAGTGACTATGTTTCATAGTTCAGCACAAAAGAAAGAAATTCTCATCTCTTTAAGCTGTCATTATTGCGAAATTAAATGTCCACCATCTCAACACTTATTTGCATGTTTATTTAATACTTCTGGTGCATAACAAGTCATTTTCATCTTGTGACTGTGACCACTTGCACAAAGGTCAGCTCTGAATCTGTGCTGGAGTCCAAGGATTCATGTTTAATACATTTCTGTTCCATCAAGTTTTGATTACTTATGTCAAGGTTATTCTTCTCACCCATATCCTGTTCTTCCCAAACTAATGATTTTTTTTTTCAGAACAAGGCAGCCATATTCACTGCCGGTAGCTCACCCTGCTAAGGTTTTGTTCCAGTGTGTGGATGGGCCCCACAGTCTGGTATCTGTTAAGGCTCTGTTCCAGTGTGTGGATGGGCCCCATGGCCTGGTATCTGTTAAGGCTCTGTTCCAGAGTGTGGATGGGCCCCATGGCCTGGTATCTGTTAAGGCTCTGTTCCAGTGTGTGGATGGGCCCCACAGTCTGGTATCTGTTAAGGCTCTGTTCCAGAGTGTGGATGGGCCCCACAGTCTGGTATCTGTTAAGGCTCTGTTCCAGAGTGTGGATGGGCCCCATGGCCTGGTATCTGTTAAGGCTCTGTTCTAGTGTGTGGATTGGTCCCATGGTCTGGTAAGGCTCTGTTCCAGTGTGTGGATGGGCCCCATGGTCTGGTATCTGTTAAGGCTCTGTTCCTTGGTGTGGATGGGGCCTATTGTCTGGTATCTGTTAAGGCTCTGTTCCAGTGTGTGGATGGGGCCCATTGTCTGGTATCTGTTAAGGCACTGTTCCAGAGTGTGGATGGGCCCCATGGCCTGGTATCTGTTAAGGCTCTGTTCCAGTGTGTGGATGGGCCCCATGGCCTGGTATCTGTTAAGGCACTGTTTCAGAGTGTGGATGGGGCCCATTGTCTGGTATCTGTTAAGGCACTGTTCCAGAGTGTGGATGGGCCCCATGGCCTGGTATCTGTTAAGGCTCTGTTCCAGTGTGTGGATGGGCCCCACAGTCTGGTGTCTGTTGAGGCTCTGTTCCTTGGTGTGGATGGGGCCTATTGTCTGGTATCTGTTAAGGCTCTGTTCCAGTGTGTGGATCGGTCCCATGGTCTGGTATCTGTTAAGGCTGTGTTTCAGTGTGTGGATGGGCCCCATGGTCTGGTATCTGTTAAGACACTGTTCCGATATCTGTTAAGGCACTGTTTCAGAGTGTGGATGGGGCCCATTGTCTGGTATCTGTTTAGGCACTGTTCCAGTGTTTGGATGGGCCATACAATCTGGTATCTGTTCCAGTAAGCGACTGTGTTAGATATTGTTACAAAGCCAGAAAAATTTTATGGCCCACTTTAAAAAGATTTTTTTAAATAAAAATAATAATCAAATATTAAACTAAAAAAGGTCTTCACCATTAGGCCACTCACGGTGAAAAAACAGCGTTCAGAGAGATTAACTGCAGACAAACCTCAAAGGCCTTTGAATACATCAAAAAAAAAAAAAAAAAGAGAGGGGGGAGAAAGATGTTTTAAAAAGGGACCGTCAGTTGTGAGCCATGCAAAACGGAGTTCCTGTCTGGCTCCAGCAGACTGCTGGATAATGAAGGCACAGTGGTCATTTCTCTGTTGACTTTGTGTACTAATTTGTGACCTATATTCGTACGTGCAGCTCAGTGCCAGGAAACGCCCAGGGAAACATCATGTTTTCGGGGAGGGCAGGCTATCAGCAGCACACGCGCACGGCATACGAAAAGGGACACGCTAATATCAGAGTTTAGAAAAGGTGTACTTCACAGGTGGAATGGGCCGCTTTCATATTTTCATGAGTTTTTGAGGAATTTACCCTCAAGGTATGAGGGGCTGTTCTCTTTATTAATTTATTCATTTTGTCCTGATATCTCACACTTCCAGCTTTCACTTTCTTTTTATTAATGAGAAACATATTACTAATTAATATTATCAAACCTCATCCTCCTGCCAGACCTCTCTGCTCTGCATCCACTGGTCTCCTTGCTGTCCCCTCCCAAAATGAACCCTCCTCTCCATCGCATCTCTACTCTGGCCCTCCCAGGGGGAAATGAGCAACCCATCTAGAACATAAAAATAAATAATGTGGAAAACAGGGCATTCAGCCCATCTAGAACATAAAAATAAATAATGTGGAAAACAGGGCATTCAGCCCATCTAGAACATAAAAATAAATAATGTGGAAAACAGGGCATTCAGCCCATCTAGAACATAAAAATAAATAATGTGGAAAACAGGGCATTCAGCCCATCTAGAACATAATACAACATAATGAGAAGAACAGGCCATTCAGCCCATCTAGAACATAAGAATACATAATGAGAAGAACAGGCCATTCAGCCCATCTAGAACATAAGAATACATAACGAGGAGAACAATAATAATTATTCAGCCCATCTCAAACATAAGAATACATAATGAGTACAACAGGCCATTCAGCCCATCTAGAACATAAGAATACATAATGAGAAGAACAGGCCATTCAGCCCATCTAGAACATAAGAATACATAACGAGGAGAACAATAATAATTATTCAGCCCATCTAGAACATAAGAATACATAATGAGTACAACAGGCCATTCAGCCCATCTAGAACATAAGAATACATAATGAGGAGAACAGGCCATTCAGCCCATCTAGAACATAAGAATACATAATGAGGAGAACAGGCCATTCAGCCCATCTAGAACATAAGAATACATAATGAGAAGAACAGGCCATTCAGCCCATCTAGAACATAAGAATACATAATGAGGAGAACAGGCCATTCAGCCCATCTAGAACATAAGAATACATAATGAGAAGAACAGGCCATTCAGCCCATCTAGAACATAAGAATACATAAAGAGGAGAACAGGCCATTCAGCCCATCTAGAACATAAGAATACATAATGAGAAGAACAGGCCATTCAGCCCATCTAGAACATAAGAATACATAATGAGGAGAACAGGCCATTCAGCCCATCTAGAACATAAGAATACATAACGAGGAGAACAATAATAATTATTCAGCCCATCTCAAACATAAGAATACATAATGAGTACAACAGGCCATTCAGCCCATCTAGAACATAATAATACATAATGAGAAGAACAGGCCATTCAGCCCATCTAGAACATAAGAATACATAACGAGGAGAACAATAATAATTATTCAGCCCATCTCAAACATAAGAATACATAATGAGTACAACAGGCCATTCAGCCCATCTAGAACATAAGAATACATAATGAGTACAACAGGCCATTCAGCCCATCTAGAACATAATAATACATAATGAGAAGAACAGGCCATTCAGCCCATCTAGAACATAAGAATACATAATGAGGAGAACAGGCCATTCAGCCCATCTAGAACATAAGAATACATAATGAGGAGAACAGGCCATTCAGCCCATCTAGAACATAAGAATACATAACGAGGAGAACAATAATAATTATTCAGCCCATCTAGAACATAAGAATACATAATGAGTACAACAGGCCATTCAGCCCATTTTAGCTCAACATGCCACAAACTAGAGCATTCAGCACTGCGTCAAGCCTGGACCAGAGCACTTGATCTGTGTCTACATTACTTTTTAAGCTATTCTAAACATTCAGAACTTACTTCCTGAACTTACGTTTAGCTATACTCCCATGCCTGTTTGTTCATACCGATGTCAAATGAGTTATTTTCAAAATGAAAACATTCAGAACAGAACAAGTGGAACAGTTTCCACTCCACTGGATATTTTGCGCGTGTTGCTGATAGATATTGCGCGTGTTGCTGATAGATATGGCCTTCGCAAAGCCAGCAGTTTCTTTGATGTTTGGCCAATTACATTAACCTTCAATGCCGAGTGGTTTGAAACAATGCAACTTATCAGGAGAAAAAGAAAAAAAAAATCACATCAACAGCTATAGCATCCTTTCACCGCCACCTTGTTCCTCTCTACCTGCTCACACCCGTTTCCTCAGGTAATTCATTCTGATGACAGCATAAGGCAGTTCTGTCACACAAAGCCGTTTTTATTTATTTATTTTTAAATCAGGAAGCTGTTGTAGGACAGAACAGGAAGTACATTTTCCTGGGCCTGTGGTTGTGTTTATCTGTGTCGCTTGTCCATATTTGATTTATACGGGTTGGCAAGGTGTCGCGAGCAGAGTGCACCCTCGCGGCTGCCGGGGAGATAGCGATAGCGCTGCGTTCAGCCCATCTAGATAAGTGTTGAAAACAAAGCCGGCACTACAAATAAAACAACACAAATAAACGAGAAAATTAAACTCCAGCAGAGTAGAGCCGGGGCAGACCGGATAGCGCACGACTCTTTCTGCTTTGTGAACATCTCTTACTAAAAATATCTCAACGTAAAGCAGCTGCTGAGGCTTGGATCAAACAAGTTAACCTTTTTTTTTTTTTCACGGAAGAATAAATAAGTTTATAAAATTCTGATTTCATTTGATCACTCCTGGACTCATCACTGCGGGTTACTTAGCTAAATACTGATGTTTATTTTTTTACTGATGCCGTTCTCACCAGAGTTTCCCATAATGCACTCTGCCTGAGATCAGACACACAGGGCCCAGGTAAATTCCATTACCGCCAAGGCTTTTAAATACCTGCAATTCCTCATGCAAACGGTCCTTCCCGGTGATTTTATGTCCGTCGTCCTGCTGTACCCCTGCTGTGCAGAGAGGCCCCGATGTCGTTAAGACATGCTCGTTTGCATTTATAATTATAATTAGCATGACATTCTAACACGCGTGTTACGCCACAGCGCTCGGGAGGCTTCAGCTCTTTTCTTCTACGCAGTCCATGTCACCATACATCACTCGTCTTATTAACACGCCAACGGCGGCCGTTTGATTCTTACTCATGAAAGGGGAGTGCAGACACGCGTTTACCAAGTTCATGTTTTCCACATTCATTCATACTTTAATGCATTCCTTTGTCTTCTCAGTAACAATTCGGCCAAAAAGATGCACATGCACATGCGCACGCACACGCACACACGCGCACGCACAGCATTAATTAACTCGTGTCAGTGTCAATTCAGCTCTAACAGGTGTACACGATCAGAATATAATTTATTCTAACTAAAACTGGATATTTCACTGTGTATTATAGTATTTGTTTAAAAACACATTTATTGTCCATGATTTGAATTACTGTACTGGTTATCAGAAGCCCTTTTACATTGTAAGCATAGCACATCAGTCAAGGTCTTTGGTTGTGGTCATGTGACCCAGAACATGGTGATGATCCCCCCCTCCACATGCTGACAATCTGCCAGATCAGTAATATGCACAGAAATGAGCCGAATTAGGAAAAAGTCGTGCTGGGCTTCCCAGACCGGGAGAATAAATCGGATGTAATTCTCCAGATGAGCCAGATAAGAGCAATTGTGAGTTTTTAAGGAGGCCGAAAGTGCTGCAGGAGTTTGGGCTAAATCATTCAGGAGGAGTTGAAGTGGGAGGAGAGTTTCCAACTGAAAACGACAAAATTGACAAGTGCGTAGCTCTTCCTGGGCAAAGGGACGACTTCTGAAATGTCTTTGGATTTAAAAAGTGAGTAAATGTAATGAGCCACCCTTGGAAAAGAGCATCGGAATGAACAAGTCAAAGATGATGGGAGTTCTAGAGGACGTGGATCACAGGAAACAGAATAATGATTCTGTTAGATGCCACGTATGAGTGATAGCAACCTATCAATCTCCCTGCGTGGTTTAAGGGCTGTAACAGCTGCATTTCTGTGCTGATCAAGGTTGATAATTTGGTAAAAGCTGGATCGGCTCATTTATTTTTTCTCTCTGCCACACACCCACATTTACATCATTAAAACAGTACATGGTACGGTCCGACATACCGACTCAAGACCAATACATAATTCCCAGGTTTTTAAACAGTTTTGTAAGTAGATTGTTTTTCCGCATGAGGGCACATAAAGTGCACATAAATATCCGTTGTTAGCTGTGGTGCTGTGGTGTTGGTGTCAGCTGTGGTGTTGGTGGCAAATGACTGATTACAAAAAGAAAAAATACCCTGATTTAAACAATGAATCCACAAAGACCACATTTCAATACAGTTGTCACTTTAGGTCAGGTACTATATACATCTAAAAATGAAAAAAAAAAAATACTATTATCTCCAGTCAATAGGTGTTTACTAGGTATCTTAAACACGGATAACTTTGGTGTCGTCATCGATGCAAGGTTTGCAGTGTGGAAAATAAGCAAAAAAGCCACTACTTAACCATGGGCAGCAGGTTACAGCATCACTTCCTGAGAGCGGTTGAGCTGTTGCGATACATACTGAGCATGGATATAAAAGCTAAGCTATTGAGTTTCCCTGGATACAAGCGTTTGTAAGACAAATTAACAATGCAAGAACACTAATGAGGATAACAGTCACGGTTGTCTCCTCTTGGGCTTGAATGCAGTTCATATTTTTATAATAAACGGCTGATAGTTTCCACATAAGAGGCGGGATTTACATCACAGTTGATTTGCCAGGGGGTCAAGTGAGATAGCATAGTGTGGTTATTCTTTTAAAAAAAATTAAAAAGGTTCAATTTAAAGTTCTTACTTTAGCCTTTGAAAGGCTCTATAAACACAAGCAGATAAACAGGACAGATACACAAAGTCTATACTGCAAATTAAGACCTAAAAGTAGTTGAAGAACCCTTATGTATACCAAAGGTACAGCTGAAGTTGGAAGTTTACATACACTTGAAAGTTGAAGTCAATAAAACACATTTTTAACTGCTCCACAGATTTTATGTTAGCAAACGATAGTGTTGGCAAGTCAGTTAGGACAAGTAATTTTTCCAACAATTGTTTACAGACAGATTATTTAACTTTGAATTCATTATATCACAATTACAGTGAGTCATACGTTTACAGTCAAGCCGGAAAGTCTGCACACCCCTTTCACCTTCTCCACGTTTTATTACGTTACAGACATATTCTACAATAGATTGAGTTAATTTTATCTCAAAATTCTACACAAAATAGCTCATAATGACAAAGTGAAAACAGGTTTAGACATTTGTGCTAATTTATTAAAAATCTAAATGTAAAATATCATATGTACACAAGTGTGCACACCCTTTGATATGACACCCAAAAGTGAGCTGAGGTGCATTTAGTTTCCACTGATACTGCTTGAGATGTTTCTACAACTGAATTGGAGTCCACCTGTGATAAATTAAATTGATTGGACATGATTGGGGATTGCCAGATTCAGATTCAGATTTTTTTCAGATTCAGATTCCTTTTATTGTTACATCCAGGTACAAATACAAGGAGTAAAATTCTTTGGTCTTGGCTCCACAACATCCTCACAGCAACATACAAGAATAAAAAAAAGAATAAAAAAAATAATATTTTTTGGCATTGGCAGAGAAGATTTGGCAAATTTTACATGGGCGCAACCCACATACTCAGCTGTGCTGCTCATCCCACAAATGCATGTTCCTTACAAATGGGGCACCATTTAAAAGGGAAATAAACAGGCTTTCCAACGGTATAAAATGTATTGCTAAGAAGCAGAGAAATAATCTCCAAACACACATTTCCGAACTTTTTGTTCGATGTTTATATAGGGCTTTAATGAGAGCATCAATTGAGTATGGATGTTTTGTATATGGAGCAGCAGCCAAGACACATCTTGACAGAATTACCAGAGTGCAAAATAAGGCACTTAGAATCTGTACTGGTGCAATGAGAACAACCCCCATCAATGCAATCCAGGTAGAGGCAGGTGAGGCCCCGATTGACTTGAGAAGGGACAAACTGATGTTATCATACTGGATTCGGTTACAGGGGTGTGGCTATGAGAACCCAGCCAAGAGGGTGTTACAAGAATGTTGGGAATATAGTAAATTTAAGGGTAATGGATTTGGATGGACAGCAAAGGTCAAAGCAGAAGAATATGGACTGGAATATATTCATTTTAATACCCCTACCCCTATAAGTGTGATTCCACCATGGCTATTCCCAAAACCTGATGTAGATATAAAAATAATAGAACTAAAGAAGGATTGGGAAGATGAGGAAAGAGGATTCCTGGCAGAACAATATATAAGACATACATACTACAGCTACCTCGATATTTATACAGACGGTTCTAAAGATGAAGATGGCAAAGTAGGCATAGGAATATATATACCAAAAATGAAAGCAAAGATTGGGAAACGGATATCCAACCATCTATCAGTTTTTACAGCAGAAATGATGGCAGTAATAATAGGCCTGCAGTGGGTCGAAGATGTTATGCCTGACAGAGTGGTATTCTGTGTGGACTCTCTTGCTGTGCTCCTCAGCATTAAATCTATGAAATCAGTAAGAGAAGATCTAAGAAGGCTGTTATAGAATTTTTGAAAGTTACAAAATTATATAATAGAATATAGTAAATAGATAGATATATAATTTTATGTGGTATTAATGTATAGGGATTGTAGTGTTATACAGTATTAAGGTATAGGGATTTGTTTAAAAATAAATAATTCTCCATTCTGTACGTAGTATTAAATAAATCATGACTGCATACTCCGGTACAGTAGGTGGCGGTATGCACCTTCAAAGTAAAAGAATGCAATCCGCCATTAAACAAAAAGAAGAAGAAGAAGAAGAAGAAGTGGATGTCAGAGCAAACTTCAAGCCACAGAGTCAAAGGACCAGGCTTTTATGGTAGAGTGGCCAGACGGAAGCCCCTTCTTAGTAAAAAGCACATCACAGCCCGCTTGGAGTTTGCAAAAAGGCACCTAGAGGACTCTCAAACCATGAGAATCAAGATTCTCTGATCTGATGAAACCAAAATTGAACTTTTTGGCATGAATACCAAGCGTCATGTCTGGAGGAAACCAGGCACCGCTCATCACATGGCTAATACCATCCCTACAGTGAAGCATGGCGGTGGCAGCATCATGATGTGGGGATGTCTTTCAGCAGCGGGAACGGGGCGACTAGTCCTGATAGAGGGAAAGATGAATGCAGGTAAGTACACAGAGATCCTTGAAGAAAACCTGCTCCAGAGCGCTCTGGACCTCAGACTGGGGCGAAGGTTTACCTTCCAACATGACAATGACCTGAAGCACACAGCCAAGAGAACAAAGTAGTGGCTTCGGAGAAAGTCTGTGCATGTCCTTGAGTGGCCCAGCCAGAGCCCAGACCTGAATCCAATTGAACATCTGTGGAAAGAGCTGAAAATGGCTGTTTTCCCGACGCTCCCCATCCAACCTGATGGAGCTTGCAAGGATATGTCAAGAGGAATGGGCAAAAATGGCCAGAAACAAATGTGCCAAGTTCGTAGCTTCTTTCCCAAGACGCCTTGAAGCTGTAATCGCTGCCAAAGGTGCAGCAACCAAGTATTAAGCTAAAGGTGTGTACAGATATGTAACCCCTAAATAACCTATTTTTGTCAGTAAAATAAAATTGCATATTTTCTAAAAACCTGTTTTCACTTCGTCATTATTGGCTATTGTGTGTAGATGTTTGAGGCAAAAAATGAACTCAATCTATTGTAGTATAAGTCTGTAACGTAATAAAACGCAGAGAGGGTGAAAGGGGTGTGCAGACTTTCCGGCTTGACTGTACATACAATAAGTTGACTGTGCCTTTAAATGTTACATTTTTTATATTTGGTTGCATATCCTTTGCATGCCATGACTTCTTGATGTTTGTGACCAAACAACATCAAAAGACTCTTGATATCCTATTTTCTGGAGTTCTTGCGATTGATACTATAACGTGTCTGCATTTGAATGGATCTCTCTGGTAATTGGGTGGCAGGACTAGATTTAGCTGTAAATTATACTGAAACGGTATGGAACACATGGTTGGCTAAATGGCTCTAAATCATCAAGGGTCTGACGTATCAAACAAGCCCTAAATCATCCGTCTGCTGCCAGAAATACAGTAGATATGGATGGATAACGAAGGGTTTTTTCTCCTGACTTATTTTTCCATAGAGTTCAATATCACAATTTGTCAGGAGAAACAACCCTTAAAGTGATCCATCCATATCTACTGCATATCTGGCAGCAGAGTGATGGTTTGAAGCTTGTTTGATACCTCAGACCCTTGATGACTTACAGCCATTTAGCCAACCATGTAGCCCATACTGTTCCAGCATAATTTACAGCTAAATCTTGTCCCACCCCCCAATTCCCATAGAGATCCATTGAAATGCAGAGACGTTATATCGCTTGTAAGAGTACCAGAAAATAAGATATCGAGTCTTTTGGTGTTGTTGGGTCACAGACATCAGGAAGTCTTGGCATGCAAAGGATATGCGACCAAATATGAAAAATCTAAAATTTAAAGGCACAGTCAACTTGTGTATGTAAACTTCTGTGATTATTAAATTAAAAGTGAAATAATCTGTCTGTAAACAATTGTTGGACAATTTAAACTTATCTCATCTACTTACAAAGTAGATGTCCTAACTGAGCTACCAACACTATAGTTTGCTAACATGAAATCTGTGGAGTGGTTAAAAATTTGTTTTAATGACTTCAACCTGAGTGTATGTAAACTTCCAACTTCAACTGTATATTTAGGTGCTACGAGAAGAGCTACTTCACTGCTGTCTAACCTAAAACCAAACAAAGCTCTTCCCTGACACAGAGTGTTTGTGTGTCTAATGTAGGCATGTAGGTGGAAACAGCACAGCTGGCTGGAGACAGAGTGGTGGGTGCAGTTCTCACCACTCTGGTTGAGGGCCAGCTCAAGCATGTGCTTCCTCTGTGAGCGACCAGCTCCAGCTTCCCTCTATGGAGGAGTTTTCAGAGGTTCAGAAGTTGTTTTTCTTTGGTTTGAATCATCAACACAAAACAAACAAACAAACTAAACTTGGCCAGTGAACACCAGGCCACGAGAGACTTTTCAAGGCATTCAACCCCAAACAATGTGAGCCAACAAGCACCATTTGAGACGTGTAATGGCCAGAGCACCCAATGCGCTCCAAACTGAGTCTCTACGACAAGAAAGAAAAGAAGAAAAAACTGGGCAGGGCACTCAAAAATGGGCCTTCTTATGCCTTCTCTCCAGTCACCTGACTGCTCACAAAATGGCCTCTTCTCAGTCACCTGACTGCCCACAAAATGGCCTCTTCTCAGTCACCTGACTGCCCACAAAATGGCCTCTTCTTGTGGCTTCAAAATGGGAGACTGCACCATCCCACCAGCCAGAAATAGGAAAAGGCAGGACAGAAAGGAAAGATAAAAATGCCCATGAATATGCACATCCCTCCTAACAGCAGGTGACTAACTTGTATTTGTTTGTTTCTTAGCAACAAGTGGATGAGCAGGTAATTTAAAAAAATAGGTTTGATAAAAATGTGTGAAATGTGAAATTTGGAAAATGTGGAAATTTTCCTCATTGAAAAATTCAGTCCATTCAGCTCAAAGTTCAAATAAATCAGTCCAGCCCATGTGTAAATTCACTGCTCAGCCCAGCCATACATTTGAGTTGTACTGTGTCAGAACCCATAGCTGACTGACAAGATGATGTAAAGTTTATAAATGTGCTGTTATTTTATTACTTTTTGCTTCCAGTTATTTTAAGAGTGAACCTTTCTCAGTCTTTTACTGGGACATCACACTTATTTTCCACTGTTACTAGATGCACAGTAAAATGTTGAGTATTTCATGTACTTTGAGTATATTTTAACTCTATTCAACTCTTATAGAGTACATTAAACTCTGATAGAGTACTGTACATGTATGTACAGCCCTGTTCAGTATAACCTGAATTAAAACATTCAGAAAAAAAATGATGATAACAAGCCACTCAATCCATCTCTGCTCATCATTTACTTGTAAACTAAAATGAATATTTTAATGTGAGCTTGCTGTTCTTGGGTCATTTCTACAATAACTCACTCGAAGTCTTAAGTAAGTGGGTCTTTAAACCTGACCAAGCCAAAGGGCATTTCTTATTTAATATTTATTTCGATGTGTTTAATTGGATCAGAGACGATACACATTTCCTTAGCACAGCACATACTGTACAACTGACAAAAAAAAAAACGTCATCACATTAAACCGCTAAGCCAGTCACATGAGCCCCCATCTGGTCAGGCGCGCATACCTGCCTTTCCTGAAATGTCGCAGCCAAATGTAAACCTGCTGTAGGTCAGACGCGCAGACCGGCTGCATTTTCACTGGTGTGACTAACGTCAGCTGTTTCTCGCCGCGCTGCGCGCAGTTGCTCGAACACGCTGTCGATGGTGGTTCTGGTTTCACCGTGGTGCAGAAAAGCTTTTCTGGAATCCGACACGAAAGAGCCCGGGGGGGGAAGAAGCGGGCGGAAAGATCACAGCGGTGTGGGGAAAACAGTTGGCGCTTTTACTGAGCGTGCCGTACACTCTTAAAATAGGAGCTTCCGAATTGCCGCGCGGCACTCCCAATGGGCTTTGTGGCCGGCGTACTTCCGTGCTCAAGCTGAGCCATAAGAGGACAAGAGAAGCAGAGGAATACCGTGCGCACAGAACCACCAACGACTATTAAACACACCTGTCTTATCAAACAGAGGAATACCGTGCGCACAGAACCACCAACGACTATTAAACACACCTGTCTTATCAAACAGAGGAATACCGTGCGCACAGACCCACCAACGACTATAAAACACACCTGTCTTATCAAACAGAGGTATACCGTGCGCACAGACCCCCTAACGACTATTAAACACACCTGTCTTATCAAACAGAGTTATACCGTGCATACAGAACCAACAATGACTATAAAACACATTTAAACCCTCCCTAAACCGGACGTGAGCGAGCGTCTGCATCAGTCTGGGTTGCGTCAAAAACATTGTATACCTACACTAGACACATTCAGTAATCACGCAATGGATACAAAAGAACCAATCGCTAACATCGGGGGCGGGTCTTTTTTTCCCCCAGTCAATTGGCGAAGGTGAGACTTGCACAAGGAGGTCTGGAGCGTTGCAGAAACAGGAAACAGGGCGAGCAGCAACGCAGGGTGAAGCGTAACGTGACGCACATGGCTGGTGTAGGTTTCACTATTGATTAGAATAGACATATTGCCTTCACAGGAAACGCCCACTTCCTGTACAGTTTTGATGAAACTTGTTCGCCTTGAATTATAAATGATGGATGACATTGGAAAGTTCAAAATAGTTTCACATAAATTATGGAGCTTTTCTCTTTTTGTTTTATGCAAATAGCACAGTCTTGAAGAACGCTATTATGATTTATCATAAGCATTAAATATGAAAATAAACACGAAGAGCGAAAATAATAAAATATGCAGCAACGGTTATTGATTTGATAAAATGCACAGGATCAAACCGAATGACTGTTATATAGAATCTTGGAGGGAATTATTCAAACTCAAGCAATGCAGAGACTAAAATATCTATATGAAATATCTAAAATATTAAAATATAATATTAGAATTATGAGCTGTGACAGAAAGAGAAAATCTACAGGGTAAGAAAAGATAAGCTTTAGGTGAGTGATGACTGATACTCTCTCTGGGTGATGACTGATACTGTCTTTGGGTGATGACTGATACTCTCTCTGGGTGATGACTGGTACTCTCTCTGAGTGATGACTGATACTCTTTCTGAGTGATGACTGGTACGCTCTCTGATTGATGACTGGTACTCTCTCTGGGTGATGACTGGTACGTTCTCTGAGTGATGACTGATACTCTCTCTGAGTGATGACTGGTACTCTCTCTGAGTGATGACTGATACTCTCTCTGGGTGATGACTGATACTCTTTCTGAGTGATGACTGGTACTCTCTCTGAGTGATGACTGATACTCTCTCTGGGTGATGACTGATACTCTTTCTGAGTGATGACTGGTACTCTCTCTAAGTGATGACTGATACTATTTTTGGGTGATGACTAATACTCTTTCTGTGTGATGACTGGTACTCTCTCTGAGTGATGACTGATACTCTCTCTGGGTGATGACTGATACTCTCTCTGGGTGATGACTGATACTCTCTCTGAGTGATGACTGATACTCTTTCTGAGTGATGACTGATACTCTCTCTGGGTGATTACTGATACTCTCTCTGAGTGATGACTGATACTCTCTCTGAGTGATGACTGGTACTCTCTCTGGGTGATGACTGATACTCTTTCTGAGTGATGACTGATACTCTCTCTGAGTGATGACTGGTACTCTCTCTGGGTGATGACTGATACTCTCTTTGGGTGATGACTGATACTCTTTCTGGGTGATGACTGATACTCTCTCTGGGTGATGACTGATACCTTCTCTGAGTGATGACTGATACTCTCTCTGAGTGATGACTGATACTCTCTCTGTGTGATGACTGGTACTCTCTTTGGGTGATGACTGATACTCTCTCTGGGTGATGACTGGTACTCTCTCTGAGTGATGACTGATACTCTTTCTGAGTGATGACTGGTACGCTCTCTGAGTGATGACTGGTACTCTCTCTAAGTGATGACTGATACTATTTTTGGGTGATGACTAATACTCTTTCTGTGTGATGACTGGTACTCTCTCTGAGTGATGACTGATACTCTCTCTGGGTGATGACTGATACTCTCTCTGGGTGATGACTGATACTCTCTCTGAGTGATGACTGATACTCTTTCTGAGTGATGACTGATACTCTCTCTGGGTGATGACTGATACTCTCTCTGGGTGATGACTGATACTCTTTCTGAGTGATGACTGATACTCTCTCTGGGTGATGACTGATACTCTTTCTGAGTGATGACTGGTACTCTCTCTAAGTGATGACTGATACTATTTTTGGGTGATGACTAATACTCTTTCTGTGTGATGACTGGTACTCTCTCTGAGTGATGACTGATACTCTCTCTGGGTGATGACTGATACTCTCTCTGGGTGATGACTGATACTCTCTCTGAGTGATGACTGATACTCTTTCTGAGTGATGACTGATACTCTCTCTGGGTGATGACTGATACTCTCTCTGAGTGATGACTGGTACTCTCTCTGAGTGATGACTGGTACTCTCTCTGGGTGATGACTGATACTCTTTCTGAGTGATGACTGATACTCTCTCTGAGTGATGACTGGTACTCTCTCTGGGTGATGACTGATACTCTCTTTGGGTGATGACTGATACTCTCTCTGGGTGATGACTGATACTCTCTCTGGGTGATGACTGATACCTTCTCTGGGTGATGACTGATACTCTCTCTGAGTGATGACTGGTACTCTCTCTGAGTGATGACTGATACTCTCTCTGTGTGTGATGACTGGTACTCTCTTTGGGTGATGACTGGTACTCTCTCTGAGTGATGACTGATACTTTTTTGAGTGATGACTGATACTCTCTCTGGGTGATGACTGATACTCTCTCTGGGTGATGACTGATACCTTCTCTGGGTGATGACTGATACTCTCTCTGAGTGATGACTGGTACTCTCTCTGAGTGATGACTGATACTCTCTCTGTGTGTGATGACTGGTACTCTCTCTGGGTGATGACTGATACTCTCTTTGGGTGATGACTGATACTCTCTCTGGGTGATGACTGATACTCTCTCTGGGTGATGACTGATACCTTCTCTGGGTGATGACTGATACTCTCTCTGAGTGATGACTGATACTCTTTCTGGGTGATGACTGATACTCTCTCTGGGTGATGACTGATACCTTCTCTGAGTGATGACTGATACTCTCTCTGAGTGATGACTGATACTCTCTCTGTGTGATGACTGGTACTCTCTTTGGGTGATGACTGATACTCTCTCTGGGTGATGACTGATACTCTCTCTGGGTGATGACTGATACCTTCTCTGGGTGATGACTGATACTCTCTCTGAGTGATGACTGGTACTCTCTCTGAGTGATGACTGATACTCTCTCTGTGTGTGATGACTGGTACTCTCTTTGGGTGATGACTGGTACTCTCTCTGAGTGATGACTGATACTTTTTTGAGTGATGACTGATACTCTCTCTGGGTGATGACTGATACTCTTTCTGAGTGATGACTGGTACTCTCTCTGAGTGATGACTGATACTCTCTCTGAGTGATCACTGATACTCTCTCTGAGTGATGACTGATACTTTTTCTGCGTGATGACTGATACTCTCTCTGCATGATGACTGGTTCTCTGAGTGATGACTGATACCCTCCCAGGGTTCTATCCCACATTCAAAGCTTCATCAATGTGCAAAAGCTCTTTGCCCTGTCATTTTGCTTTAAACATGTTAAAAGTAACATAGATTCAATAAACAGCAACATGTTCAGTTAAAGCAGCTCTTGTTGAGTACACTGTTTTCTGTTCACTTTAATCCCTCTTGTACTCATAAAAACTCTGCTAGAGTTAAATTAACACTGAGCATTTCACTCCACACAATCTAAGAGGCCATATTTTAAGTGCTCCTTTAAGTAGTCCAATCGATTCCATTGATTTACTGAGTTACAGGAATATAGGGAGAGCGGAAGTCCACACAGTAAAATTTTTGGCGTTAAATCTACTCCGACAGAACACGTTTGATCTCTCCATCCATCCCTCCATCCATCCATTCACCCATCCATCCATTCATTATCTTACCCGCTTATTTCTAGTCAGAGTCGTGGGGGGGGCTAGAGCCTATCCCAGCATGCATTGGGCAAGAGGCAAGAATACACCCTGGACAGGTCACCAATCCATCACAGTGTTTTATCTCTGTTGGACTTGAATAAATACTCTGTTTGAGTCAAATGAACACTGAGTATTTCATGGCGCATGTGACCAAGCTGGATTGGCAAGGCTGAGGGTAAACTCCGGCGGAGGAACCAAGACACGCTGGAGCGGGCGAGTGGCTTTTCAGCCGGGGATGAAAGCTAGAGAGAGAGGGCTCGGTTTTCCACCAAGGTGGCATCAATCTTTCACAGTGTGATAGCGGGAAACAGCAGCATGTTCTGGGGGTTGTGTCATAACAACCGCTCCCCCCCCCCATCCAAGACCTTTGGGGAGATCTAGTCCCGGCACAATTAATTTAAAATGCATAAAATGGGATTTGTCTATTTTAAAGGGGGCTCTGATTCTCCCCAGTGCTCTGACATCACCAGCTTTAGCATTTATATTTGGAGAAGGAAAAAAAGCAAGGTATCTGGAAGAGGAAGAGGAAGAGGATAGCAATTCTGTGTTGAGGATTATTCTAAGAGCGTGAAAGCAGTGCTGAAACCCTCAGAATGCAAGGGCTAGCGGAGAGCTACCAGAAACAGGGTGAAACTGCCAGCTCCCACTGAATGAGATCAAAAGAAAAGACTAAAAATGACTTCTTTCCAAATGCAAACTTTTTTTAAATGAATTTTGGATTTTGCCAAACTTTTCACTTTTGAGATAAGGACCCAAAGGATTCCCGCTGGTTGAATTCGGGTCACTATTACAAATTCTCCACCACTTTAATAGCAGCATAAACCATGGAATTACCACATGAGGCAAGATAACCAACATTGCTGTGAGATTTCCACACAGCACAAGCAGCCTAGAGAATATGTCTGCCATACTTCTAAAGGAAACAGATCTATAGTTTGTACTCTACATATAAGAAATCAGTCTTAAGTATTAATCCAACTCTAACAGAGTTTGCATAAGTCAAATAAGAAACAAATTTACCCTATCAGAGTAAATATAAGTAAATTTACCATTTTATCATTTTTGTGTAACAGCAGTTGGTAAGAAAATGTAGTCACGCAGGGCAATACATAATTGGTGCCAGCATTACCCAAAGATCTCATTGTGCACCAGTGACCCCTGCTGGTCAGTTGGGTGCTTGCGGTTCGCTTGTTTGACCTGCACATGAAGTGCCTTCTTTTGACACATGTCTGTGTGAGCCCAGCTTGGTCACCAAGGTGTGAAAGGAAACGGCGGTGAAATCACGTGACACCACAGAGGAGAGCGCTTGCTTCTCTTCAACCCTCCTGAGTCAACAACAGTATAAGCGTAGCAGCGTGAGCGTGACTGAGAGAAAATAAAGTTAGTGATAATAAAGAAGTGCGAAAAGACACCAAAAATTATTTACTTGTGCTTTTTTTAGTTGAAAATGGGATGTGAATGTATATGCGTAAAATACTAAAAAAAAATTATGATACTCATTAAAACAACACTATTGCATGTGTGATGGAAGAAGGAAAGTAATGTTTTTAAAAACTAAAAGGGAAAGAATGATGTATTGTTGGGGAGAGTGAACCGAGGGAGAGGTTTACGATTCAGGCGAAGGGAGAGGGAAGGCGAAGGACTTAAATCACCCACATTACTCACTGAATTCCCCGGCTTCATGCTTCTGAGCTATTCCTTTCATGACAGATTATATCTCAGAAAATTCAGTACCGGAACTAGTGAAGTGGGGAGAAGACTGGACCAGGGTCCGATAACTTTGCTGGTCCAGTTTGGGCCTGGGCCAGCTGGTTCTCCTGGCCAAAGCAGGCATAGTGAAAACTCCAAAAGCCAGAGCTTACATAGTTCAAAACTCCAAAGTGTGGAACCTACAGGGTTCCAAAATCCAATGGGTGGAACTACAGTGTTTCACACACAGAACGGTGGAAGCTGCAGGGTTCCAAATTCCAAATTGTAGAGCCTGCAGGGTTCCTAACTCCAGCCAAGCAGAACGACTGGCCATTTTATTAGAGGAAAAGAGTATTTTTAAAATGCCTTATAATCCATGTGCCATATGTACCATTTATGGATTATTTAAGGATTGGTGATCATAATATTATTTGGGTTTTTGTTTACTTTAATTTGAAAAGGCTTTAAAATGTTAGAGACAGTGAAGTCCCATTATGCCCCAGTCCCCGTACACATCAAACACATAGAATTACGAGAGTAAGTGTGATTCCTTATTTACAGCAGAATATAAAGCTACAGTCAAGCCGGAAAGTGTGAATACCCCTTTCACCTCCTCCACGTTTTATTACATTACAGACATATTCTACAACAGATTGAGTTCATTTTTTGTCTCAACATTATACACAAAATAGCCCATAATGACAAAGTGAAAACATATTTTTTAGAAATTTTTGCAAATGTATTAAAAATCGAAAACTGAAATCTTTCATTTACATAAGTATTCATACCCTTTACTTTCACATATTTTTAAAGTATCATATTTAATATTTGGTCGCATATCCTTTGCATGCTGTTACTTCCTGAAGTTTGTGACCCATCAACATCAAAAGACACTCGATATCTTATTTCCAGGTACTGTTACAAGCGATACTATAAGCTCTCTGCATTTGAATGGATCTCTATGGGAATTGGGGGGTGAGACTAGATTCAGCTGTAAATTACACTGGTACAGTACGGAACACATGGCTGGCTAAATGGCTGTAAGTCATCAAGGGTCTGAGCTATCGAACGAGCCCCAAACCATCACTCTGTTGCCAGATATGGAGTAGATGTGGATGGATCAAAAAGTCAGGAGAAACAACCCTTAAAGGGATCCATTCACATCTACTCCATATCTGGCCACAGAGTGATGGTTTTGGGCTCGTTTGATACCTTAGACCCTTGATGACGTACAGCCATTTCGCCAGTGTTCCATACTGTACCAGTGTAATTTACAGCTGAATCTAGTCTCACCCCGCAATTCTCATAGAGATCAGTTCAAATGCAGAGAGGTTGTAGTATTGCTTGTAACAGTACCTGAAAATAAGATATCGAGAGTTTTTTGATGTTGATTGGTCACAGACTTCAGGAAGTAACATTAACCAAATATTAAATATGATATTTTAAAAAATATGTTAAAGCAAAGGGTATGAATACTTATGTAAATGAGAGATTTCAGTTTTCGATTTTTAATACATTTGCAAAAATTTCTAAAAACATGTTTTCACTTTGTCATTATGGGCTATTTTGTGTAGAATTTTGAGACAAAAAATGAACTCAATCTATTGTAGAATATGTCTGTAATGTAATAAAACGTGGAGAAGGTGAAAGGGGTATTCAGACTTTCCGGCTTGACTGTATGCTATGTGTGTGTGAGCTAATGCTAGAAGGAGGCTATTTTAATGAGAAAATGAATATGTGCAGCATTGCTCCATGTGGAGTTTCTTATCCGTTTGTTTTTAGTTATGATCCCTTGGCTAAAAACAGTGAGCGAGCTTGTCAGACAATTTTGACATTTCTGGTTTCCACGGGCAACACAAACCTTTGTGAGATTCCGTCCAAATCCCTCTCCTTGTTAGCCTAAGAAATCATGAGGGCCCAAAGTAAAAAAATCAGCTTTTTAAAACAAGCGAACATTTTAAAGACCGGAAAGCCGCAGTCCGGTTATCTTAATACTTCAACGAACCGTCACTAATGATGAGAACAAAAAAAGAAACGTGTATGCATTTCTTCAGCGCGCTTCATGCAAAAGGGACTTGTGTAATCCCTGTGGTATTCATGGTGAACACCAGAGAGGAGTGGCGCTACGGCGAGCGCCCGCTCGATAAAGCGAGCTAAAGGTTAGCGCCAAGGGGAATGAACGCATCCTAATGACGTTATAATGACGGGAAAAACACGGAACATTATTTATGCAGCAAGTCAAGTGTCTGGGGCCTGAGAGAGGTGTTGTGCAGCCACGTCTAATACTCCTACATCCCTTCGCTTCCTGTGACAGGAGACCAGCCGAAAGGACAGCAGCTGATCCTGTATCGTAAATTACCCCCGAGGTTAAGAGCGGAGCAGCCGCCATTGTGCTGCTGAGTGCCTTTTTACATCGCCAGTGAACCGTCTTTTTGTGTGTGTGTGTGTGTGTGTGTGTGTGTGTGTGTGTGTGTGTTAAAGACGTCCTGTTTTCTGGCTTTTTACGGTGGAAAAGTTGTGCTTGTAAGGATTTATGTTCACAAAATATCACCCTCTCGACTCCTGTCGAGGGAGGTGGGGGGCAGATTGTGGGTGTATTATTATCATTCTTCTCCCCACAGATGGGCATGCACCCCATATTTACTTGGGTTTTTTTATTACAATTTATTTTTCTTTCTGCCACTATACTTTTCTATAAAAATGCTATAAAATCTGGTGGGTTTACTGAAAACTCACAAAACACTAAACAAACAAGGTTTATGGGGGACTGTGGATGTTGTTCTCAAAGCCTAAATGGCACTGATCTGGCCTCATGGTGGTGATATAACAGCTGGTTTTATACCAGGAAAATATACCATATATCACCAAGACTTGGGACCTCATTTATAAAAATGTTCTTGGATTTAAATATATAAAGCTTAAATATAATCTTAAAATAATTTCCCAAGTTGTGCATATGCTTGAATTATGAAAATAACTGAGACCAAATAAGACAAAAATTTTTTGCTTTTGTTGATTAAAAGTGGTGTATCTGCATCTTACGCACCTGTTATATATAAATCTCAAAGGAAATTCAATTTGAACTCATGAAAACGTCCTTTTAAAATTACTCAATTTTGTGAATGCGGCCAATAACAGCAATTTCCCTGCAAACAAGGTTACATTTCAACATTCTTTTGCCCACTTCATGCTTAAAATGTATTGTCAATTAAATGTTATTCTTAAAGCACGAACAAGACCAACTTTGGGGATTCACAAGCAGCCCTCAAACGTGCAGTCCCTACACATCACCAGCAGGTCATTAATTGACATCTACAATAAACTTTCTGTAGAGATCAGATCATAATCATATCCATGTTAAAAGTGGGATTTCATAACTAACTTAGATGTGGTTTTCTGCATAAGCCACTATTTAGGCTATCGTGAGACCATTTTATAAATGAGGCCCCTGGAGTTTTCTCCTTCAAGACGTTGTCGGGTATAAACATAGCAACTACATTAATTGGTTCTTTAAATGCGGCTCTTTGAAATGTATCCAAACGTTACTTTCTACTCGAGCATAAATGCTTGAAACATAGATGTCTCAGAGTTCAGCAGCTTGGTCATGAAACTAAGTGAAATATACAGTTCAATTCCCAGACTGTCTTTATGTGCAAAGCTATAGGTCTCTGTTTCATCCTGGCTAAGATGTATTAAAGGCTTTTAACCTTTTCAGAAAAGATTGCCTTGGACTTTAACTGTATATTTCACCCTTAATTTATGACCAGGCTACTGTGGCTCTACTTACAGTTAACTCGGTCCCATGTTCATGTCGACACAACTACATTTTCCACAGAGTAACTTCTTGCTTTTACTGTCCAACCCAAAAAACAACAAAACAAAAAAAAGTGTAAAAAATTCTTATTTGTCAGCTGTAATGCTTTCAGTTACATCCATATTTTATAAAGACTATTAGGCAGTGTCATGTGACTTAATGGAAGAAGGCCACATGATGGCTGTAGGTCACATGATGTGTAACCTATCACCTTAAGGTGATTGGTCAGTATTTGTTCCATTTTGCTACTGTTTGATGTCAGTTTACAGTCAGCTCAATGGGACAGGAGAAATGTCACCATGCTAATTGTATGTAACATGCTAAGTAATGTGTTTTTTCATTACAAATACATGACTCATGGAGGATTGTTGCTCATACTGTTACATGACATTACAATCACTTGGCAGACGTGCTTTACTGAGAGTGACTTACAAGATTGAAAAACACACAAGTGTTCATTTCAGGACTACAAACATGCAATATCACCAAGAAAGTGCAGAAGACCCATATATAACCCATATGTAACCCATATATAACCATATATAATCAGTAAGTGTACAGTGTACCCAACAATTATTATAAAGGATTACAAAGATAACCAAATTTTTACACAGCTACGTATACCTAAAGCATCGTCTGAACAGGACATCCAGAAAGACTGCAGTGGAAATATGGGCAGGGTTTCTGCTGTTCTGACTGCAGTGGGAATATGGGCAGGGTTTCTGCTGTTCTGACTGCAGTGGGAATATGGGCAGGGTTTCTGCTGTTCTGACTGCAGTGGGAAGATGGGCAGGGTTTCTGCTGTTCTGACTGCAGTGGGAAGATGGGCAGGGTTTCTGCTGTTCTGACTGCAGTGGGAAGATGGGCAGGGTTTCTGCTGTTCTGACTGCAGTGGGAAGATGGGCAGGGTTTCTGCTGTTCTGACTGCAGTGGGAAGATGGGCAGGGTTTCTGCTGTTCTGACTGCAGTGGGAAGATGGGCAGGGTTTCTGCTGTTCTGACTGCAGTGGGAAGCTCATTCCAGAACAGACAGGAGACGATACCTGGAAGTGCAAGCATGCTTGGGGGGGGAGACAGAGAGGTTTGTGGTGTCTAGGGTCTTATTACCTTTTGAAGAAGTAACGGAGTGGTCACTTTAGCTGCTTGATAGGTTAGCACCAAGGTTTTGAATTTGTTGTGAGCCGAGATCAGTAGCAAACAAGTTCCGTGATTAATCACGCTTTTTAACCTTACCTAAACTACAGGCCAGTCTCATTCGTAATCACAAAAGTAAGCAATTACACACTGCTGATGTAATACAAAGACTTTCATATATTACAATGAACTGCCTGTCTAATTATCTAATGTGAACAAGTCTATCTTAATCACTCACACGTGTTGCTCATAATCCCTTTGTGGTCAGGTTAGCACAAAAAAAAGGTGCTGCAGATATCTTACTTGTTTGACATTAGCTCTTTCAAAGACCCAGGTAATTTATGCAAAGGCTTGTGTGAATTCTCAGGGGTGCAATCGGCAACCTCTGCGCCACCAGCAAAGCTCAAACAAGCACCCCGCTTTTAAATAGGGAGGACTGAGAGCTGTGTGAGATTTCTCTCAGCGAATTCGACTCACTTTCAGACCTCTGTTCAGTTGCAGAGGCATTGAAAATAGCTCTTACATTAATTTATTAACCTTGTTTTTTTACCAGAACTTTCAATCTTACTGTGTGAATTTCACATCAGATGGAGCGAAGATTTCAGAAATAGTCAAACTAATAAGCTTCATCCCCAATCATCCATCCAGTAATCTAACATGATTAATTAAAAAAAAATATTTTAAACCAATCACTGTGGTCTGTTTTTAAAATGAGGCGGGGCTTACAGTGACTACAGCTGACCCAATATCCTGAACCAGAGTTAAATTTCCCAGTCTTCCAACGTTCATTCGATGCCTCTACTGCCAGTCACACGGTGTCGTCTCTCACAATTCTAGGTTGTGACTCTGAATGGGAAATGTCTCTAGGTGAGGACATGATTTATTAAACATTATTTAAACACCTGCATACTTTCCCCCACCACATACATCACATACAAGATTATCAACAAAACCTTCAAAACAGAACTGTGAAGATTCTAGAACATCAACCAGCACGCAAACGCCCGCATTGACAGAGGAGAGAACCGCACCTCCCAAGCTGCATATACACAGTCAGCCCCTCTAGCTTGGAGAAGCTGCATATACACAGTCAGCCCCTCTAGCTTGGAGAAGCTGCATATACACAGTCAGCCCCTCTAGCTTGGAGAAGCTGCATATACACAGTCAGCCCCTCTAGCTTGGAGAAGCTACATATACAGTCAGCCTCTCTAGCTTGGAGAAGCTACATATACAGTCAGCCTCTCTAGCTTGGAGAAGCTGCGTATACACAGTCAGCCCCTCTAGCTTGGAGAAGCTGCATATACACAGTCAGCCCCTCTAGCTTGGAGAAGCTGCATATACACAGTCAGCCCCTCTAGCTTGGAGAAGCTGCATATACACAGTCAGCCTCTCTAGCTTAGAATAACTGCATATACACAGTCAGCCCCTCTAGCTTGGAGAAGCTGCATATACACAGTCAGCCCCTCTAGCTTGGAGAAGCTACATATACAGTCAGCCTCTCTAGCTTGGAGAAGCTACATATACAGTCAGCCTCTCTAGCTTGGAGAAGCTGCGTATACACAGTCAGCCCCTCTAGCTTGGAGAAGCTGCATATACACAGTCAGCCTCTCTAGCTTAGAATAACTGCATATACACAGTCATCCCCTCTAGCTTGGAGAAGCGTATTCCGAAAGCATGTCTTGTCTGTTGGCCTCAGTGGGGAGCGGGGTCGCGTCGGTGACCTTTCCATACAACCCCTCCATGGTGTTACCCTCATTCTGCCACTCACCTTGCTTGCGATAGCCCCACCCTTAAATGTGACTTTTCCCCTTTACCAAATTTGGCCCGATGAGGACCAATTGGATTAGCAGGGCAAAAAAACCATTGGATTAAGACTCAAAAACTTCAGTGAAGCATAGCTTCACCCAGCAATGGCTGTGCTAGTACAGCTAATGTAATGTAATCTACAGCACCAGTATCAGGGCTAACAGCACCAACTCAAGCTAAAACATGAAGCCATATGTGGCCAGGTATGTAGCCTATACATGCAAGCATTTAGCATGGCTGAAGGTAAGTAAGTAAGGCTGAAAAGCCTGCTATGCGTGTGAAGACATTTCTACATGTTCGTTTGAATCCTACGCATGCATCGACTTTTGACTTTGTATTCATAACCACGCCACAGCAGGGGGTCAAGATCACTCATTAGAGCCAACACACCGACCAATCAATGGCTTCTCTGAGATTTGGAGGCCGGCTCTGTGCGGGTCAATAGAACGGCGCACACTTTATTAGCGGTGAACTAGTCCCTACCCTCACCTTATTAAATCTGAATTAACAAAAAGCTCATCGATTATAAAGCCCCCTCACTCCCAAGGCCATCTCTGTAGATAAGCAGCTTTGTGTTGTCACGGCGATAACACACAAATAACAGCCCCTCCCTCCCCCCCTCAGCAGGTGGCGTATTTTGACCTTCCCCAGGGGCAAATGCACACTGACATCATCAGAGGCTGTGAGTGGCAGGGTCAGCAATGTATGTGTGTGTGTGTGTGTGTGTGTGTGGTGCATGTGTGTGTGTGTGTGTGTGTGTGTGTGTGTGTGTGTATGCGGTGCATGTGTGTGTGTGTGTGTGTGTGTAAGGGGGGATACGCTGAGATAAACACTTTGTACATATGTATGACGTGTGTGTGTGTGTGTGGTGCATGTATGTGTGTGTGTGTGGGGGATACACTTAGATAAACACTTTGTACATATGTATGACGTGTGTGTGTGTGGTGCATGTGTGTATGATGAGGGATGAACGCTGAGATAAACACTTTGTTTGTGTGAGGGTACGCTGTGTGTGATACTGTGTGTGTGTGTATGTGGTGCATGTGTGTGTGTGTGTGTGTGTGTGTGTGTGTGTGTGTGTGTGTGTGTGTGTGTGTATGCTGTGTGTGGTGCATGTGTGTGTGTGTGTGTGTGTGTGGTGCATGTGTGTGTGAGGGGGATACGCTGAGATAAACACTTTGTACATATGTATGACGTGTGTGTGTGTGTGTGTGTGTGTGTGTGTGTGTGTGTCCAGAACTAAACCAGACCACATAATAAGTCTGCTGTTGTCCTGCTTATGACATTGGCATTAATTCCTGGCCCAAGGCATGAACCCTGGAGCTGAGACACTGCTATTGAAGGTACTGTGATATTTCTCATGATTATATAACATCTCTGGCATAATCTGTCTTCTCTTCCAATAACCTGAACCTTGTTTAGATGTCACCATGGTTTTCCACTGCAGCAGGAATAAAAATAAATAAAGAACATTAGAAGTGGGAAGAGAACCCCCCCCCAAAATCGTATTTCTCCCTGCATGTGAATTTCAAAGTTGGCTCGTCGCAATGGTGCGACAGCGTGAAATCAGATTAATTAGACTCGTTCTTCTTTTAAAGACAGAGGGGAAGTTTTAAAAGGTAGTGGTGGAAATCCTTATGCAAATGAGCTGGTGCCAGTAGCCTTAAAGCCCCCCCCCCCATCTTTCTGCAAAGGTAATTAGCCTTCCGCTTCTCTATTCAACCCACTCTCACCCCACAGTCTCAACAACACACAGACAAGGCTAATAAATTAATAATTCACCATCAATATCTCTAAATGATCTCACTAAATGGTATAACCTGACACTGAAGGCTATGTGGGATGCATGTGCACATACAGAATATGAAACACTTTTCAATTTGGGTTGAGCGTTAATACGCAAAAATGAAAATGCTGGTCAGTAAACTTAAAGGGGGGATCAGTGTTCTGGGGTCTCCAGGGGACAGATTTAACAGTCCGTTTGGAAATGGGACTTCATCAGTCTTGTACGTGGCTCGGATGCTCATAATGTCAGCGTTGATACAGAGATCAAAATTCCCTGTTTGTGAGTCTTATAAGCTTGAGTAAAAAACTGTGGCATTACCTCGTCTAGTTTAGCAGAAATTAATTAGAAGTTAATTCTCTTAGAACCAAAATTGTATTTATACCCCAGGAATACCATTTCAAACCAGCAAAAATCACCACTTAGCACACAAACATGATAGTTATCCCATAAGTAATCATGCCATAATAATAATAAATAAGCCATTTTAAAAAATTACATTTAGCGGCTGCAGGTCAATCTATCGAATTTTCCATCCTCCATTCCGGTATTTTGATCTCACGCTGTCATTATTCCTTGCACCTGTGTTTGGTTTCCTGTCGGTTATATATAGCTCAGGGTTTCCGTCTTCCAGTGCTTTTACCTGCTCATTTATAGTTTGATTGGAAGCCGGTATAATAGGTCTTAGGTTTTGGGCGACTACTTCACTTCAATATTTTAAGTTACGTGGGACTTGCCAGTGTATTCGTTATTTCCTTTTATTGGATTTTGCTTTCTCGTTTATACTTTGTTTTTCCCGCAGTTGTTTCTACTGTTCTCTCGGAGACAGTTCCTTTGTTCCTACTTTGTTTTATTGTTTCATGTTTTGATTCTCTCTTCCTGAGAGTTCTCAAGCAATTTGTTGGCTTCTTGTTTTTTCTCAAATCTTCGAGTTTTCGCCCTCTTCTCTAGGGTTGATTTGTTTTGGCGAAGAGTTTTTGATCCCTTCTTTAATTTTTGTGGCTACCTCGCGGATTTTCTCCGCACGTTTGTGGTTATTCTCTATTAGGGATAACTTTCTGATCCCCTCTCTGATGCGTCTGGTCTTCTGCCTTACTCCACCCCTCACATTTGAATAATATATTATCTAATGTTGTTTCAAGATCTGAACAAAAATATACATTATTTTTGTTCCCCAAAAATAACTCCTTTCCAAGATATCTGATCTAAGATGTTATCCCTGTACTGGGAGCTGTCCATGGTACCTATGCACCAATTTAACAACCTTCTGATGTAACCGGTACTTGGCAGGGAATAATGATTGTCTTAAAGTAATGATAAATTTATTTTTCAGCACGGAGGCCATTTTCTGTCCCCCGCAGCAGGAAACATTCAGTCAGGACCGGATACGAGACTCAGTCTCTCAGTGTCGCCATTAACGTATACCTGCCTGAAATAGTTATAATCTGCTACAAAACGCTACACTGTCTCTGACAAATACGTCTGCATGTACTGTCTAAGTTTAAATGGGCTTGGGCATGTATCCCCCCTTCCCCCTTCCCCCCCCCTCCATCCCCCGGGGCTGACTCTGTACCCCCCCCCCCCCCCCTCCCAACCATTGTGCTAACAGCTGATTGGTTGGTCAGTGGTCTCCACAGCAGCAGTAAATCTCCCAGGCTCATTTGGAATGCTGCTGCCTTTAATAGAATTCTGACTTTAAAAATGTCTGACAATTTCATATTGGCATGCCTACCATGCTATTTTGACCAATCACGTCTCTGCGATCTGGTGACTGAGGCCTGGCTCGCGTATCCTCTCGGGGAAGGCCAGTTCGGGAGGTAAGGGACACACGTTAGAGCGAGAAAAGTGCGTGGCCTCGCACACATGGGGCTTTCGAGAGATGTGTACGGAGACTGGTGGAGGAAGACACGTACCACGGATATCACGCCAAGCTCGGACGCCTGGCAGAGAAAGGGAAGACTGTCCGTCCATCCGTCCGTGTCTTTGTGTCCTGCCTTCTGCCTGCCAAGCCCATTATGTTTCTCTGAAATGGCTGTGCTGGTTGCATATGCATAATTCATTTGAGCGTGAGTTTTCCTGCCATAAACATCTCTGACCGCCCCTTGGGGGGGTCCAACATGCAACACCACAAAAACACGTCTCACGGCACGTCACGCGTGTTTGCCAATCTGGCTTTGCACACAAACGCCCCTCCCCTCCTCCCAGTTTATCACAGACCGATGGCCCGCAGAGAGACAATGTTACATCACCTCCAACCCAGAGTCTAAAGTAAACGACCGCCTTGTTATAGAAACGCCATCGTCAACCTTTCTGCTCATCATCACATTTATGCACTCTTTTCTCCGCCTTTTTTCACTTTTTGTCCTGTTTGGGTTGCTTGGTTATGCTGTGAATGTTTCGCCACGTCCCCTGTAACCGTTAACGCAGGCTAGGCCATCCCGCGCTGAACATTTGATTCGGGAAAGTGATTTTCGAACATTCAGCCACAGTGTATGAATCACGAGATGTAGTTGCCAAGGACCAGATCGTATGGACCATGGGAGGCGGTTGCCAAGGGCAGCACTCGTGTACACTGTTTTATTGGGGGGGTAAAGTGCTGCATCACTCGGCTGAGACTACACAATAAAAGGCTTATTGTTAATTTTATTGTAATAGAGTTTTGATGAGTTCAATAGAGATCAAATGCACTCTATCAGGGAAAAAGGCACTCTATCAGAGTAAAATGCAGTTGATGTTTTGCTGTGTAAAGTGGCCTAAGGTAGAGTGTCCAACTCGATTTTAAAGCTCAAGGAAACAACCTCTCATCTGCTGCCAGATGGTAGGAATGATGGTTCTAATGGTTCCACAGGTTGACGTCTTCAAGGGACCAAGTCAAATCAAGACCAAACCACAGATTCTACAGACGCACTAGATAATCAGTTCCATGTTCCCCTTCTCTAAATCTAAACTTTTCAATTTGATGCATATCTAAATTAAGTCTGGGGTTTCAAAGGACAGACTGTAGTTAAAGGACTGAAACCTCCTGTAGTTAAGGGGGAGGGATAGAACTGGGTGGAACAAAGGTAGTAGCTTCTATAATATTCTATAATATTAGTAGACAAACCAAATTGTGAAACCAATAAAGCGGAGATCGGTGATTCTGTAACGTAAAAGGGTTTCCTGGCTGAAACACTAACGCTAACAGGTGTTTTAAACTCAAGTAAAGACGTTACAAATAAATTGAGGCTGCTGCAGGAGCCTGTCAGCCGGATAAATCTGGGGCTTTTTAACGGAACGTGTGAAATTAACACACTAAATCAACATCAGGCGACCTCGCGGCCTGCCGGGCGCATGGCGGTGCATGGCACACTCCACACGCTCCACCCCCCCCCCCCCCCACACACACCCACACACCCCCCAAGGGAACATAATGCAACCCTAACATCTTCATTAGCCCTGATCCACTATTCTGTGAAAACTCAATCTTCACTTCCACCACCAGACACATCAAAGAGCTTTTTAGCGAAACGACTACAATGCAACCATGGAAATGCAACCAAATCCCCTGGATGCAAATAAGCTAGGCTATTGCTAATTAAACTGTGAGTGATGTCTAAAGGTTATATCAGGAGACGGAAGAGTTCTGAAGGCAGACAGTTGTGTCTTTTGATTTTCCGAGCAGATGGAACTCGCGGCTTGCTGTTCTACATCTAAATTCCAGTTCAGATCAAAACTTCAAAAACACCCGACTTCAAGAAGGTGAGTTTACATTTTTGGAAAATCGTAGAATCTTACCGAACAAAGACCAAACACGGTCCATATAAAAGCGACGGGCACAAAGTTAAATGGCGGTTTCTATAACAACCCGCGATGAGTTGGTTGAGCGGACTCATGTTGTCTTCAACTCTGAACTTGATATTTGGCTCAGAAACCAAGGCTGCAGTCAGCAGGCTGTTCTTAAACTCGGTAGTTCACACCCTGAATACAATTCCTTCAGTTCTAACAGTTCTGCTCGAACACAGTTTTGTCTGCAGTCGCTGTTTTGGTCAGAGAAAAACACACTGTTTAACACACTGTTAAACCTGTGAGTGAGAGAAAAAAAGACTCCTCCTTAAGGGACCAACACGGCCCTATGGAGGGACACACAGCTACATCACGGATGTAGAGGCAGGGCCGCAAAAGGGTCATCCCACACCTGAGATTTACACCCACACTGAGAGGTTGCAGGTTTAAATCCCAGGTGAGTTAAGGTGTAGATTCTGACCCTGCAGTGTTCGGAAGCAAGACCAAAAAAATCTAAAAAGCCCCATGATTCCATTGTAGTCATGGTGATGGGTGATACAATTCCCCATGAAACACATCATCATGGCGTGGAATGACATCACATTCTAACAAGACCACTTACAGTCTTTTGTGTGAGAATGCCATTTTTTGGTAACCCCCCCCCCCCTCCCCCACACACACAACATGAAAGTTTTTATAAAAAAGGCAAACTACTTCTGCTAAGAAAGGAATGCTGGATGCTGAATGTGGGAGATAGTTGGAAAGCAAGAGACATTTAGAGTGTGAATGAAATGACTCCAGAGGACTGTAGTGCTGCTTCAGTTTGGAGACAAACAAACCAACTAGGAATGACAACTGGAACCTGGGCAGCTGAATAGCAAATGCACTAGAAGGAAGTCCCCAGTCAGGCTGAGAGAGAAGACTTCCTGCGCCGGGATCTGGAAACGGCTCGATAAGACACTCAGATCAATAAAAGCACTCTTTAGCCTGGAAGCCCGGAATACAGAGCCAATCGACTGCAGGTGCATCTGCTTAGTTACAGCTTTGCACGCAGCATTAAAATGCGCAATGAATGCTGAACATTTTCTAACCTAAAACTTAATCTTGAGTTCACTTTACGCTTTCGTGAGCTTCTCGTTTGGCACCCGCCAAGTGCGCCAAGAATGGAAATGAAACGTATCCGTTTCTAACAGCTAAGTCAGCATCTCCATTGGCCAATAGTACCTTATTTTGCTCTTTATTGCAATATATGGCAATTTATTTAGTTGGAAATTTTGTTTCAGGATAAAATGTTTAAGATTGTTTTGAGGTGATGTTGTAAAATACACATACAACATACATTACTGAAATAAAATAAGTCAAAATGAAAGGAATTATTCACACAAGTGGAAAAAAGTTTGGTAGGCCAAACACAAAAATGATGTCATAATGTACAGTAGATATTCAGAGATAAAGAATTAATCAAATATAACAGGAAACTGTTAAAGCAGTAAAAGCTGTAAAATAAAGTAATACTAGCAATAAAATAGGTGTAAAAGTAGCTGAGTGTGTGTGTGTGTGTGTGTGTATGTATGTATGTGTGTGCGCATGTGCTGTGCGTGCATGCTGTGTGCGTGTGTGTGTGTTATGTGTGTGTGCGCTGTGTGTGTGTGTGTTGTGTGTGTGTGCGCTGTGTGTGCTGTGTGTGTGTTGTGTGTGTGTGTGTGTGCGCTGTGTGTGTTGTGTGTGTGTGCGCTGTGTGTGTTGTGTGTGTGTGTGTGTGCGCTGTGTGTGTGTGTGTGCGCACTGTGTGTGTGCGCTGTGTGTGTGTTCTGTGTGTGTGTGTGCGCTGTGTGTGTGCGCTGTGTATGTGTGTGTGTGTGTGTTCTGTGTGTGTTCTGTGTGTGCGTGTGGAGACCTTCACTATGGCCTTTTCACACAGTGCATGGGTCTCTGAACTGTGGCTAAACCTCTCTCTACTGCTTCCATTTTGTCTCTCTGAGGTGCATCTTCTGCACAGAGTTTGTGAAACTGTACTCCAGTAGTAAGAGCCAAAGTGGCATGCTGTTCTGATCTTTACATTCAGCGAGACCATGTTTCTGTATTCGCCAAACGTAACGTTCAAACTCTGGAAACAAGACTTCTAACAACTGAATAAAACAATAATAAATAAGAAGGGACATTTTTTTGTTGTTGTTAGAAGTACCGCAGTCAGCAGTAAACAAAAAAAAACAAAGCTTCAAAAACACAAAAAAACAAGGTTCTCTTTGCAAAATGCGGTTATTTACATCTGAAAATCAGGCAGAGCTCACCTTGAATGGGTAAAGCTGTACGATCATGCATATGAAAGGGAATAAATATACAAAAAACATTTGTATAAAACAGGGGGTCAAGAAGAGTGGAAATCGCTCAGGATAATTATGGTGGTCACAGTATTTTTACACTGGGTGAAGTGTCTGTAAATGTTCTCAGATTATAATGGCCTTTTTGAATCAATACAACATGGCTGCTTTTTCCTTATTGAAGAGGAAGTGAAGAAAACACTTCATATGTTGTTACATAAATGAAGATCTACTAGGAATCGGTTTTACTCCCGAGTAAAAGCAAGTCGTAGAAGCTTCCTGCCACCGCCTCCTTCTCAACACACATTCAGCTTCAGTCCTCGGGGTAAGTCTGAGACACTTTTGAAATTTGGTCTGATTAGAATAAAGTTCCAGCTCCATCTGCCAAAGATTCTCACTAATGATTTATGGCACACTGTGGTTGGGCATTCGTTAAGAATGATGATGCTGCTCACACCAAAAAATGACGAAACCCGCTGAAGATACCTTCTCCGAGAGATCGCTCTGCCAAAGATAACATGTGAAAATAAGACTGCTGGAGAGGAACTGCATGGGCCCAACAGGATGTAGCAATCAAGCAAGCTGCCATCTCAACTTTACAAATAGCATCCAAGGCACCGACACTATGCCTCAACATCACAGCAGAACACAATAGATAAGAAGGCATGAGTGGCTATTGAGTGAGTGACGTATGAGAACGGCACACAGGTAAAGACTGAGGGACAGTTTTAAAGATAGCTAATACCACACGTGAAGAGAGGAAGTGAGCCCAATCTGACATTGTGCTGTGAGAAAACAGGAAGGGGAGGGGCCAAGTTAATTACCTGATGCACAGGCTGTGGACTAAAGCCCTAAAGACACGCCCTTCCTTCACCTGATCTATAGAGCATACAGGTGAGAAGGGTGGAGGGAGAGGGGGAGGGAAGGAGAGAGAGAGAGAGAGAGAGAGAGAAGGAGAGAGGGAAGGAGTGAGAGAGGGAGGCCTGAGGTTCATAAAAGTTTAAATTTGAAAGGTAGACATGTCATCACGTTTCCTATCTGTTCTGTAGTTACTTCGATGACCTTTCTGTATGCACTTGCTGTATGTCGCTTTGGATAAAAGCGTCTGCTAAATGACTGTAATGTAATGTAATGTCATTTAAAAATATCTTAATGCTCAGTGTGCTGTTCTGTGTTTTTGTCATTAATGAAAAAAAAAGAGAAAGATATTAAAGTGGAATCGGAGACGGTCCCGGTACCTTCCTGAAGCTCACAGGTTCAGGCATGTCTAGCGACCCAGTGCAGCCTGGGTAAAGGCCTCTGTGGGCCTGTGTTCTGCACACGCTCAGTCTGTGAGATCCGTCACGTCTCTCTCACACGTCTCTCTCCCATTTAGCATGCAGCCCTTCAGCAGTGCGCTAACACAGCATTCAACATTTCTACAGCTGGGTATCTCACTGAAGCCATTCAGGATAAGTATTATTGCTCAAGGCTACAATGGCAGTGCTCCTTCTGGGAATGAAACCGGCAACCTCCGCGCTACAAGCCCAGTTGCCAAACCATTGTACTACACTGCCGTTTCCCGGCCTCCACGGTGACAATGCTTCGGCCAATCAGCAGAAAAGAAAGAGGTGGAGGCAGAGGAGGAATTAGTGTTACCACTGCCCCCTTGTGGCTTTGACCTTGAGAAACCCCCACCCCCATCTCCTCCAACCTTAACAAGCTCAGTAATGAGGGAACGGGCCTCGCACACACAGGACCTGTTTACATGCTTTGTTAACCACATCTCCACTTACTTAACATTCAGGGCCTAAGCCTCCTATACACACATACACACACAAACATACACATGCACACATGCACACACGCACACACACACACACACACACACACAAACACACATACACACACACAAACATACACACGTACATGGACACACATGCACACACACAAACATACACAGACGCACATGCACACACACAAACATACACATGCACACAT